>JARFJB010001238.1:0-36785 GCA_036346205.1 Vesta saturnalis | reverse complement strand
AAATATTTCGGAGTTTGGTCATTCGTCATTTGCACCATCCTAGGTTTGGTTATTTCTAAATGGCCAAAGTCCGAAAACTACTTTTTCGTATTTGTATATATATATATATATATATATATATATATATATATATATATATATATAGAAGATTTAATTTAAATTGGCAAGAAAACCAAATGAAGCTTATCTGTTACCATGATTTATACACTTGTACACAACAGTGGAGACTCCTCTAGGTCCTTCATCCCCTTTTATGTTTCGGTAAACGAGGATTTTCTGTAGATGACCCCCTAGGTATTCGACCAGTAAGTGATCACCTGCAGAAACTGTCACTGTCGTTCTTCAGTTTCGTAACTTATGAACGACTGCTTTTCAATTCGTAACGTCTGAGTTGATTAAACCACAAATAGACCATTGGTTAATGCATTATTTGGTTCATATAACTGTGCATATATTTTATTTAGATCGCACTCCGTAATGTTTATTTATTTATATACCAATTCCTTCAAACGAAAAAGTTACACAAAACCTAATTAAGCGATCAATTTACAATTTATTAAGCTAGGCGTGGACATAAAGGCACTGAAGTTTATGAATTTGCGATCTTCATTTCCACAAAACTGCGATAGCACTTTTTTCTAGCAATAATCCCTTTTCTAAGGACATACATGCTCACACTATATTACCGAGGTAGTTGAATATTCTTCAGTTATCCCCCTAAGGGTTAATAGAAAACCTGCTCAATCGAAATTTGACTAACCCCGGTAATGAAACGCAATTCACCACAACGAACGCTTAACGCGCTCAATTGTACTCTTTGGCGGCTGTGACTAAACTATTGTATGCATCTTTCAGTTTCCGCCATCATGAATTTCATCCCTATTAACCATACATAAAAAAAAAACCTTACTTTAAAATAGTAAGCACGGTAAACACGATAGATATCTCGGAAAACAAAAGCGAGAAAACTATGTCATAGAAACATTCCACTCTGAACCATATCTCATGGTAAAATGATACGTTTTCATCAACTCAAACCTTTCGATAATCAACCTTAAACCAACGTATTGTGGGGATTAGCCTCTTTGTCTCTTAGAATAAAAGTTTATCAAAAACTAGCGACATACCGTCCCCGAATACTTTTAAATCTGCCAACTTATGTTTTCTGAAGCAATCGTAATACAAAGACACCATTTTTCATGACGTAAATTTCAACTCCACTAACTATAATTATTGATTAAATACCAATAACTATTATTTACAGAAAATAATAAACTCCCCTCTAAAATATTGAAAGAGATTTCACTAAAATTTACCATGTGAAATGCCTTTATACAATTTGCAGAATTGAGGAAACTAAATTCTACTTCAATCCAGATCTTCAAACAGCGTAAAAAAATTATAATTAAATTAACGCTTCCAAACGATATAGTTCAATCAGACAAAACACATTATATTACGTGTCTACTTAAAATTTGAAAAACAAAAACATCAAGTCCTGAATCAATTTCTATCCAACCAGCAAATTTTACGCAATTTCCTTCAGATTTTCACACAACGTGGCACTATTACTAACGTAGCATGAGTGTATATATTTAGAATTATAAATCTATAGAACAATATATGTATTAAACCTTTTTGATTTATTGGTTAGTGTGAAATTAAATAATAAAACTCACGCCCACCCTCCGATTTGAGTTATAGCTGTGGTAAAACATGGGAAAAGTATTTATAGCCCATCAGGCCAGTGCAATTTAGTACTTTTAAATTAAAAGCACGGTGAGTATCTTTCAACAAATTTTAATGTTACCGGAATTAAAGTCAGTATCGTGTAAGTTACGTTTAATTAGGTTAAATGGCGCTGTAAATATCGCGCTTTGTCTTGTTTTTGTTGTGACGAATATACATTTTAAATTATATAATTAATTACCCTATTGACCAGTTTTTTTTTTATTTGAGTAAATAATTTTACGTAGAGGTGGCGCCCTTGTGACATTTTATTACTGATTTCAACTTTATTGATTTATTTCGAGTGTCCTTTTGAATTGTTAAGTAAGAATCGCGACCTCACCACTGAGCTATGTTGGTATCACGCACTTTGCTTTTACTAGCGGACGTTCTAGTTAACGTTATACAGTATAATGCAATCATTTATAGAATTAATTACAGTATACATTTTTACATATTCAGAGCAAATCAAACATTGCAGGGCAACAAAGTAGTTAATAAATAACAAACATGAAAGAGAACCTAAGTTAGATCCCAATGGGGCTCCTCACGTATTTGATGAAGTATCCGATTTAAAGTTATATTGTATACATATAAAAATGTCACTTACTGATTAATTCTTCTACTGAACCTTCATTACCACCATAATCTTTAGGTAACATTTCTTTAGGCACGTATTCGTACAAACTTGAAACTTCATTATGAATATGTATCTAAAAGAAATACTTAAACGTTTAATACAGTTTAAAAATATATTTTACTATCTTCCATAATTCATCCTTCATAAAGGGCTTCACAATTGCTAATGCTTTATCAAAATTGGACCAACATTTATAACATGTATACCTTTTAGCCGAGCTGGCAACCCTTCCTAAGGGATTATGTATGTTTCAAAAATATTCTTTCTTACGTTTTCTACCTACTTGAAAATAAACCATAAGTACTCCAATTAATCCGAGAGGTATTCTGAGTATGTGCCCTAAAAGGAGTCCTGTCATATCTAGTACTATAATGTGGCCAGGAGCTGGCGCTCTTTCCAAACACCATACTTTCATGAGTCTATCAAGATATTTTATATGATGATAAAATACAAATTCGCTAGGATTAGAATTATTTTTGCAGAATAAAACATTATATCCTTCTGGTGTCACAGCAGACAAAGGAAAATAGTGTCTAAAAGCTACGGTTTTGTACATTAAAATACATTTTGAGTAATTCACTACCCTTGGTTAAAACACTTTTGAAAATCTTCCTGATTTATTTTTCCAAAAACTTCACGTGCCATTGTTTTGCTTGTATAATGTTTTTCAATCGTTATTTTAGATTTTTCAATGCTATAATAACAGCTATGAAGGAAAAATATCAGAACTGATTCTGAAATAGTTTTTTTTCAAAAATCGAAAGTGTAAATTTAGCCAAATTTAGTTACCATGTATCGGAGGCAAATGTGGCTGCTTTGCTAACCAGTCTTGTAACTGCACTATATGTTCTTTTTTTAATTCTTTAATTTCTTTATATAGGCCTTCAGGATTTAAATAATTAAAAGGCATATCTGTTTTTCTTTTCCGAAATTTTGAAAAGCCAGATTATGGAATGTACCAAATTAATATAGTCAAGGAAATGTAGTTTTTTATGTTAATACTTATTACGTATTAAGCGGTTTGCTAGACTTTGACTTTTGTTTATAAACGAAATCGTGAAACTGTAAAAAAATTATACATTATATTAATGCTGTTCTTACTTACAAATTATAGTTGTAATTGACGATAATTAGAATCTAGTTTTTGGAGAAGCGTTACGCTATACTAGCAATGCAAAATGCTGCAATACTAATATCAGTTATTATATATTGTAATACCTCGTTGTGTCGTTAGTTCCTACTAATATGTTTAAATGATTTATTGTATAATAGTTAGTTGCGATAAGTGGTAATGATGCTTTGGAACATAATAATTTGTCTTTGCAATACTGCACTTACTACTGTTGCTTTTCACTTGTTATTTTAATCTAGTCAAGACTAAGTCACAATAACAAATGTATTCACATTATTGTGCACATCAACTAATAATCACAAAACAAAAAAAAAGATTATTTATGTTAACGAATTCATTACGTACAAGGTACATTATTTTGTATCGCAAGGACGACCACAAACTATAATTATAATTGTTCCTTCATTTCAGAAATAAGCAGATAGTTCTAAAGGTAGACTAAATGTCTACATCCTGTTTTCATTGTATCGTAACATTACAGTCTTTAAGTATTAAC
Source organism: Vesta saturnalis (assembly GCA_036346205.1). NCBI lineage: Eukaryota > Metazoa > Arthropoda > Insecta > Coleoptera > Lampyridae > Vesta > Vesta saturnalis. Next base: position 32,789 of record JARFJB010001238.1, on the reverse strand, counting down.
CAATATTATTAATTTTATCTCAAATTTTGTTATGTCTATACTAAATCTCTAACTGGTATATTTAAGCGTTCAGCTGAGAATAGGTTTACCTTTTTCAAATTATAGTTTTACTTTACACCTATTTAATAAGCTAATAATATTTTGCTAATTTACTTAGGTTTGGCCTGAAGGCGGTGCTTTTTTACAACGATTTAATTATATTTAAACTAAAAGATTTACTTATTATTACCAGCATTCAATAGAGTAGTGATTCAAAAACAATGCAACAGAGAGACCTGTAGTATAGTGTTTTGTAACTGCGGTCTCATATTAGGTGAATTTTTCAGCCTATTTCCACAGTTTTCATATTGTCTGCTTCCGGCATCAGACATAGTCCTCAGGACTGATTTCGAATTTGAATCGAATTCATTTACTCTGACTTTTCTTAACCAATTAACTACTCTCCGATTAGAACTTGGTACCTTTCACTTGCTAGTCTGACACTGAGCCACTGAGGAAACCAATATGTATATATATATATATATATATATATATATATATATATATATATATATATATATATATATATATGCGCGTGCGCATGTGCGCGTGCGCGTGTGCGCGTGCGCGTGTGCGTGTGCGCGTGTGCGCGTGTGCGCGTGTGCGCCTGTGCGCGTGTGCGCGTGTGCGCGTGCGCGTACGCGCGTGTGCGCGTGTGCGCGTGCACGCGTATGCGCGTGTGTGCATGTGCGAGTGTGCGAGTGTGCGCGTGTGCGCGTGTGATATTAAATAATATTACTATCAGGAGCAAGATTTATCAAATCTTGCGAGACACGATACTAGATTAAAACTTATTTAATAACTTACTCCGAATGGAAATAACATGATTATGTATAAATTTATATAAAAACGCCACAAGGTAACAGCATAGATGCTCAATAAATTAACTTTATACATTTTTGTGTTGATAGGGATTTTCACTAAGTGATATCACAATCGCTGAAACGATTGGTTGGAGAAACGTTCCAAATGCTGAATTAGTAAATTTTATGCATTTTTCGTGATCATATGGATCTTCAGCAAGAGATTTCAAAACCTTATTTAAACACCAATTTTTGTGAAAGCTTCCCAAAGGTAAATTTTACGACTTTTTTGGCCATATGAATTTCAACTAAAAGATATCAAAACCGTGATTTATGTACTAATTTTGTTGAAAAGACGTCCCAAAGCATTGTGTCAATGTCCAGTAGATACATTTATTGCATTTTCTGTGACCATATGGATTTTGGCCAAAAAACGTAAAAAATCGTTATTTATGCACCACTTTAAAAGCATTGCCTCACTGCCCAGTAAGTGAACTTAATGCATTTTACGTAACCATGTAGATTTTGACTAAGAGATGTCAAAATCATTACTTATGTACCATTTTTTTTTGCAGAAAACGTACTAATGCATTGCATTCATGCCTAATGCGTAAATTTTATTGATATTTTTGTGAACATATGAATTGTTACTAAGAGATAGCAATCGTTATTTGTGTACAAACGTCCCAAGGTGTTGTATCAATTCCTAATAATTAAATTTAATGCATTTTCCGTAACCTTATGGATTTTGACCAAGAGATGTCAATGTCTTTACCTATACACCATTTTTTTAGAAGAACATACCAACGCATTGTATTTTGCAGATTAAAAAACCAAGAGATGTCAAAATCGTTATTTATGAACCAGTTTTCTTAGAAAAACGTGTAAAATTCTCCTTGCATTATAAGTTAATCTAAAGCATTTTTCTTGACCACGATGATTTTGACTACGATATTGTAAAATCGTTATTAGTGCACCAATTTTTCGTGGGAATATGAATGTTTACTAGATGTCAAAATTGTTATTTATGAACCCATTTTATTTACAAAAGTTCGAAAGTATTATATCGATGTCCAATAAGTAAATTTATTGTATTTTCGTGATCATGCGCATTTTGACCAAGAAATGTCAAAATCCATATTTAATAATAATAATAATAATAATAATAATAATTTTTATTATCTATACAAATACATTATACGGGGTGTTCAGAAACTCTACGGACAAACTTTGCGTAGTGATTCTTGACCCAAAAATAAGAAAAAAAGTTCATATAAACCCAGGTCCGGAAACTCTTCGTTTAGGACATACAGGGTGTGAAAAAAGTATACCTTTTTTGCTTAGAACTAAAAAGGGAACAAACTAATTCAAACGGAACGTCAATATACCGGGTGGTAAAAAAGTTAAGGCCAATTAACTTTTAGCATACCACTGTAGATGCCTGCGATACCTTCAGAAATAATGTGGGAATATGTTCAGGGATTCGCCGCTCATTATCAAAACGAGTGAGATTATGTATCGAAACAAATGGTCATCATGTTGAACACCTTTTGTAACATTTATTTTTTTAGTTTTATTATTTATTTCTTCATTTTCGTTCTTAAATTCAAAGTTAAAATAAAAATGCAAACATACGTTACTTTGATTTTTAATTCCAATTAGCTAAGGATTATAGGGAATTAACTTGAGCTGTTCATCAACCAATATCTCGAAATAGGTTGATCTGAGAGTCATCGACCAAGTACCTTTTTTGCTTAAAACTGAAAAGGGAACAAACTAATTCAAACGGAACGTCAATATACCGGGTAGTAATAAAAGTTAAGGCCATTTAACTTTTAGTATACCACTGTAGATGGCGCCCTCTGCAAGTAGCATCAAAATCAATAAAATATTTAAGTTTCTCGACCACAAAAACCCCCGTGCTCCAAATTTCAGGACCATATTCAAATTTGTTCGCAGAATATCGCGATAAAACCGAGGAAAATAAAATTTTTTTACACCCTGTAGGTCCTAAATGAAGCGTTTCCGGACCTTGGTTTATATGAATTTTTTTTCTTATTTTTGGGTCTAGAATCATTACGCAAAGTTTGTCCGTAGGGTTTCTGGACACCCCGTATATAAGTACAAAGAGAAAGAAAGAAAAACATACTTTAGTCAGAAATCAATAAACACATATAGAAAACAACAGAAGATAAATGCAATTGTATAGAATAATTGGAGAAGTTCAGAAGTATTAGGATACTACTGTTCTTATACTTCCCGACTACGTCTATTGCTCATTGTATATTAGAGCTTATGTGCAATTTACACAATTTACACAATATAGATAAATGAATAGATACTATCAAAACGATGTGTCAAACAGACGTACTTTATTTTGCAAACCTAAACGCTTTTCCCCAACAGCTAACGCTTATACATTAGTTTAAAAGATCCAACAGAAAGTTCTTTATATTTACTTAGTAAATTATTATAAAATTTTATAACATTGTAAGCAAATCCTCTACAAGAAATGGCTGTATTATGAATTGGAATTGGAATTTTGTCACGATGTCCTAAATTTAAGTTATGAACTTCTGTTCGATATATGATTTTTCGACTCAAGTAAAGAGGTACATGGTTGACAATTATGTTATAATAAAGTACAGTACAATGAAACATTCTGCGTTATGAAATTCTCTTAAAATTGTTAATGCCATAAATTAAACGTAAGCAGTTGTTTTGTACCAGTTGAATTTCTCTTCGATCTTCTGCATCAATGGAATGATTAAACAATCCATCGGGATAGTTAAAATGTGAAAGAACTAATACCTCAGTTAAAGTAATTTTCAGTTTTTTATTAAGAACACGTCTACTGGAGTATAACATTTTTAGATTGCAGTACTCTTTACGGATACAGTTTTGAATATGTGTTTTAAATCGCAGCGGATAGTCTATAGTAACACCCAAACTCTTGACCTCGTCCTTAACAAGGAGGAGCGTCCCATTTGAATATAACTGTACACTATGCGCAAACGTACCTCTAGTACTTTTCGTTCCAAACAGTATAACATTGGTTTTATTTGGATCGAGTAATAGAGAATGTTGTTTACAGTTGGTTTACAGGTTTTCTAGGTCTTCCTTTAGTTTACTAACCGCCAAGTCGAAGTTGGAGGGTGGAAAAGACAAATACAGTTGGGTATCGTCTGCGTATAAGTGAAATTGAAAATGTTTTATTGAGTACGACATTATGTGACACGTATACAAGTAAACAGCAGCGGTCCTCAGATTGAGCCCTGCGGTACGCCCTGTTTTAGGTGCACCGCCCGCGATACACATCGAGTGAGACCTGCTGAGATTTTTCAGTGATATAAGACCGTAGTATATTTATTGCAGTTAGAAAGACCAATAAAATGTAATATAGACAATAGCACATTATGATGTCAAACGCTTTACTAAAGTCCAGCAGTACTAATAATGTCAGTTTACCCGAGTCAGCAGCACCCAAAATGTCGCCCACAATATTTATTAGTGCTGTCGTACACGAAAGACCTGGTCTAAAACCTGATTGTTGACTAGGTAATAAGTTATACTTCTCAAAAAAAAAGTTGAAATGCCAATACTTTTTCAATAAATTTTGATACTGCAGAAAGTATACTTATAGGGCGTAAATGTGAGAAATCTGTAGGTTTTTTTATTTTTCGTTATGGGGATAACCTTTGCTTGTTTCCAGAGTTGGGGAAATACACCATTCTCGGGGCAAAAATTTATTATATGAGTAATGATTGCTACGACATGAGGACAACACAACTTAATCATCGAAATCGAAATTCCATCAAGACCAATTGCATTACCTTTTATACTATCAATTTCAGAAAATTTAAATTTATTGTTAAAATTGGTTTTATAATTATTATTGTAGAATGTTGTTATGTCGTCTGTAATGTGGTCATTACTCATTAGCAATCGGGTCGGGATTAGTAAAGTGCAGGTTCAATTTGTTAACATCCTGCAAATTAGTCGGAAGAATAGTACTTTTGAAGGTACTTGAATTATACACATTTATGTTTCTCAAAGTTTTCCACATTAGCGGTTTGTTACTATTTTTTATTTTGTATTCAATATACGCCTTTTTCCAAACTGACGGTTTTATTTGTTAAATTCCTTAATGACTTATGGTAATTGAAGTCTACAGTATTTTTAGTCTTTTTAAATTTAGCTGCAGCTCTATCGCGGGGTGACATCATTAGTTTCAAGTTGTCAGTAAGCCAAGGACTATATCGTTTCCTAAATCTAGATTTTTTGTCGGTGCCTGATGATAAAAAATCTTTAGAATACATTCATTAAAAAAATTAACTTTGTCATTAACGCAATTAAGTTGTGTAATATGATATAAGGGTACTTGTGGTAAATCCAAGGTAAAGTTTTCTAGTGAGAAATTTCGAAAATCTCGATATATAGATATATTATTATTATCAATTAGTACTTGATTACTGGATTTAATTCTTTCATTTATTAAGGCAACACGGGATAGGATAGTTTCAAAAGTGGCATGAAAGAGATTATAATGTAATTTTTGAGGTCGATAAGTACAACTATTAATTTCTATTCTAACCTACATTTGCTCAATTTCCGTTTCGCACGATAGTACTGTACAATTTAGATCACTTTTTATATACATACCGATACCTTCTCCTCGCGTCAGACTATTACGCCTAAAAATCTTGTACACATGTATTCGTGTTGCTTCAGTAGTAATCATGTTTGTCAACCAAGTCTCACTTAATGCAATAATGTTGAAGTCGTGATCTAAAACAAAAATTTTAAAATCAAAAAAACGAGCTGTAAGGGAACATATATTTAGGTGAGCAATACTCAACGTTGTAGAGGAACTGGTCGGAAAATACGCTATGCATTTAATATGGGTTCCCGAACTATCTATGAAATAAGTGGCGCCATCTGTCAAAAAATAGCTAAATATACTAAAAGGCACCTCTCCTACACTATATCTACAAGTGCCGCGATCAGTACACGCATTGCTGTTGCACAGTGAGGTTTGTATATTTTTGACTGTTGAAAGAATTTTATTGGGTAAGTATATATTACGTGATTTTGGTATTTCTTTGTATTACTGCGGAACTGATATATACCAGTCTGGCTCAGAAAAGGTTTAAAAAGATATTCTAGTATAGGTTATGAATGCAAACAAATTTACAGAATTATAACCTAATATTTATTTTGAATGTAAACATTTTGAAATATGGGCCCCTTGTGTGAGTTAAATATGGCCCAGGAGCCCATATTCGGACCGAAACAATAAAATCTTCTGTTTTTTACAGGCTAACAATGTCCGGCAATAACAGAAAATTTATTCGTCGAGATCTGAGGAAAAAGTGGAACGAGGTGAATATGAAGCGAATTATTGACGCTGTACAACAAAAACACATGGATTTAAAAATTATCTCCAAAAGTTTTCGAGTCCCAAGATCGACTTTGCAGAGAATGGTAAAAAAAACGAAAATGAGCGACTTTCCCGTTGCTGATATTATAAATGCCAAACTGGGACGAAAACCAATTCTTGGATATGCTATAGAAGAAGAATTAGTTGAGTATATTTTCAAAATGGAATCTCGGTTTTTTAGTTTACCCAGAAAAGATCTATGTAGAATGGCATACACACTGGCTATTAAGAATGGAATTAAAAATCCTTTTAAAAATGGTATTGCAGGTCATAGCTGGTTAGATGCTTTTTTAACTAGGCATAAAAATCAAACATCTCTGCGAAGACCAACTGGAACCTCTTTTGCAAGGGCTTTGGGGTTCAACAAGGAAAATTTCAAAATATTTTTCAATAACCTTGAGGTACAATATGTAAAACATAACTATGGACCACACGAAATATTTAATGTCGACGAAACTGGTCTTTCCGTTGTACCGTCGAGGATTCCTAAGGTCATTGCACGAAAAGGAAAACGTCAAATTGCTGCCATTATATCGGCTGAGAGACGTTCGCTAGTGACTATGGTTGCAGCAATGAGTGCAGGAGGGCAATTTGTTCCCCCAATGCTTATCTTCCCAAGAAAAAAATAAAAATGATCAGCTTATGCGCGGAGCACCAGCTGGTAGAATCTATGCAGTACATCCAAGTGGGTAGATTCAGCAAAATTTATTCACAGAATGGTTCAATCATTTTATCCAGTTTGTAAAACCAACCAAAGAGTCACCTGTGTTGCTCATAGTAGATGGACATTACAGCCACACCAGAAATTTAGACGTAATAAAATTGGCAAGGAAAAATAATGTCTCCATCATATCTCTCCCTCCTCATTCAACCCACAAATTCCAACCACTTGATAAAACGTTCATGGGACCACTAAAAGCGTATTACAGCGAAGAGGTCAGAACTTGGATTCGCGTTAATAACAGAGCATTAACACAATTTGACCTGGCGGAGTTATTGGGTAAAGCATTTCTAAAATTCCAGACGGGAGAGATAGCTACAAATGAATTTAAAGTAACCGAAATCTGGCCAATAAATAAAAAGATTTTTTCAGATGCTGATTTCATTGCTGAAGAAATTGAAGCTGAAAAACCCTATAACTCAACTGAAAATCATCTGGAAGAACTGACATATGATCCTGCCCAAAGTCATGCTTCAGAAGTTCCACAACCAAGTTGTTCTAAACATCTAGATCCACCATTAAGTTGCACAATGTCCTCAACAACCGCAGTATTAGAAGACAGTTCAAATACATTCATCAGCCCATTCATTCTTTCACCTGTCCCTTCAGTTACAAAACGAGCATCTACAAGAGGAAGAAAAACCTCTCGTTCCCAAATTATAACTTCATCTCGGTATAAAACAGACCTTGAATTATCCATTGAGAAAAGAAGGAAATCAAAAGAAGGAAACGGGAAAAGAAAAGTATTTTCAGTGGAAACGGAAGAAAACATAAAGACAAACGAGAAAAAGGGAAAGCAAAAAGTATCTGAAGTAAAGTTGAAAGAAAATGTAGCGAAACCCAAACGAAAAACTCAAACCAGATTTAGTTCAGATGAAGAAGAGGAAGATGAATTTTTGCCTGCAGATGATGACCTTGACGTAGATCAAATCGGCTAAGATTCTCCAGACAGTAAAGATGCTTCGTGTATATTTTGTGAACAACGATTTTCTGATATCAAAGGAGAAAAGTGGATTCAGTGTATAATGTGTAGTCTCTGGGCTCATGAAGTATTCCGGAGCAGGAAAAGACTCTTACATTTGTGGTTTTTGTCAATAAATTTAGTTTTTGCTTTTCTTATTTCTTGACTTAGGCATACATTGTTTTTTTATGTTGTTTTATTTACTATTTTTTATCGCGTAACGGAAATTTATTTAGTTTTAATCAGGGGCCCATACCTCCTAGACATCTTGAAAAAATGTACCCCACTTTATATACTTTTTTATAATATCAGTATACTTCATTTAACAAAAAATATATTTTGCAATTTTGTTACAAATGTCCTATGGTATCTATAGATGAATTTTAATAGTGTTTGTTAATATAATAAGTAAGGTACAATAAATAAAGAAATCAGGGTTCCATATTCGGACCACTTCCTCTATCAGTTATCATCGCAATGATTTGGTAACACTACAATAAATCAATAATACAAAAATTAAATCACATTATGTGGGTTTTTTTTCTTCACTTTGACGCAAAACGTAAAGAACACACACTTGTAGATTCAGCTATTAATGCCAATAATTTATAGCAACATTGGTACTATCATTAATATAAATTATTATGTAATAAAGTTCACTAACAAAATAAACAAATGTAACATATAATTTGTCAATGGAAAAACCAATTTCTACAACAGTAATATTACCAATGCACAGGTTATAGTACGGGCTTGAGTTTTCTTTTTCGTAACATTATCAGGACCGAACTGGTAGTGTAGTGGTGACACGAGAGGTTTTTTCAGGGGGTTTTCCACATACATATGTAGCGGCATGGTCACCGCGTACATGCACACTATGTGCGGCTGCTTAGGCGAATGCTGGGGTAGTATTTTTTCCCTCAGAACCCTCCCTCCCTCCCTCTCTCTCCCACTCTCTCCCTCTCCCTCCCTCTCTCCCGCTTTCTCTCCCTCTCCTCCTTCTCTCTCCTCTCTCCTCTCTCTCCTCTCTCTCCTCCTCTCCTCTCTCCTCTCCCTCCTCCCTCTCTCTCCCTCTCTCTCCCTCTCTCCTCCCTCCCTCTCCCTCTCCTCCCTCTCTCTCCCTCTCTCTCCCCTCCTCCCTCCCTCCCTCTCTCTCCTCCTCTCCCTCTCCCTCCCTCCCTCTCTCCCTCTCCTCCCTCTCCTCCTCCCTCTCCTCCCTCCCCCTCTCCCTCCCTCCTTCCCCTCCTCCCCTCCTCCCCTCCCTCTTCCCCTCCCCTCCCTCCCCCTCTCCTCCCTCCTCCCTCTCCTCCCTTCCCTCTCTCCCTCCCTCTCCCTCTCCTCCCTCTCCTCCCTCTCCCACCCTCTCCCCCTCCTCCCCTCTCCCTCCCTCCCCTCCCTCCCCTCCCCTCCCTCCCTCTCCCTCCTCTCCCTCCCCCTCCCTCCTCCCCTCCCTCCTCTCCTCCCTCTCCTCTCCTCTCCCTCCCTCTCCCTCTCCCTCTCTCCCCCTCCCTCCCTCCCCTCCCCTCCTCCCCTCCCTCTCCCTCCCTCTCCTCCCTCCCTCCTCTCCCCTCTCCCCTCTCCCTCCCTCTCCCTCTCCCTCTCTCCTCCCCTCTCCCTCCTCCCTCCCTCCTCTCCCTCCCTCCTCCTCTCCTCCCTCCCCTCCCTCTCCTCCCTCTCCTCCCTCTCCTCCCCTCCCTCTCTCTCCCTCTCTCTCTCCCCTCTCCCTCTCCTCCCTCCTCTCCTCTCCCTCTCTCCTCTCTCCTCCTCTCCTCCTCCCTCTCTCCCTCTCCCTCTCCTCTCCCTCTCTCTCCTCTCTCTCCCTCTCTCTCCCTCTCTCCCTCTCTCTCCTCCTCCCTCCCTCTCCTCCCTCCCCTCTCCTCTCTCCTCTCCCTCTCTCCCCTCTCTCCTCTCTCCTCTCTCTCCCTCTCTCCTCTCTCTCCCTCTCCTCCTCTCCCTCTCCTCTCTCCCTCTCCTCCTCTCTCCTCCCTCTCCTCTCTCTCCCCTCTCTCCCTCTCTCTCTCTCCTCTCCTCCTCTCTCCTCTCTCTCCTCTCTCCCTCTCCCTCTCCCTCTCTCCCATGTGCTCTCGCCTCTCCATCTCTCCCTCTCTCTCTCTTCCTGTCTCCTCTCTCTCATTCCCTCTTCCGATCTCTCCCATCTTGCTCCTCTCCTGCTCTTCGCTCTCTCTCTCTTCCCTTTCTCCATCTCTCTCTCTCTCCTCTCTGGCTCCTCTCTTCCTCTCTCCATCTCGCTCTATCCTGTCCTCATCTCCATTTGCTTGTCATTCATTCTGTGCTCTCCTCGTTCTTCTCTCCATGGTTATCGCTCTCTTATCTGTCCATTTGCTTGCTATCCTTCCATGTCGGTTTCATCTCTTCCTGATGTCATCTTTGTACCATCTTACGCTATTGACGGCTCTTCCATGGGTTTTGCTTTTTCCCCATGGTTTCCAATCTGTCTTTCTTTCTGGCCCATTTTCCTTCTCCATCCTTCTGCTATGTGATCTTAGGCCCATCTCCATTTTGCTTGTATTATTTTGATGACATCTTCCATTTTCGTTCTTTCTCTAATCCATTTTATCGGCTTCTTATCTGTCAGTTTTATGTTGAGAATTGCTCTTTCCATGTGTCGTTGGGTGGTTTGCATCTTTCTCATGGTCTTCTTTGTTATTGCCCATGTTACGACTCCGTATATTAGAACCGGTATTACACATTGGTTTAGTAGTTTTATCTTCATGTGTGTTTTAAATCTTTTTTCTTTACTCTCTAATATGTGTTTCAATCTTCTGTAAGCTGTCCAAGCGAGTCTTAGACGTCTATTTACATCTGCCATTTGCATGTTTCTGTCTACTCGTAGGTTTTGTCCCAGGTAATCGGATCGTCTTCTTGATTTGATGATCTCTTCATTCTTTTTGTTTTTGTCATATTCATAATTAGTCCTATTTCCTTTGATTTTCTGTTTAGTTCTTCCATCATCTCCTGCATTTCTAGTCGTTTTTCTGCAATAAGCACTACATCGTCTGCGTATCTTAATGTATTTAATTTTCTTCCTTCTATATTGATGCCATGGTTCTCCCAGTTTAGGTTTTTGAATATGTCCTCCATTGCCAGTATGAAAAGCTTTGGCGATATGGAGTCTCCCTGTCTTATTCCTCTTTGGATTTTTATTTTCTCTGTTTCTGAATGTAGTTTCACACTGCTTGTTGCTTCCTTGTAAATATTCTCAATAAGTTCTATATATCTGGAATCGACTCTGCTGTTTTGTAATGAGTTTATAATTGCCCATATTTCTATCGAGTCGAATGCCTTGTGTAATCTATAAAAGTCAGATATATGTCTTTGTTGTATTCTGTTGTTTTCTCGATGATGTTTCGTAGTGATTGTATGTGATCCAGAGTGCTGAATCTTTTCCTAAACCCTGATTGTTCGGTGTTTTGATATTTTTCGATTTTGTTTGTTATTCTTACAGTTATTATTTTCAACAGCAACTTATATACTTGGCATAAAAGACTTATTGGCCTATAGTTTCTTAGATCTGACTTATCTCCCTTCTTATGTAACAACCCAATTACGGCATTGTTCCAATTCTGTGGTGTTTTCCGTTCTTCAGACATTTATTTAGAAGTATCCTTAGGTTTTTTAATAGTTATTCTCCTCCGTAGTTTTGTGTTGTTTCAATGATTTCTTTTCTATCATACGTTATTGTGTCGTCTTCTTTTTTCAGATGGCTAATAATGTTGATATCAGTGTTTGTTTTTCTTCGCAGCACTTTTAGGCTTTTGTTTTCTTCGATTGTTTTCTCTATTAAATCCTCTATATTTCTTCTGATATCTTCTTTTATTTTCTTTCGTAGAGTTTTGTTTAGTTCCGTGTATTCTACCGTACCTCGTTTACCTTGGCTTGCTAATTCTTGTCTTTTTTCTATTAGTTGCCTTGTTTCGTTCCTGATATATTTTACGTTTTTTGTTTTCTGTTGTTTAGCTATTTCCTTTCCTGCTTGTAATATTGCATTCGTCATCTTTTATTTATTTGTTCTATTGTGTCTTGCTTCTAATTTTGCTGTACCAGAGGTTTTCCCCAATTCTGTTCTGTATTCATTAGTTTTTCTTTAAGTTCTCTATCTATTTCTTGTTTATTTTTCTTTATTAATTTTATTCGTTCTTTTTTTGTATTTATTCTTATATTTCCTCTTACTAATCTGTAGGCGCTGTTTGTTGGGTATTTGTTAGTTACCGTCACAACTGTAATTAGGTGTTTGTGGGATGATATAATGAAGTCGATCTCATTCTTTGTAGTTCCATTTAGGGCTCTCCATGTCCACTTTCTCCCTTCTTTCTTTTTGAAGAAGGTATTCATAATATATAGGTTTTGTCTTTCTGTGTATCGGACTAATGTTTGACTTCTTCGGTTTCTCTTCTTTATTCAAAGTATCCTACTGATTTTTCATTATCTTCTTTCTTTCCTACTGTAGCGTTGAAATCTCCAATTATGATGTAATGGTGTGTTTTGTTTGATGTTATTGCGGTATTTATCTCTTCGTAGGACTGATCTATCTCTTCTTCTTCATGTGTTGCTGTGGGCGCGTATATCTGTATTATTTTTAGGTCGTATCTGTCGGATATTTGAAGTATTAGGTATGCCACTCTTGCTGAAATGGATCTTATTTCTTTTATGCTCTGTTCTACCTTTTTATGTATCATAAATTCAACTCCCGCTGTATTTGTGTTATTTTCTATTATACTTTTGGTGTGATATAATGTGTTTCCAGATGTTAATTTTATATACCTTTCATCTTTCCTTCTTACCTCGTTTAGTCCTATTATGTCCCATCTTTTATCTTTAATTTCGTTTTCAAATTCTAATAGTCGCTCTTCAGTTCTGAGGGTCTGTGCCTTGTACGTAGCTACGGTCATTTTTGTCGTAATTTGGCAGCCTTTCTTCATCCGGTTATTCTTAGCACCCTCTGGTTGTCGGTAGTATTCCACGCTGCCGTGGTGAGCTACTTTCAACCTGCCGGGGACTGAGGGCCATTTCTTTATTTGTGTATTCATGTATTGGAGGGGTTTGTTGGGTTTTGACCTTGACTCACCACGCTAGCCAGACGTGTTGGCGGGTCGCAGTATCGGAGCCGGGGATATCAGTACGTGTTATTCGCTTCCGATTTTCTAGTGATAAACTGTACCAAAGATTTTCTTTCCCACTTTGCCCTAGTTCTGACATTGCGGCTGCCCTGTGTCAGGTTTCACCATATCTGGTTATCCTCAATTAGTTTAGCCTGTAGGTCAATACAGTTTCCCGGGGTGTGGCACTTGGAGCCATAGGTGAGAATTGGGTGCCTCATGAGGACCAGTTATCGGGAACCACCTCCGGTGTAAACCCTTGGTGTGACCGTTCCCGTTATAAAAGGTGCTACCTCTATGACGCGACCCCTACACCCCTGACCACACCCGTCCTTAATCCCACCATGCATATATACATAATGTATATATGTAACCTGGGAATCCATGATTGTGGCTGAAGGAGTTCGGAAAGCTCTAGCAGCCCGCCCTCCCTCTTTGTGATGGAATGAAATACGTGGCCTTTTCTTTTTTTTTCGTAACATTATCATCTGCGACAGGTTCTGGTTCTTTCGGTTCTTTAACGTTACTAGATAATTGTGTTAATTTTTCTAATGACCTTATTGTTTTTATCTTATTACCACATTTAACAAAAATACGTCCGTCCATTGTCCAGACTTGAGTATTAGAAAAAACATCCCTAGCCTTTTGGTATAGTTGGTACCTACGTTGATAATGATTTTGGTGCCCTTTAAATTTTTCCTATGACCCCAGATCAAATTGTGATCGTTATACGGCATAAACTTCACAATAATAGGACGCTTATCACTACCACGACTTTCGTCCAATTCGATGACATCTATCCATTATCGAGGGATTTCCGCTATAATCTCTTCCTCAGGTTGTTCCATTACTCCGTGTATTACCACTCAATTATGCCGTGAATACGTTTCTAAATTGTCAACTTTTTTATCAAGATAGGCGACATATTCAATTAGATTTTGAATTTTTATCACGTCCGACTTGAAAGTAGAAAATTGTTTACTGATTTCTTCTAAACTTATATTTTGCGGTTGGGAAGACGAATTAGCGGTAGCACTATTGATTTTTTTTCAAATTGTGACATATTCGAAAAATATTAAGCCATTTTCGATATGTCCTTGTATCTATCCATTAGAAGTTCTAATATGATAACTTTCTACGTTGTGCAGGACAATTTTGTTAGTAATATTTATAGTTTTAGCGATTAACTTATTATTAATTCGATTTACTTATGGTTAATTGTTATATGTTATTATGTCTTATTAACAAAATCACTTAATATGATTTTATTATTAAAAATTATTTGCGGAGCTATCAATTCCAGCCTACTCGCACTCGCACATCTGAATATGAATGAATGCCCCAATTTAGTTGGAAAGACATCCCAAGGCATTACCTCGTAGGTAAATGTTATACATTATCTATTACCATACGGATTTTGACCAAGAGATGTCAAAATTGTTATTTATGTGCCAATTTTGTTGGAAAACCATCCCATAGCATTGTATTGATGTCCAATAAGTAAATTTATTACATTTTTCGTCACCATATGGAATTTGGCCAAGAAATGTCAAAATAGCTACTTAAACGCGAATCTAATTGGAAAACCGTCCCAAAGTATTGTATTTTTTGTGACCAGATGAATTTTGGCTGAGATTAAATGCTCGTCATTTATACACTAATTTTGTTGAAGAAACGTCCAAAAGAATTCTATCTATGACTAATAAGTAAATTTAATGTATTTTCCATGGCCACATGATCATTGATTAACATAAGTAAAAATCGCTATTCATGCACCAACTTTGTTGAAAAAACGCCCTAAAGCATTGCATCGTTGGACAATAAGTATATTTAAAGCGTTTCTCTTGACCACGTAGATTTTGACCAATAGCCAACATTGGTATATATGCAAAAAATTCGCTGGAAACGTGTTTGAACGTATTGCATTGTTGCCCAATGGTTGAATAAAACAAATTTTATCAATCTTGTAGAATCGTTTGTTATTTCTTCCTTCAAGTATGCAATAACTTCTCTATAACACATAAGATTATTATAGTTCTAGATCTTTAATAATATAGAGAGTACGGCGATTATTAACAGTAATATGTTAAGTGCACTGTGACTTGCCGACAATACTGACTAACGCGATAAATGGGGTTTTATTGCTACAAGCTTGAATGCATCCTTAGCAAGTATAATTGAAGCAAAGGAACTATGCACGAAATATGTTTTACTTGACTATTGCATTACATTTCAAGTTTAATAACGAAAAGTGTGTAACAAATTAATCTTGTCTATCGAGTAGTTTCAGTTTATAATTAGCTAGTTATTAAACATGTAGCTACAAACAATAATAAGCTTATGTAACACTTATCAGTTATTTGCAATGTAATTAGTTCAAAATATGAAATTGGTGTTATGCAATAGTCTAGCGAATTACCTTGCAATATTCTATCTCCTTAAATATTTTTGTTAACTGAAGTGATAAAGTTCAATGTAATGACTTCGGATTTGATAGTTTAGATACGATTTCCAGTGCTTTGAATATAACTTTAATGGTATATTAATAACACAATCGCTCAATTACGGTTCACTTAATTACATCAAAAAGGGGACAATATCAAATAACCTAAAATTCTTTGCATCTTTACAAATAAAGTTCAGTTCTCATTTGTAGTAGGACCTTTCAGATAAGCTTAGTGTAAGTACAAGGGCAGCGTGCCGTAGGAATTTTAGTGCACTATTGCAATAAACCATTACGTTTTACACTAAAAATCAAACAGAAAGTGTTCAATTTTTAAATGGACGTAAAACAAATATATGTGTCACTTTCAACGTTTAGCACTTTTATAAAATTATGTTAACATTTAGTTTTTGTAAGCTACTTCTAAATAGACTACTTGATTGAACTAGGATAATTGATAGTTATTTATTATTATTTTTGCTTCCCTTAGTTATTTTGGTAAACAAAAGAAGACAACCTTGAGTAGATGTCTAAAGATTACAATTGAAAATTAACCGCTTTATACTTTCAATCTTAAGCCGGATGTACTGTGCTTAATGACTCCGTTGTTATTGAAATTGTGTACCTACCTGTAACTTTACATCTTCGGGTTCATAATTTATAATAACAGTAAAAGATAAAACTGACTTAAACTTTTACGCGTCTTGTGTAAAGTAACTTCATCATAAGAATCTGTTACTTTTAGCTAGTCCATATTTAAAAGGCAATGGCACTGATAGCGATTTCGAATTAACCAGTAGATTATTTCATTTTTTAGTTAACTTTCTTAAGTAATTCGATTTTCACAATTATCAAAACTTTACTCTGATAGGTACCTAATATTATAACAAACATTGATAAAATTAGAAACAGATACAGAGCTGAAATGAAGTCAAATGTAAAAATTAAGCACACAAAACTTTCCTCTGAATTATTATTAATTGAATTAATTTCTACATTTGAGTTTATGTAAAGTACTCCATCTGTCGTAGAATCCACTTTAAGATATAGTTTTACTGAATTGTTTTATTCAACTTCATGAAAAAAATCCGTGATATGCTCCGTAGTTAAACATAACTAGTGCATTACCCAAACTTTACGTTATAAAAAAATAAGCTGTTATTACATCAGTGAACAGAAATACATTTCTATAACACATTTTTTTAAGATAACATGAAAGTAATAGTAACTAGATATTTGATGAAGTATATTTCAATATAATCTAGGGTCCGTCAGGTAGGACAAATGTAGTTAAAGAATCGTTAGCAACGGAAATGTACCCAACCCGTTAACAAAAAATACGACTTAAACTAAAATATCAACCTTATTATTTAATTTTTTTAGATATTTAGAAACTCAGCGTATTAATATACCGAATTTGTAATTGTGATACACAGTATTAATTACATTTACGAAATCTAAAGCGACAACATCACGAATTGATAACACATAACAAGATTTAGATATGTTTTAGTTTATATTTCATTTTATACATTCATGAAGTATTTACGCTATACACAAAAAAAAAGTTATTACAATTAGAATTATGCTTCTACTACAAGGGATTGAACAAATACGAAAAAAGACCTTATTTATTTTGCAGGCTGTGTTAAAATTCATAATAAAAATTGTATGATGCGCTTAAAAATATTTTGAAATTCGTATGACAAAAATTATGATACAGTTTTAATAACCGTATAGTGATGAAGTTAGATTGTGTTCTACGTGAATATTTAGTAGTTAAAAGATAAACAAACTATGTACACAGGGTGTCCTGAAAAGAATGGGACATACGTTAACTGGAGATTACTTATGTTAAAATAACCCGATTGATTAAATTTACCTTAGTCCAAAAGTTGATACTAACGGAGTTACAGGGTGTCAAAGTCGAAAAAATAAATCACATTTCCTTTAATATCTTTCGACTACTAACCATCTAATTTCATGAATTTGTTTATACGGCGTTTTTTTGGGATAATAAATTTAAATTTATTATCAATTTCGTTATATCTTCTAAAGGACGTAACCGGCGACGATTTTAAACTCTTTAAACCGTTACAACTTTTTTGTTCCACACTATATGCCATTTTGGACTAAAAAAATCTCTTTCTCTGTATTTTCTAGTTAAGAAAGGTATACCTTATTGATGTCGTCAATGGTTTCCGAGAAAAACGCATCTAAAAGCAATAATGTACGTCCATTTAGTGTTACTGGAAGCATTATTTCTTTGTGTTTGTGGATAGCAGTTAAATATGTTCATAAACTTACTTTACTTTTAAATAACTTGTATGCATCATCACCTTTAGATGCGTTTTTCTCGGAAACTGTTGGCCCTAGCGACTTCAATAAGGTATACCTTTCTTAACTAAAAAAGACAAGGAAAGATATTTTCTAGTCCAAAATAACATGCAGGATGGAACAAAAATTATTAAATGGTTCAAAATCGTCGCCGGTGGCATCTCTAGAAGATACAGCAAATTGATAATAAATTTGAATTTCTTATCCCCCCCCCCCCCCAAAAAAACCGCATAATAAAATTCATGAAATTAGCTAGACGTAGTCAAAAGATCTCAACGGAAATGTGATTTATTTTTTGGACTTTGACACCCTGTAATTCCGTTAGTATCAACTTTTGTACTACGGTAAATTTATTGTAATCGGTTTATTTTAACGCAAATAGTCTCCAATTAACGTATGTCCCATTCTTTTCAGGACACCCTGTATATGTCTTTTATAGCAGAAAAAAGTTTTTGCACTTACGTATCAATAAAAATCGGTTTATATAGTCGAATTTGCTAGATACACTAGTGGTAAAGGTCAATACAGTACATTTTTATAGGAAGACTGCGATTCACGGCGTGTTCAGGATTTGGCAATTCATGCTTCTTTTCAATCTGTGGAATACAATTAAGTTGTGAAATTTAACTATTTATTTACATAGACTTCGTCTTGGGTATTGTATTATCTTTATGAATGAATTAGAATCGATCTTTGTATAGTATAACTTTAAACTCATTAATGTATTATTTATCATTTGCCATAATCTATCTATATAAGAATAGCTTACTTATAGTTGAATTATCTTGTGTATCCTTTTTTCAAGTATTTACAGTGTTTTAGGTATCTAAAATTTTGTTGTCTCTAATAAACGTTTTTTTTTTAATTTTTTGATGAACTTAATGGTTTTGAAATATTCATAAACTTTATTTTAGCGCCTTCTATAAAGTACCCTTATCTGTGAAAACAATACATGCACATGCACACCCACAACCACACGCACACGTGAACGCACTCGCACAATCACACGTACACGCACACAAACACGCTCACGCACACCCACAGGAACAACACGCACACACACACACACAAGTTGAAAAGGTCTAGATGGTTTAAAAAACACTGCAAACGGTCAAATCCGTTGAAAACTGCATTAATTGGTATTACGAGAACAGCACATCGCGGTTCACGTGTAAGAAGGTAAAAACCACGAATTTTAGTAATAGCGTATCACAACAATATAATCTTTTTACAGTAAGATTGATAAAGAAATACTATTATTTAACATATCCTACGAAACAAGGTGTTCCATTACAAACGCCATAAAATAATTTTTGTCTCTCACAATACGGGAATCTATCCATAAGGACTTTCAAAATATGGTCCAATTATAAAAATTATAAATCAGCTAGTAAATACAGATTTACAAACATGGTAAACGAAATGGTAACCATTAATCTAAAATCTTAAAGTTTTTCTGATCGAAATATGATTCTCAACAGAAATACTCCATGACAAAAAATATTTAATATGTTCGGAGTAGTATGCTGCGTCCAATCCAAAACATAAAATGTAGTTTTGCGTATCACAACCATATGACCAGTCCTTTTCCCTACCAGTTTGGTCTGTAAATAAAGGTATTCAATGTGGCAAGCGAAATACAGTGCTCAATACCAAAAAAACAATAGTTTTTGTCTATCACAATATAACCAAAGTTCGGAGCCTGATAACCTATGTACTTAAAAATCAATAGTCGCTATATATCAAATTCCAAAAGTATATGACGTTCTTAGACCGAGATAATGTGCGTACGAAAAACGAATTTTTCAATACTATAAACGATCTTAACAATACTATAAATTCTTGCAATGATTTTGTAAAAACTTGTATGAATAAAAAAAAATAAATAAATCAAGGCATTGATATATTTTGGTCCAAATGCACGTAGTCGCCGCAAATCAATTCTTGGGTATCGATCTAACGCGTTTGCATTGGTGCTTAAATAACTCTTTTGACAACTTTTAGTCGAGATGCACGTGTTCACCGCGAATGCATAAAATCCACTTCTTGGGCATCAAAGTAATGTGTTTGGACGTTTTCACAACGAAACTTGTTCATTAATAACGAGTTTGACATGTATTGGCCGAAATGCACGTAATCACAGAAATGCACAAAATTCACTTCTTGGGCATAAACCTAACGCATTCGGACGTTTTTCCGAAGAAATTGGTGCATAAATTACGATTTTCACATCTCTTATCCAATATTCATGGGGTCACAGAGAATGTATTGAAATAACGGTAATAAGGCAACGATACAAGGCTTAGTGGTTTTTCCAATAAAATTGCTACATAAATAAGGATTTGTACATCTCATCCATGTGTTTAAATAAAATGCATTCAACGCAATACTTTTGGGCGTTTTCTCAACGAAACGGTGCAAAAATAGCGATTTTCACATTGCTTAGCCAAGACGCACGTGGGCGCGAAAAATGTATTAAATTAACTTATTGCCATCGATACAATGCTTTGGGACCTTTTCCCAACGTAATTGATGCATAAAGAACGAATTCGACATCTATTGGCCAAAATCTAAATGGTCACGAGAAATGCATAAAATGTACTTATTGGCCCACAATGAAACCTTTGGAATCTATTCCCACCGAAATTGGTGCATAAGTAACGATTTGGACACCTATTGATCAAAATACACATGGTTACTGAAAATACAATTACTTATTTGACATCGAGATGAAATATTGGGACGCTTCCCCAACAAATTAGTGTATAAATTACGATTTTGACATCTCTTAGCCACTATTCATAGGGTCTTAGAAAACGTATTAGGCAACAATACAATACTTAGGGTGGTTTTTCCAACAAAATTGCTACATAAATAAGGATTTTGACATCTCATGGTGAAAATCCACGTGTTCAAAGAAAATGCATAAAATGCACTTATTGAGCAACCCTTTGTAATGTTTTTCCAACGTAATTAGTGCAAAAACATCGATTTTCACATTGCTTGGCTAAGATGCATGTAGTCGCAAAAAGGCATTAAATTTACTTGTTAAAGATCGATGCAATACTTTGGGACCTTTTCCGAACGTAATAGGTGCGTAAAGAACGAATTCGACATCTAGTGGCCAAAATCTAACTGGTCACGGAAAATGCATAAAATGTACTTATTGGCCTACAATGAATCCTTTGGGATCTATTCGCATCGAAATTGGTGCATAAATAACGATTTGGACACCTATTGGTCAAAATACACATGGTTACGGAAAATGCATAAACTTTACTTATTTGACATCGAGATGAAATATTGGGACGCTTCCCCAAACAAATTAGTGTATAAATTACGGTTTTGAGATCTCTTAGCCACTATTCATAGACTCTCAGAAAACGTATTAAAATAACGTATTAGGCAACGATACATTACTTAGGGTGGTTTTTCCAACAAAATTGCTACATAAATAAGGATTCTGACATGTCGTGGTGAAAACCCATGTGTTCAAAGAAAATGCATAAAATGCACTTATTGAGCAACGCTTTGTAATGTTTTTCCAACGCAATTGGTGCTAGAACATCGATTTTCACATTGCTTGGCTAAGATGCATGTGGGCGAGAAAAATATATTAAGTTAATTTATTGGACATCGATACTTTGGGATGTTTGTCCAATGTAGCTGGTGTATAAAGAACGAATTTGACATATATTGGGCAAAATCTAAATGGTGACGGGGAATGCATAAAATATACTTATTGGACTTCCCAACGAAATTGGTGCATAATTAACGATTTGGACATCTATTGGACAAAATCAATGTGGTCACGGAAAATGCATAATCTTATGCGACATCGAGCCGAAGCGTTGGGACGTTTCCTCAAAGAAATTGGTCTATAAATTTCGATTTTGAATTCTCTTGGTGAAAAAACACATGGTACTGAAAATCCAAGAATTTCACACCTTGGGAATCGAATTAATGCATTTAGTTACATAACGGTTTCTAACAACGTAAAATTTGTAAGTATAGTTTTTCCTATCACAACAATAAAACCAAATTTTGTGTTGGCTTTAATGTGTTGTAACTAATTCAAAGTTACCATATCTCGGCACCTTAAGCCATTCGGAATTAATTAAAAGAACAAACAAGGTTTTCTCAAGAAATAATTGTATATGAAAGCTAATATAATATAATTCAATCCACTGAGAGATTAAAAACTACATATTACCATACACTAAATAATGGTAAAACGTGTTAATAATTACGATATTTTCCACCAATGCAAAAAAAATCATATATATACATATAGTTGTAATCTTATTGTAATAATCCTTTCCCACAAGAGAAGGTTGTTTGCTGCGTTAAATGTAAAGTTAAATCAATTTAATGGTTCATGAATATTCATGTACCTCACAGTCTAAAGTAGTAGTAGTAGTAAATTTGAACCAAATACTCCAATATTTAAAGTTTCTCCTACACACAAAACAAACCATCATGTTCCAACAATAAATATTTGTGAGGTCAACCAACTAATCCAGTCCGCTTTCTTATATATGGTGCCAGATAGCACATGTAAATTTTCTTATATATTGGTGCCTAAAGGTTATTTTACCTTTCCGGGTGCCTCTTGGACCAAATATAAATTGGTGCCATTCTATCATTCTTTCTTGAAGCATTTGATGTTCCATACCATTCTGCTCCATATATCAACCGCAATCCAATGATTTTTTTGAATACGTATAATACATTAGTTAATGCCCTGAATAATAATATCCATAAATATACATCAATGACGTTTTTAATAAAACACTTGTGTATGTGTCCACAATTAGTACTTTCCTGAACCGCAACCTTTTCCATCCCATGTTGATACCATTATATACAGATTTATGAACGCCAACGGTAAATCCTGAACCAATACAACGTTGCAAATTCGTTTGTACATTGACTACGTTATCTAAGTAGTACGGTAAGCAACTCTTTGCATGTTTATTATCATGAAAATAATTTCTGACAAGCAATACAATTCTGTAATAATTAATTAATCACACAGAGTAAGAAAAGGTAGTACTTCACACGGATTTTGTATATTTAATACTGGAAAGATAAAGTTTAACAATTGAGTGTGCATAACCAACTTCTATACATTTACCTGGCTTTCAAAACTGCAAGTATGTTAGTAGTACTGTTAGTAAATTCCAAATATCGGATACTTTCTTTAGGAATGAATGCTTAGCAGTCACAGCTGCTTTTCATGCTTACATGGAAAGGTAATAGCGGAAAAAACCTATTGATGAAGCCTCTAGTTTTGAATTTTAAATAATTGTTTTAAACATATTATCATTTACATATACAAATATATATATATATATATATATATATATATATATATATATATATATATATATATATATATATATATATATATATATAATATACATATACATATACATATACTATACATATACATACATATACATATACATACATATACATATCATATACGTATACATACGTTATCATTACGTGTACGTGTACGTATACGTACTACGTATACATATCATATACATACATAAGTATACGATATACGTATACTGTATACGCATACGTATACATGCATACATACATACGTATACGATAGTATACATACGTATACGTATACATCGTATACGTATACGTATACGATATATACATACGTACATAGCACGTATCACGTACATACACGTACACGTACACGTACACGTACACGTACACGTACACGACTACAGTACACGTACACGTCACATACACGTACACGTACTACAGTACACGTACACGTACACGTACACGTACGTACACGACACTACACGTACACTACACAATACCATACACTACACATACACATACACATACACACAACACATACAACATAACATACACATACATAACATACATACATACACATACACATAACATACACATACACATACATACACATACACATACATACATACACATACACATACACATACTACATAACATATACATATACATATACATATATATATATACATATACATATACATATATATATACATATATATATACATATACATATACATATACATATACATATACATATACATACATATATATATATATATATATATATATATATATATATATATATATATATAATATACATCAAGTTAGTTTATTATTAGCGGAGCAATTTGTACAATGCACCAAGAGAAAAATCGCATTTCGCTTCAGGGATGAATCTACCAATTTTCTCAGGCAGTCGTATACTTAGTTTTTATCAGATTTAAGAATGTTCGTGAATAACTTGATATAATCATGTTAATAAAAAATGAAATATATATCATGAGAACGTGTTTGAGTTTATGAAAAATGTCTATAAACGTGAGTGAGTTTTTATTAATGTTTTGTTTTTTAGGAAATAAAACGCAATTTTAGTTCCTGTTTATGACCAGAGAAACGGACTTTTACTCTTCCAAGTGAAAAATACTATATTATACATCAACGGAGGGAAATGCATTATGTTTACCGCGGTACAATTTGTACCCCGAAGGTGAAAAGGAAAAATGGAATTTCGCACTAGCGGTGTATATGCGATTTGTTTGTACTCGTGCAGACGTTTACCTAGCTTTTTACAGATTTCAGAGTATTCGTCAATAACCTTAAATAATCATGTTAGTCGAGAATGAAGTATGTATCATGGCAACGAGTTTGATTTTTTGATTTATAATAAACTCCTACGTGAGTAAGTTTTTATAGTCATTCTTTCCCTAGGAAATAAAAATCAGGCTGAGTTTGTGGATAAATTCTAATATATTTCAGTTATTTCTAAGTAAAATTGCAGTAGTTACCTGCTATTGTTAGCCATCCGGTTTTGTTACCTTCCTTCAAGAAGGCACCCCTAGGTACCGGTACGAAACATGCATCTTTCCTCCAATAATTTTTGTACAGTACACTTAATTTACTGTTAATAAAATAAATAAAAACAATAAGCTATTTTCAATCCAATACGTCGTGTCTCCAGTCCCCGTTTTGTGATCATAAACTTTGACTCTCACGAGTGCAAAAGTCATTTTCCACACTACCTTATCTTTACTATTTATGAGCGCTCCATGTATTGCACCCTTAACTTTTATAATGTAACTACTAATTTTAGTATCCCACACCATTTCACAAAAGTGCAATACTAACATAAGGAGTCACCTTTTGTAAACACTTCATTTCATATATGTAATTTGTAACGGGAGTTTTAGAAAAATCAAAATTTCGCGCTAAATTATACGAGATTAGCTATTTATATATTATTATTCGGGATAAAGAAATGGTTACTGTTTATTTGTATTTGAATGTAATTAATATTAAGATGGAAAGCTTGAGTTTGTTTCAATAAGTCATCTATACATTCAATTCGAAAATATTTAAAAAACGCGGCATTTGAATGTGTTGGAAGGGAATGACACTGTCATAATAATGATGTTCAATTTTTAAAACAGTCGCGTACTGGGAGCGATCACAAACAATCGCATTAAAAAAGCAGTCAAAAGAAGTTGCATAAAATAAGCGATCCGAATTAAGTTGTCGGTCGATGAACGCCGCAACATGAAGTGACATTGTATGGTCACGCTGCCCTGTAAAGTGTGAAAATTACAAATAAGAATTAATTAACGGTAATAGGAAAGTAGTAGAAAATTACCTTCCTTATTATAATAATAGCGAATATCGCAACTTGGCTACAATAAAAAGGTGGGTAATAGTTTACAATAGCGTTTTAAGTACGTGTCGAAACTGTTCCAAGTTGATGTTTGAATAGCGAGTGATAAATGTACATCAAGGCAATCGATCCAATTAATAGATCGGTATATAAAGTATACTTAAAAAACATTGATAATGAAAATATGGCTTTTCGTATCTCGCTTGCAGTTGGTAGCGCACGCCGTTTGTGATTAAAACTGAACAATTAAGTAAAAACGGTACAGTGTAAATATATATTATTTACTATAATCATTAACTGATGGAAGAAAATTAGAAGCGTATTCAACTATACAAAAGTATAAGAAAAGATAAGGACAACGATAGAGAAACGGTTCCAGAGTGCCGTCAAGTGACATCATCGGAAGAGCAGGCTCTAACCTATCTGAGGCCCCTTTATCGGTCAAAGAATGCCAGCATTACATCATCAGTTTGTCAACGAAAGTAAGAACCTTTTTTGTTTGTGTTAATAAATAAAACTTTTTTGTGTTTGATTTCTCGAACTTTTACATTTACAATTAAACAAAAACAATACGTTTGATTCTGATAAAGATTTTATTTATTATATGTCAGCTTTAAGAAGGTTATTATAAATATAGGTTTGATTTTATATACATTTGTAAACAACATATTGATGCATTTTCGTTCAGATTTAGAATTTAATTAAATGAGTATAACGTTTGATTTACTTTTATTGCTAAAGATTATGATCACAAGCTTACACAAGTATTGAGTATATAAATGCAGAAAGAGGTCAACTCAATAAATAAATCAAAATGAGCATAATTTTGGTCAATGATAATCATTTTTTTATTTTTAACTTTAAGCTAGCCATCGCAGTAAATTAAGAAAGCACTCGTAAATATAAAAACTTAAAAGTTCATTTACTCAAACCGAAATTAATTAACAAACGAAGTAAAATTAACTAGTTAATGATATCTTTATAAATGGAACCCATTCAGTTTTAATAAAACGTAAAAAAAAATAAACATCTCAGGTATTAAATTTTATTCAATAATGTTGAAATTATAGAAAAGTTTAAAAGAACTCAAATCTTATTCTTTGGAGCGGGTTAAACAAACAAAAGTAGTATCCAAGGGTACTACGCCTGTTGCAAATTATCTGAATAAATTACGTAAATGTTTCGTATTTATAAGGAAGTCCCCTTTTTGTCCTGTTTCTGACGTTTTATTAATTAATCATAGTCTAGAAATTACGAAAAACATAAAACACAATAGGATGACGTCACAGGTTCTATAGTTTGCGAGACCATTCTAGCACTTTTGTCTACTTACATAAACAGCGCGCGATCCCGCTTATGAGGCAGTATTAACTACCATGCCTAGCGCGAAGAAAATTTGCTTATGACGCCACGATGGTGCCTTGTACGTGTGGAAAATAGATATACCGGTGAGTGTAAATAAATATAGTGTAAATAGTACGTGAATTAAGGTTGTGTTAATAAATAACCTTTTTTAAATAAATAATCGTTGTAATGTTGTTTGTATCTAGCACAATAGAAAATCAGAAAATGCCAAAAAGGAAGTGTACATTTAATAGAGATTTGGAATGTGAGTATCCATGGTGTTTTTCAACATATATCGACGCTTAATCATAAAAAGGCAGATATTGTTGCTTCTTCTAGTAGCAAAATGTCGTCTTTTTTTCGTAAAAGCACATTTGGAAATGAAGAACAAAAGCTATCTGCCATTGAATGTACTTGGTCATGCCACAACGTTATCACAAACAGTCGTTTCGTTCCATGGGTTGCACCAGTAAGCTAATAAAAAGTTGCTTCCAACAAAAATTTTTTATGTGCTAGAACCAAATTTGAAAGTATTGCGTGTTACATTTTACAAAAGGAATCATTAAGCTCCATGCAAAATGATCTTGGATATTTTTGTAACCATCACACTGTTCAGATCACAGGAGCGTAAAAATTTGCCCTGTACTCACAAGATATTTTATGAAAGACAAGGGCATTCAAGTACGACTTTTGGAAGTTTAAAATCTTCAGGAGAAGCTTCAGACATTATATCCGAATATATTATTAACACAAATACGGATTAACGATAAAAATAACTGTGCACTGATGACATAAACTGCAATTTTGGAGGAGCAGCAAGACATGGCCAAAATAACGTCTTTCATAAAGTTCAGCAGTTACTTAAAAGACTTCAGGTTGGGATGAACTATGCTGCTCATATGTTTCGTAATTGCATTCACACATCAGCAGACTCTCTGCTTGTCTATTGACATCCATGAAATTATTGTGAAAATCTATGGCTATTTCTACATTTATACTGTTCGAGTTGAACAATTAAAAGAATTTGTTAAGAGTTTGTTAATCTTGAAGTTTGGCTATGGTTTCTTTACTGGCAAGCTTATACATTTCATAAATGCATGCTGCAAGTGGAATCTGAAAAATCTTTAATGGTAGAAGTATACATGGTTTTATCAAAATTAAAGCAACGATAAATGAAGTCTTTTTGCCAAATCAAGTTACCACGTCGAATTTCTAAATTATTTGTTAGTACCGAACATTTTGAATAGATTATGGATTCTCGTAATGGGTTGTAATTACGCAGTAATGATGGGAGAAACTTTTCGATTGTTTTTTTTATTTTATCGTTTACGTAATTTAAAAGTTTATGATTTTCTTTGTATTTTCTAAAAGGAAAATCTGATTTCCATTTTGGTATCGATATTTAGGAAAACCCTCTTACTAAAGTTTGAAACAATCGTTAGTGTATTTGTAAATAGGGATAGTTTTGTAAAAATTTGTATTTTAGTTTGGTTAATTCACATTAGGATTGCATCATATAAAATTTAATTAAAGAACGTATTCACGTACCACTTTGTAAGGTGCATGTTTTGTAAAAGTTCTAGTTAGCCGCCAGACAGGCACCGTTCTGATTGATGAATTTAAATATCAACTTTCTCAGATAAGATTTCGAGTAGAAACAGGCCTGCTGACGAAGAAATCTCTCCAGACGTTTTTCGAATTTAGGCTTCGTGTATGCGCGGAGTGATATATTTAAGTTTTTTGGGCAAATTAGAGTGGGGGTAGTTGGAAAACCAATGTGGCTGAAAGTAAAGTTTTTATGTTAGCAGTAGTAGTACAGGCGTAGAATCGTATAGTCGAGGGTGTATTCGAGTAGACCAAATTTTCGGGAAAGGGTGTTTTTCCCCTAAGCCAAAATCCAAAAAGGGATGATATAAGTTTTCAACCTTCACAAGACCCATTTATCGTTGTTAAGGGTATTAATCCAGAACAGCGCTGAGTGTTAAGTATTTAGTGATCTCGCTTTCCTCTAGAGAAGATTTCGCTTGTTTTGCGGAAATATACAACGTTCGTTTCAAAACTACAAACAAGTAGTTCACAGTGCGCCACTTATTCAAATGACCTGCTGCTAAACAAATAAGACCTTTTTTTGTAATTTAACGTCATAAAAACTAATCACAACTTGCACATTATGGTTGTTTGAAGATAATAAGTAACCGCTGTAAACAATTTCGCTTGAGCAGTATAGTTAAAGAAATTAAAACTAAGTGAACGAATTGCGTGTCAATGTAAACATTTTCGAACACGATCAATTGAGAATCGTACAACAACGCGAAGCAAAAGGCAGCCGTCACCAGCTGTATGATATCACAAGCGTCAGGTTATCGTCCGTGCCAGATTCTGTGTAACAAAAGGGGCTTCTTCAATTAAAGGTAACTTGTGTGTTTTTTTGATATGGTGATTGAGAAAGTTTAAATAAATACTTGAGTGTGTTTTATTGTGATGTTATTTAGGTATAAAAATGAAGGCATGAACGCACTGTTTAATTTTTTTAGAGATTCACTTTCGATTATTTTATCGTTTAAAGTATAAGGACCGTGCTTTCATCCCGAAATGTATTTGAAGTGTTTACTAATGTTATTCAAACTGACGAACGTCTATATCGAAATTACAATAGGTTTATTAGTAGGCAGTTTGAAAATCCTAGCTAGAATCACAGCCAAATTTAGAAAAGATACTTTTGTACATCATATTTTTATACTTCATGTACATTATATTTATTTAGGTTATTGGACTTGTGTTTTTTTATTATGTGAACCTAGAAATACACAGCATCAGAGGATAAGCAATTTTCGTATTTAATCCTTAATTTGCTCATTAAATTAACGTAATTATATCACGTTTAGTTTGAATGAAACATTCACGGCCGAAAGTTTTCAAGGAATTATTTAATTATAACGATGAATATTGCATTTTTTTTTCTTGTTTTTCTTATGAATTGAGCATAATTAAACGTAATTTGAGGAATTGGATTTCAAAGGATTGTGTACACAGTTAAAACGTTTTTTTTTTAATTATTTTACATATTGAGTTTCGGGATTAACGTAGCTTGACTAGAGATTAGTGTTTGTTTATCAAAAAAATTGATTGATCTTTGCGGCACGCTATTATTTTATTTAAGCGTGCAAATATTTATTTTGAAGCCTTTCAGGTTGGCGAAAGATTTGCTGGTCCTAGAGCCGCCTGTGGAGATTACGTATAGGTAAGCAAGCTATTTGGGTATTTTTAGCGAGCTGTGAACTATCGTAATTAGGCATTCTATCCGCTATTGTGACATCTCAAATATCCTGGCGCCCATTTCCGGTTTTATGATGATTTCTAGCCCTATTTGGACTTATCTCTAATATACTATCCTTCGGTGTACAACCTAATTAACGTCTAACTCACACCCGACCACTGGCTAGTGAAGGCCAAGTTTATCTGTTATTTCGTTTTACTGCCCAGTTTATACCGTAACAAACACTATCTAGTAGCTTTGGTAAATGAAGAAAAAGGCCTAGCCGTAACTCAATTTAAAACGTCAGTGACCATATTTTATACCGTGTACGGCCTATTTAGATAAATGGATGCAAGTGTTTGGTTGGGTAATACTAAAAAATCTGTGGTCAGATGTTGGAAACTCATTATCTTTTCAAAAACAACCCCCTGATATTTATATAGCTGATTCGGAACTTTTTGATGAAAATAGTTTTGATACAACGTGATCATCTGGGCTTTTCCTTATAGTTGGATCTAAATTTGCATTAGACTTTAAGGCATTACTAGCCCAATGTGATAATTTTTTTTGTTAAATTTAAGTCTGTGTGTTACATTGAAGTGTTCTTCCAATCAACTTAACTTTTTTCTAACCGATTGAAAACTAATTCAGTTTTTTCGGTATCGGTAATGTGTTCATACATTAAATATTATGCATCAGCTTCTACAAAATAAGGGAAATTTGCTCTACATTTAGATAATAAACAGTATAATATTAAAATAATAAATAAATAATATTAGAGAAACTTACTTAAGAATTACGTTTGTTTTGTAAATAATGCTTACCTAATCCAAAAGGTTAACAGGAACTTAGGAATTCGTGCTCAAATTAAAATTAAATAACAGATACAAATTTTAGAATATCCCAACGGATTTTGTTTATTAAAAAGTTTAATCCATTTTTAAAGGCAAAGTTAGCAGTATAAATTATTGTTTGAGGATTCATAAACATGTAACTCTAAACACTTATTTAACACACTGTCAAGTTTATGCACACTCAGGTTGAAATTAAGACATGATTGGTTAGATTCTAAAACGATAATCAAGAATTGTTACCTCGGAAAATGTAATTTTACTCATACCATGATGCAAGTATGAGATTACAATAATAAAATCAACCCTTAATTTTCAACCTAATTAGAGCCATTTTGGTTGTGTTAAGAATTTTTTTGTCAGTTCTTTCATCTGGATTCTTTTCGGTGGTCATTTTTAACCCCATGATGGAATTTTCACCCTAATTTGATTGTATTAAGAGCCTCTTTGGCAGTTTAGCCCCTGGAGGGTAGGCAAATGCGTGCGCATACAACGTTCTAATAAGGAGCCCTAATGTTACCTCATAAGACAGCTATAAGAACTTGTGTTAGGTCTGCGCCCTCTTGTCGTGGCCGCTTTGGCGGGAAATTTGAAATAAGGGGACGCTATGCTAACTTGTAACACAGCTGTTGGAACTTGCGTTAGGTCTGCACCATGTTATCGCCGTTGCGCCTTGGCTGGAAATAGTATTATAATGAGAGGGCCCTAATGCTAACTTGTAAGATAGCTATAAGAACTTGTGTTAGGTCTGCGGCCCCCTTGTTGCGAAATTTGAATCTGTGTTGCTATCTACTTGTGTATAAACTAATGAATATTTTTTCTGTAATAAAGGTAGCGGTAGAACTAATTAGGGTTTGTTTGTGACACCATCCAGTGGTGTGTAGACTAATGCACATTTTCTGCGATAGAAGTTGATCGTGGATGCCTCTCTCTTTCTCTCTTTCTCTCTCTTTCTCTCTCTCTCTCTCTCTCTCTCTTACATTTCTCCCTCGGCTTTTTCTCAAACAAACAAATCAATCAACTAAATCAATCTCAATACAACCAGATCATACCTTACAGTTTACGAAAACCAACCTACAGTTCAAAAAATACTGATTTGGTTTAAGTAATTACAGCTTGCTTGCTCAAAATCAGCTACAGTTCAAAATAGCTATAACAAAAACTAAAGACAAAAGGTTTTAACGGTTTATTATTACATGCGAATCAATAACTATGAAGTTTAAAACCGACAAATACGTACCGCATAATGCTATTAATTAATTTTAAAAAATAGCGTAACACTCACACCTTTATCTAATTAACTAAACGAACAAACGAGCAGAGATCGAGTAGAATAAGAGTTGATGCAGAGTTGGTTGGTGTGTGTCACCCTCCTCCTATAATAAATAACACGTTAAAATCTTTATTGACATTTTTTGTACACAATATCAAGTAAAACATATATTAAAAAATAATACGCATATCTTCAGATGTGTTTTTCTATCGATTGTTTTAATAATATCTGTGCTGGAGAACTAAATTACATATTGAAATATTTTATACAGTTCAGTAAACCGTTACGTGGCGTTACTTATGGATAGTTGGTATAAAACTGGCTATTGGCTTTCCCATCACTAAGTAATTTAGAATGTAAATATACAAACCTAATTATCTCTATCACCTTTCTGTAACTCGTATTTTCCTTTCCCTTTCGCAGACTACTTAGAGCGGCCTTATATGAATTTATATAAAACGATGTTTTGTTATTTACAACATACATTTAA
>JARFJB010001237.1:2225000-2251593 GCA_036346205.1 Vesta saturnalis | reverse complement strand
TGTGTGTGTGTGGTGCGTGCGTGCGTGCGTGCGTGCGTGCGTGCGTGCGTGCGTGCGTGCGTGCGTGCGTGCGTGCGTGCGTGCGTGCGTGCGTGCGTGCGTGCGTGCGTGCGTGCGTGCGTGCGTGCGTGCGTGCGTGCGTGTTGCGTGCGTGCGTGCTGTGTATGTATATGTATAAATCCTTGCTGCCTCTGGCACATGCTATTGGTTTGTTGGTACTATTTACCACGACCTCAATGTGTTTGTGTTTTACCCGCATTCGTGTACATAATAGGTTAATCTAGATCAAAATTTGGAAATTCTAAATCTGCTGTAATTATGAAACTTTCAAAATCTCGAATGATTCTTACCATACATTTCAATTTTTAGTTTAGCCTAAAATAACTTAAACATGCTATAAATTATATTTACCTTTGAACTTATTCGTTCACAACAAAACTTATAATAAATTACATAAGTGATTTGAGTGTACTTTTATAAGATTTTCTATTTCCTAGAAGATGAGTCATGACAGCAATATTTTATGCAGGGATACAGACATAAGAGAACTCAAGCTCAATTCATAAAACAGACAGTGTTATGCTTATGGATTGTAACCAACTCCTCCACGATAGAGGAATTAAGCCGAGCAATACCGAGCATGCGCTAGCCATTTACAACAGAATCCTATATTGCCTAGAAGAAAAGATGAGTGATTCATAAGGAATGTTTATTTTTCAGATCCTATGGAACAAAACAGTGCTTAACTCAGCAGCCGGTGGATTATGGACTTTCCATTCAACCGTCACTTCCAGTCTAGGTCAATAAACTTTTAGATTTTCTAAGAAATCGTTTTATTTTAGATTTCAATGAATTGGCCAACCTACCACCGTTTGGCGTTGAAAAGGTTAATAAACTTGAGTGCTTCTAGGAACTGGTTAATTTCTTAGAATTGATACCCTCTAAGTCTTCTCACTCCTTCAGGAGTTTGTTCTATTTCTAAGAAGTTCCACGTGTGATTAGAGAGTCTGCCTCTAGAAGCATGACGTGATGACCTACTGTAAGGTATCTCTCTAGTTTCCTGGAACTACTTCTATTTTTAACAATAACCATATATATATATATATATATATATATATATATATATATATATATATATATTATATATATACCGGATGCCCACGAGATCACTTTCTGGCTGCAATTTTTATTTATCTATCGATTTAAATGAAACTTGGCAGGGTTGTTACTCTAACCAAACGTCATTTTAGGAATTTTGACAAGCATTTTCGACTTCCGGTTTCACCGGAAATGACCTTTGATTTTAAATGACACCCCTGTATATTTTTGTTTTTCGGATTCTGGAGGTCATTTTACGGCCGATTACGTAATATTTAAATCGATTTTTTCCAAATGTAATTTTAAAATTGAATTTTATTTTCTCATCCAGAGTGCCATGACCATCTTAAAATCATTCTACATACTTAACTCACTTCCAGAAAATGCAAACTCAACGTTCTAAACTTAATTTTGCCGCATTATGGGCGCGTCTGAGTTGTTTTTAAAGCAGCATAATTTTAATGCATTGCTTTGCGTATTTTCCCAATTTTTCAGACAACGATTGAACAAATTTATTTTAAAACAAACAGAGTGTAATAATTTTAAACAGTATTAAAAATAATTAAAAAATTAATAACATTAACAATAATATAACATTAACAACAACCACCAATTAAATGCTGCCTTCCACCTCTTGACATTTCCTAACACGAAAACGTTGTTTTCTACGACATTCCTAAGCATGTCGGGGTAATGCTAGCAAATGCCGCTCGTATACGGTTTTCTAAGATGTTAAGTGTTGTTGGCGGTGTTCGGTAAACAATCTCCTTAATATGGACCCACAAAAAGTCAAGAGGTGTGAGGTCAGGCGACGAGGAGGCCACCGGATCGGTTAACGGGTAGAGATAACATATTCTCCAAATCGTTCTTCTAAGTAATTTTCACAACAATAGCGTTTTGAGCCGGCACCATCTTGTTGATAATAAAGGTGTTGATTATTTATTTCAACGGTAATTCCTCCAAAAATTTTCAATTTCATGTTGTAAAAAACCCAAATATCGTTCTGCATTTAAATGCCCTTGGAAAAGAATCGGTCCCACGATACGAGTACCAATTATTCCAGCCCATACATTTATTCCAAATATCTCTTGAAAATTACCTTCCATCATTCGGTGTTCATTTATCGTTGACCAATATCTTGTATTTTGCGGGTTGAACATTCCATTATTGGTAAATCTCGACTCGTCAGAATACAAAATAGAATTGGCTGGGCTATTATCGGCATCGTTATGTTCCAAGAACCAGTTGCAATATTCCAGTCTTCTAACAAAATCTCCCTCGTACAAATGTTGGTGAAGCTGGTACTTAAATGATTTGTATCCATGTTTCTTCAAGATCTTTCTTGCTGATTCTGCGCCAACATCTAATTCAAAGGCAATTTCCCTTGTGGATGCTGTGGGGTTTTGAATGACATATGCTATTACATTTTCTTCCGTTTGTTCATTAATAATAAAATGTTGCAAATTATCTGGTTCTTGGCGCATTTTTCTTATAAGGTAGATAATGTATTGTCTTGTAGGATGATGAAGACGCTCAGGATATTCTTGCCGATAAACTCGTTCGGTTTCCGCTGCATTTTTGGCACAATGTCCATACATAATAAGTATATCAACCTGCTCACTCTTGGTAAACATTTTTGTTAATTTTATAATTAAACTAAGTACAAACTTTAATTTAATTTTTAAGTAAAATATTAGATTTATGTTAATAAACAACAACCTTTATTATTACCTGTCAAACTTTTAAATTTACCATAGTGTTTCCATGGCAACCTAGCCACCTATTGTTTTCATGGCAACTCTGATGTGCTGTGACATAGGAAGTGTATTTTATTAACGAGTAAATATAAAAATAAAAATGTTTTAAATCGAAAATGGGTAAAAATAACAAAACGTGTTATACGTCATTAAATTGAAGTGAGTTAAGTATGTAGAATGATTTTAAGATGGTCATGACACTCTGGATGAGAAAATAAAATTCAATCTTAAAATTACATTTGGAAAAAATCGATTTAAATATTACGCAATCGGCCGTAAAATCACCTCCAGAATTCGAAAAACTAAAAATATACAGGGGTGTCATTTAAAATCAAAAGTTAAGGTCATTTCCGGTGAAACCGGAAGTCAAATGCTTGTCAAAAATTCCTAAAATGACGTTTGGTTTCTGCTAGAAATTGAATATACCGAAGGACAAAAAGTTATGGAGCTTTAAATGTAGACAAAGGGGCTGCTGGTGGCCCTACGGAAGATACTTAAAAACTATGTCCAAATCTGGATTTCTTATCATAGAAAACCTCTAGGTACCAAATTTCATCAAATCCTGTTGTTATTAAGGTAGATATTCAACAAAGAGTTTAAAAAGTAATAAATTTAACACCCTGTATTTCGAAAAATGTCAAATTTTGGGATAAGGTAAATTGAGCTAGATCCTCACATTTAGTTTCAGAAATTTTTCCTAGCATTTTGTACAGACCTTTATAGACACCCTGTATATCTTCTCCTTTATCCACTGTTAAAGCCTACTTTGTCTCGTTTCATGGAACCCACCAACATCGGCTGTCAATAGGCTTTGATCCCATTTTTAGACTTCAAGGATAAGCACTTTGGGGTTTCTAGGAACTCTTAGATTTATAAGAATAGAGACGTGTGACCTAGTTTGGAATCTCCAAGAACTGGTTCATTTTCCTATCCCTCTACTTTTGACCTAGAAAAGGTTAATAAACTTTGACCTCTTTCCCATCTTATTGACCTAGAAAAGGGTTAATAAACTTTGACGTCTCCCCTTTCTGTTAAGCTAGAAAGTTAATGACTTGACCTACTTTTAAGGGTCAATAAACTTTGCCCTAGAAACGGCGTGTGCGTATGTGCACAGTAGGTTTTCATTAAAAAATGTATTTGACCTTTAAAGGGTCACATTTTGTTGGTCAAACCTTTGTTCGTTATGGAGCTATTCAGGTGGCACTAATACATGATATTTGCAGTAATATACTACTTTTGTGTTCATGTATGTAGGTAAATGACTACTAAAACATTTTGTCGCATTAAATTAAAATTTTTAAGTAAAATAAATTAAGCAGAAGTGTACTATTTTTAAAGTATAGTAAATTACTAATTATCTCAGATTTTCAAACATTTTACCTTTTTAAAATTATACAAAGGCGATTTACTTTTATTTAGAACGTTACAACTTTTCTGTTTAATTAAATTTACATTTAAAACCCTTTAGGTTATGTTAACGTACAATTAGTATTTAAAACATGAATACTTTTCTTTCTTTTAGTTGCACTGTAACGGTTAACGAAACGTATTTTATTTAAATCTGTGGTAATGATTTCTATTTTAAATATTGTATTAAAGTTAATTTAGCTAATTACTTTTGGTTGCTTATTACAAAAAGAAATGTACAATTTTGCTACTAAAAGGGTTATTCTGTATTTTAAAGGAAATAGGACTATAAACTTTGCGTTTAAAGTACAATGAAATCTACACAGATTTAATTTAGATAAATATAATTTTGTATAATTTTAAAGTTTAACTAAAAAAAATATATACCTAGCATACAATTTTGAGATCAATTTACAGCAAGTAAAATTTGCTTATATACATTATAACCATATTTAATTTAGTTGATGTTATTGTTTTGCTCCTTAACATGCAATTGGTTACTAAAATGTTTATCGTAACAGAAGCTGCTGGGCTAATTCGTTGTAATGTTGTTGCGCTTTCCATAATGCAGGCTCTTTATTATCATAAGTTTAAATCTTTTGAACGATACTGTTATTTTCAACTTACTTTGCATTGTTAAGCGTAAATTCATTAGCATCTGTTTTCTTACTCTGTTTTTGGTACAGTTTGGATTTATGTGACTCTTGTAACGCAGTTATGATTTAAATAATTCTGCCTATTGTTATTATTACTAAAACGGATGATTACAAAAGTGATCTCCATCTATAAGCACTTCATCTATTACCACTAGAAATCTTAAGATATAACGCAGCTGAGTAGACTGCATGTTAGGAGTGGCAACAAAAGTTTTCACGCAACAAAACGATTGAGAATTACATTGCAGAAGTGCGTGAAAACTGTTAACGTACGAAGAATGCATGCCTTTTTTTTGCAGGGTTATTATTTAATTAATCACCTCTGTATGTTTAAGTAAATAATATTTTACTCAGTTGGTTTAGAACATTCCTTGTATGATCAATAGCTAAAGTAATTTTTTATGTTCGTTTTCATGAAGTTTATAAATAATAATATGAGTGTAATTGCACATTTTATGTCAAAGTTTACAGAAAAAATTAATCTTTTGAAACATGTTACGGGTGAAAATGGGAGTAAGGTTTGCGTAAAAGTGTATAAAGTGTTAAATCGAGTTATTGCAAACTTTTAATTTCCTTGTCTACTTTGTGGATATCGTTGTGAATTTACTTTACAGACTTAAATAAATCCCGCCATCCGCTCATTTATTTTAGAGTTGAAATACTTTCAGAACAACACAGTGCACAAACCAATATTGGTCACAATTCGACAATTTGCCGTCGTGCGCAATTCATAGGCGTAGAAATTTTAAGTAGTTTATTTACATTTTGGTGCACGCTTGAGTTATAGGTTATGTTTCTGACTTTTACATTTTCTTTTAATAAACAGTTCTTTTCAGAGCTCTTTTGACCCTTCGTGTATATTTTGGTAAGTTTGCAATATCTGTGCTTTAAGCGTAATTTACAAGTATGTCTTTTGTCTTTTAAAGTCACCAAACAATGGCAAACAAATCGAAACAGATCGGCGTTCGTGGAAAGATTCTACATAGTCAAGCTCGAGAAATTGTTGCAAACGTTATAGAATTCATGACAAAAGAAGCTAAGGAGGAGTGACAATCCCTTTGTCAAACTTTAAGGAGAGAATTTTAGTTGCTACGAAGATAGGTGAATTCACTTATCGTAAAGTTATATCAGATATGAAGGAAATTTCCCAAGGCAAAGCAACAACACTAGAAAACGCAACACCTAGAAAAATAAAACAGACCAAACCCTAAAAAAGTAATTTGTGTCAGGGGAATTGGAGCAGATAAAATCCATTATATATAATTTTACATTATTGAAAAGAGTGCCTACGTTAAAAGGTAATGAAACAATTTTTACATGGTAAATATAATTACATTTAAATTAACAGGTATCCACAATAAAATTCTGCAAAGGGTATTGATTTTAAAGGTGGACTTTCGACTTTGGGAAAGATTATTAAAAATTGGGTTTTCGATAAGTCATATAACTATTTGTGACATTCACTCATATTAACTTATTGCATAAATTTGTAGACGGTGCAACACTGTTGATAAAAGGAAGGTTCTGATGGAATCATATGACATACGCTTAAAGCGTATCCAATATTTACGTCAACTGCAGCAATGCATTCAAGATAAGAGACACATTATTTTACAGATGAGTCCTATATCAACAGTTGTCATACAAACCCAAAAATTGGACAGATAATCCTACTCTGGGTTTTAAAAACCTATTGGCAAAGGTCCACGTGTTATATGGTACATGCTGGTGGATCTGAAGGTTTTGTTAATAATGCACTACTTATGTTCAAATCAGGTACGATATCATTATCATAATTGTAGTCTAAAACTAAATCTTATTAATTATAGGAAGTACACGGAGATTACCACAACGATATGGACCATACAAATTTTATGCATTGGGTACAGAAGCAGCTGTTGCTGAATATACCTAACGACCTGCACTTGTCATCGATAATGCATCATATCACAATATGGTAATAAATAAAGATCCAACATCCATGACCAAAAAGGACGATATGATTATGTGGCTTCGTCAACATTCAATTATGCATGATCCTCTTTCAACAAAACCTGTGTTGTATGCAATAATCAAGGAACATAAGTCAAAGTGCAAACAGTATATTTTAGGTACTGAATTAGCAAAACATGACCATATAGTGCTTAGACTTCCTCCGTATCATCAGAACTAAACCCAATTGAGAAAATATGGGCTGCAGTGAAGCAGTACGTTGCATTTAGAAATACTACCTTTAAATTAAAGGATGTAATAAAATTAGCTGAAGAAAATTTGCCACGATAACTCCTGAAGATTGGGCAAACATAGTACACATGTTGATAAAGTAGTTGAAGAATACAAGTACAAAGAACACATGTTTGACAAATCATATGATGATTTTAGATTCGTTGTGAATACAGGCGATTCAGATGAATCTACTGAAGAATCTTCCGATGATGAAGATGAGGGGATCTTGGAATTTCTCTATTGCCTGACTCTGACTGACTGACAACAAGCAGGACCGAGCACAGAATAAAATAATTTATTAGGGAATATTTACAATTTACACACATTATAGGTACTTTGCAACTTGTTCAGTTCCACAATGAAACACACCTTATATCGTGATCTATTTAATGTTTTGTGAATTTTATAAAACTAAGGTGAATGTGTAGTTTCAACCAAAATGAAGTGCGCTGATTCAATTGTTTAAACCCTAAAACAAAATCTATCATTTCTTAATTGTTTTTGTATGTATTTATGATAACCTAAAGGGTTTTCCAATAAGAGGTGTTATTTTGATATTCAAAGAAAAATGGAATTTTGAGATAATTGATCGGATGTTTATTTCATTACAAAGAGGAAGGTATGCCGTTAATAATGGAAAACAATATCAGCCAAATGGCTACCACGACCACGCTTACAGGACCATATCCTTTTCATGAAATTTTCCATAAACAAATCAAAGTGGCTGCCCTATGTCATCGATAGCCTCACGAATTCCATCTTTGAGGTCTTGAATCGACGCTGGGCTGTTGGCGTAGACCTTATCTTTCACGTGCCCAAAGGAAGAAGTCGCAAGGTGTTAAATCACAAGATCTCGGTGCCAATTGTGATCACCTCTTCGAGAGATAACACGGTCCGGAAACTTTTCCGTAAAAGATCAATGGTTTCGTTGCCTGTGTGGCACGTAGCGCCGTCTTGTTGAAAGTAAACGTTGTCCAGATCAATACCATCAATTCCGGCCATAAAAATCATTAATCATCTCTCGATAACGCAATCCATTCACCGTAACTGTTGCTCCAGCCTCATTTTCGAAAAAGTAAGGTCCAATGACCCCGCCAGACCATAAACCGCACCAAACAGTCGCACGTTGAGGATGGAGGCTTTTCAACAATAACTCTTGGGTTTCCAGCCCCAGATGCGACAATTTTGCCTGTTGACGTACCCACCGAGGTGGAAATGGGCCTCATCAGTCAAGATGATTTTCGATGGAATTCGGATCATTTTCATGCATTTCAACGACCCAATCAGCAAAGACACGACGTTGTTGATAATCGGACGGCATGAGTTCTTGTGTTAACTGAACTTTATAAGCCTTAAGACCCAAGTCTTTATGCAAAATCCGGTGTAATGACGTTTGTGGAATACCCAATTCAAGAACGACGAGGAATGGACAAACCTGGGTTTTCTTCAACACTTTGGGCTACAGCAGCAATATTCTCAGTTGTTCTTGAGCGACGTGCACGGGTTTTATTCTTCACATTATTAACTTGTCCCAACAGCTCGAATTTGTTCACCAATTTCTGTATTGCGGTCCGACAGGGTGCTTCGACGACCCAAAAATGTTTTAGTTTTACGAATCATCTCTGTCAAATTTGCACCATTTTATAGTGAATTTTAATAATTTCAATGCGTTGTTGAAGCGTGTATCGTTCCATTTTATTAATCGCGTAATTTTACTTGTCAAATGCCAATAAATGACAGCTTCAAAAGTGACATCTACCGAAATAGCGGGCTATTCAAAATAACACCTCTTATTGGAAAACCCTTTATTTACCAGAATTTTACATTAGGTATACTAAAATAAACTTTAGCAATTGTAATTTCCTATGATTAGATTTTGTCATAAGTTGTTTTGTGGCATAATTTTAGTGAAAGATTTAATTATAATTCTCAATTCATTTTGTGAGTTAGCCTTTTATATTTCTGTAAATATTTACGTGTTCATTTTATATTCTGTTTGTGAATAAATAAATTTAAAAAACTTTTAAATAATTTACTCCTAAACCAAAGTAATAACTAATAAGAATCTGGTGCGGTTACTCCTCGTTCCTTTACTACTTGTGTTATCAATTTGAAAGCTTTTGTTATACACTTCTACGTTTTAATTAATGTGAATTCGTTTACATAGTTTTCTAAAATACAATATGCTTTTTGGGGACGTTTCAAATAGTATATTTAGTTTATTAAGTTTCAACACATTCGACATACTATTAAACTGTCCTCAAAGAGCCGGATATTAAGGTTTTCTTTCATGCTTTGCGGGTACATGTATCATTTACAGTAGTTGAGGATAAATTATAAGATTGTACTTTTGTATAGATCATTTGTTATTCTGTAAATAAAGTTATTCAGCAGACTTGTTGATGACAAGTATTCAAGGAGCTCCAAAACAAAACTGCGCCTATCTCTAATCTTGTAAGCTAAGCTATAATTGCTAAATTTCACAAAACATAATCTTATATAAATTATCGCTTGGTTTAACTTCAATTTGTAACATTTCTGTTTAACCCCATAACCCATTTATGAAATTTTCGTGCAACGCCACTGGCAAACCTGAAAGTATTTCTACTCTAATTGTAACTTTAACCTAAGCTCTAACAATTGTTGCATTGCAAGCAATTCTTTAGGTAAGTTACTAAAAGTGTTGGTTCAATATCCTTACAGAAGGACAACTTGGCAACTTCGCAAATCTTCTAGAAAACGTTATCTAGTTGGCGTCTTAAATTGAATAACATTTCTGGCCTTTCTTGCTTTCTTCCGCTTTTATATTTCAATAAATTTGAATTATAAAACGGTGAAAACTGGATTATTCATTTTTTCCACTAATTTTTGTGCAGGCCCCATGTCTTTTAATATTCTGGTTTAAGGCTTTCTGTAGCTCAGTTGGATTTTGTAAACATGTGATTAATCGAGGTAAAGCCTTTATTCTTCTGATATTGTTAAATATTTCTATTTATTTTACTTATTTATTAGGTGTAAAGGTTGTTTCAAGATAAGCGCTAATTGGTAACTTGATTGTTGTCGAAGATTTGGAATTATTGGCAGGAAAATATTGGAATGATATCCATTAATTGCGACACACTACTTATGTATTTGATACCAATTTATCGATGGGGATTATACAATACCCACATGGGTTGTAAATCAGTAGTATGTATACGGAACTTGTAGTCTTCCCTACTTGTGATCGTGAGTACTGTTATTTTATTTATATAGCGTTCATTTCAATCTACATTACAATTGGAAAGATCTGAATCAATCATCTAATGTCAATCAGAACACAGTTTGTGTGTAGAGTTGATTGTGCTATCCTTGAGTTGTACGCTGGAGTGTCTGACGTACCTTAACAGTATTCAACTTGTGCTTACAACAGAACTACTTTGGTGGTACTGTAAATTAAATTTTGCTATTATATAAAACTTTATTACAAACAAACTTTTCTAACTAGTGATTAGATACCTAGATGTAATAAATTGTTGTACTTTAGAATGATTTAAAGAGGAAAATTTTCATTTAATTGCTACTAGTTGGATAATTAAATAAAAGTTTACTTACTCAAGTTTTAATACCAATAGATTGAACTATTGTATATTGATTGTTCAAATGGCCAAAGTGTAATGCGACATTAAAGTGAGCTGAAGTAAACCTTTCGCGTTAGATTTATTAATTCATTTTGGGTCTGCTGTGTTAAATTGATTTGATTGCGTACAACACCGTTGTATCCATAGTTTAAATGTGCTAGGATTCTCAGTGTTAATTTGTAATTGCATTGTTATTGACCATTAATATTTCATAATTTGAATAGTAATAATTTATATATATATATATATATATATATATATATATATATCAGGGTGTCCTAATAGTGCGTATTCGGTCAATAGCTCCTTAGCCATTAAACTTAGAAGATAAGTTTAAATACGAAAGTTGTCTATTTTCATAAGCTGCATAATCTAAAAATAGTTCGGTTTCTACAGGGTGTAATATAAAAGCGGTACAATATAGAACTTTTGATTTTAAATAGAACACCTATATATATATATATATATATATATATATATATATATATATATATATATATATATATATATAATTTTATTTTAGATTCTCCTTATAATTCTCCATCTTTTTATAAGAATTACCTACAGGCTAAATCTTACAGTTTTGAGATATTTGCAAAGCTAACTAAACTGACATTTTATGTAGTAATTCAAGTAGGCGTATCTCAGTTATTTTAAAGATAAAAAAAAATCTTTGGTATAGAATTTATTCATACAGGAGCTTACTTTATCTATTGTCAAAATTAGATTTCAATATACATGGTGATCACAAAAATTAATTCAATAACACAAATTTGAAAATGCTATATCTTTATTTTTAAATGACACCCTATATTTTTTAATGCCTTGTCTTCGTCTATTAATCGGCTTTCATTTCTATTAAATCTGTTCTATACCTATCTCTAATAGTTTCGGAGATATTTAAGTTTGTTCAATTTTTTCGATGATACCACTGAAGAAGAGTAACATTAGTCGGTCAAAGAACTATGAAGACATAAGAAACTAAAAACATATTAACTGAAATACAAACACGTAAAATTATAATAAATGATCAATGTGACCACCATTTTGTTGCTGGCAAACATGAAGTCTTTGAATAAACGTGTGATCACAAAATTAATTCAGTGTTAGTAATAAGTACGAAGAAGTGAGACGTGTTATTTGTGTTCTTAGGTATAATTGCTAAAACAGTGAATTTTGTATGTTTATAAATAATAATAAAATTTTTCATAAAACTATTATTAATAAAGTGATAAACGGTGTCATGTGTCGCAGTGATAACCGGCGGCCGGAATAAGGTCGTAAGCTATCGCGGACCAATAAAATAAAATAAAATGGCTTCTATCAGCAACCGCA
The DNA here is from genome assembly GCA_036346205.1 of Vesta saturnalis. Classification (NCBI taxonomy): domain Eukaryota; kingdom Metazoa; phylum Arthropoda; class Insecta; order Coleoptera; family Lampyridae; genus Vesta; species Vesta saturnalis. Next base: position 2,239,494 of record JARFJB010001237.1, on the reverse strand, counting down.
AACGCCGATTGAGGCGGCACTAATACAAAGAAATAATGAATTATTTCAGGAAAATTATGCTAGATCGCAGAATGAACAGATTCTCTTTAATGAGTGGAAAAAACGGAGCTAGAAGAAATATCTTAACGGATCAAGTAAAACAGCTCCAAAACCAGATAAATTTGATTCAAAAAATTATCAAAATTAGAAAAAGACTGCCAGACAAAACTCAAGAGGCAACAGTCGAATATTGTACAGATGAGGAAGAATTAGCAAGAAAACAGGTGGGTAAGGGTGAAAAACAATAGAAACAAGAAAAGAAAAATGAATACATCATTAACACCACCACTAAATACCTCCAATAAAGAATTAAATAAAAGCAAAAGATAAAATTACCTCCACCAATCATAATGAGGAAATTCAAAACTTTAATGAACTTTACGAAAAACTTAACAGTATTATAACATTTAAAGTTAAAATAATAAACAATGAAGTAATTAAATTAAATGTCACTGATGGGACAGTTACAGATTGTCACAAAACTGCTTCGGAGAAAGCCTTTGCACTCATATGAAAATAAACAGGATAGGCCTATTAAAGTAATGGCTAATAAATTGCACCATAAGTGCAAACCAGATAAAATAGTTGAAGAATTAAGAAAACTATAAAATATTGGAAGCTTCAGTTAAACTTAAATATAAACTAAACAATTTAAACATGTTCATGCTAAGCTCAGAAGTGATGAAGATGTAAACAAGATTTATGGAATCACAGATATATAGAATCCAGTGGAAATCTTGCCACTAAAAAAATCTAAATTAGTACCACAGTGTAAAAGATGCCAAGCATTTGGACATACACAGAATACTGTGCAAAACAACCACGTTGTGTCAGATGCACAGGAAAACATAACAAGGGAATGCGACAACTAAGGACGCAAAACCCAAATGTTGCATTGCGGGAACAGCATCCCGCTAATTACAGACTGTGAAGTGACTCGTGAAATTCAAAATTAGAAACGGTCAAACAAAAAACCAACGCTGCCTAAACAACCGCAGAGAAATAACGAACAAGTAACTAGTAACACAACCAAGAGCTACAGCCAAGCAGTAACAGGAAATAAGGAAGAAGAAAATCGAGGTAGGCAAACAATCAACAAACATTGAGCAAACCTTACAAAAATACTAGAAAAACTGAATATTATGGACAGTCGTATAACGAGACTGGAAAATAAAGTGCAAGGAGCAATCCTAAACATAAAATGTCTAGCAACAATTATGGAATGGAATGCAAATGGACTGCTGCATCATCAGCATGAACTGCAGGCAGTCCTTGATATTAAAAACTGGATTGTGTCTTATATCAGAAACACACTTTACTAGTGAATCTTTTATAAAATTTAGGGTATAAATGTACCACTTCAGATAATGCAGCCAAGGGTGGCAGTGCAGTTATAATTAGGGATACCATAAAGCATTATCCGGAAATTGAGTATAAAACAGAAGAAATACAAGCTACAGCGGTGAACATTAAAACAGAGATCTCCAGGTTACTGTTGTAGCAATTTATTGTCCACCTAGGCATGCTCTTAAAAAGATAACTATTTACACTTTTTAAATAAACAAGGTACTAGATTCATCATTGGAGGAGACTTTAATCTAAACACGTCCAATGGGGATCTAGGCTGACAAAAAGGCAGAGAACTCTTAGAGGCAACTAGAGCTGAAATGTGAGACATTGTCAACAGGTAAACCCACCTATTGGCACACGGATCCGAATAAAATCCCAGACCTGATAGACTTCTTTTTATTAAAAATATATCCAAAATTATTTGCAAATTAGTGAAGGTTATGATTTGAATTCTGATCACTCACCAATCGTTTTAACGCTTAGCGAAAACGTTATCCAGAAAGAAGAATATCCGAGTTTAACAAATAAAATGACGGACTGGAAAGCTTTAAACTTGACGTAGAAGAAAAATTGATTTGTCAGTACCATTAAAATAGCCAACAATTAGATGAAAGGTGGCTACTCTTATAAATTATACAACAACAGCGTGGGACAATACACCACTATTAAGCGAAGAGCCAAAGTAACAATTACCCGATGGAAATAAGAGTTCTAATAGCAGAAAAAGAAGATTGAGACGAAAATGGCCAAACAAGGAATCCACTGGATAAAACGATTTTGAATAATGCTACTCAACGGTTAAAAGAAATCTTACGTACAAAAAACGAATCCATTGGTGGCTATCTAAAGAAATTGACAAACGATCAAAGCACTGGTTATTCCCTTTGGAAGGCCACTAAAAGGCTGAAGCAACCTATTGTACAAATTCCACCGATTAGGCAGGAAAATGGAAAATGGGCACGAAACAACGAAAAAAGCTAGAACATTTGCTGACTACTTGAAACGATATTACCAAATGAAGGAACGATAACACTGTAAATTGGAAGCCAATCAAAAACATTGTAATCACTTTCCAAAAGAAATCCTGACCGAAATTAAACAAATATTAATCCTAAAAAGCCGCAGGATTTGATATCATTACTGGAGATCTTAAAAGAACTTCCAAAAAAGCTATAATAAAATTAACATATTTGATTAATGCTTCGTTCAGACTGAAATATGTCCCAAAATTATGGAAAGTTGCCAAGTAATAATGCTACCAAGCCTGGAAAACCACCTTACAAGTATCGTCCTACAGACCCATCTCATTATTGCCGGTTATATCTAAACTTTTCGAAAAGATACTATTGAAAAGGTTAAAACCTATATTGGAAAATACTGTCTGATACCTTCACATCAGTTTTATAATTGAAAAAGCGCTTGAAGAAAGGAAAGTCTGTTCTACAGTGTTATTGGACGTTACAGGCATTCGATAAAGTTTGGCATAACTAACATATAAAATGGTAAAATTCCTTCCTCGGAATAGCAGAAATCTTGGAATCATATATAACAGGTAGATACTTTAGAACCAAATTCGAAGACGCCTATTCTGATCTAAAGCAAATTAGAGGAGTCCCTCAAAGTGTATTGGGTCTCCTTTACCTCCTATATACAAGTGATATTCCGCAACTAGATCATAATACGATTGCTACGTTTGCAGATGATACTGCCATATTGGCCGTAGGAATAACCATGAAGAGGCTGCAAAAAGTTACAGACATCAGTTAATAAGGTTAACAGTTGGACCAAAAAGTGGCGCATCAAACTTAATCAATCAAAATCAGTTCATATTAATTTTACTAATAAAGCAGATCAGTACCTGCCGGTTGCTTAAATAATACCCAGATCCCATACGAAAATACTGCAAAATATCTGGGCATCACTCTAGATGTAAAGCTTCGCTGGAAAGCCCATGTTAAAAAAGAAAAGACAAGAACTTGACATGAAATATAAAAAATGTATTGGCTGATTGGGAGAAATTCCACTTTGTCTTATATAATAAATTACTTGTATATAAACAGATCCTCAAACCGGTGTGGGCGTACGGCATACAGCTCTGGGGCTGTGCCGCAAAAATATAGAAATAATACAACGATTTCAAAACAAAGTGCTAAGGAACATAGTTGAAGCGCCATGGTACGTTAGAAATAGTGATCTTCATAGGGATTTGGAGATAAGCACTGTTGACCAAACTATTGTCGAATTTGCAAGACATGAACAACGACTTCTTTATCACGATAATGTTGAGGCCATAGCTTCTTGACAACTCGCAGATGAAAGACGGCTCAAGAGGATAAAACCTTTAGCTAGTAAAGTGATAGTGTTAAAAGCAGAGCATGTGTGGGTGGTGAGCTTTGTACACGTCATTTCGTGTAATTAGGTTATTAAATCCTAAGGAACACTAACAGTAACGAGTAAGTCCTTAGTTATAATTGTATAGTAGTAAATAGGTTAGAAAAGAATTACTCATTGGTTGTTTATTTTGACCAGATTGTAATATTAAAAAAAAAAAAAAAAACAAAAATTAATTCAACAACGTAAATTTGAAAATACTATATCTTCCTTTTTAATTAGCACCCTATATTTTTAACGCCTTGTCTTCGTGTATTAGTCGGCTTTAATGTTTATTAAATATGTTCTATACCTACCTCTAATAGTTTCGGAGATATTTAAGTTTGTTCAATTTTTTCGTTGATAACACTGATGAAGAGTAACATTAGTCGGTCAAAGCGTGGATACATAAGAAACTAAAAATATTAACTGAAATACATAAATTGTAATTATAATAAATATTGTATGAAACCACCATTTTTAAGAGATATTTGAGATGTTTTTAAACGATTCATTGTAAAATTAAACAATTTAATCAAAGAGCGTAAAACAAAGCGACGAACGAAAATAAATAAGAATCAACTTGTCAAACAGTGCTAATATTTGTTAGTATTGTATACTTGCTTCCTAAATTACAAAATGAATTTTTCGAAAGAAGAACTTGTTAATATGATTTACGTCCTTGGCGAAAGCGATAAAATTGTCTCTTAGCTCATCGAATTTATAAGCAAAATTTCCAAATGCACGACACCCGAAAGTTTCAGCATTTGCAAGATTGAAGAGCGTTTCGAGCAAACAGGCAGCATTCATTACGAAGAAATTTAGAACGAGAAAGAACCGCAATTAACGAAGGTAATGAACATTTAGTTCTTCAATCCGTGATTGAAAATCCTCACGTTTCTTGCCGACAATTGGAATTAGAAGTTGGAGTTTCAAAAACATCAGTTAATAGAATTATAAAAATATAAATATCATCCATACCATGTCCAACACAAATTAGACGAGGGTGGCTTCGTTAATAGATTAAACTTTTAATTGGGCCATAAATAAAATTTAGAAAAACCCAACTATTTTAGGATCTTTTACTGATGAAGCTACTTTCCACAAAAATGGAAACGTTAATAGACATAATTTCCATTATTACGATACTGAGAATCCAGATTTATAATTCTTGTTGATCATCAACACCGCTGGTCACAATGTTTGGGCCGGAATTATTGGGGAAAAGAATTATAAGGCCAATATTTTTTAAAACACAGTTAATGGAGATTCATTTTAAACTTCTTGCGCAACGAATTTGAAGATTTACCTTTACAAACCCTTAAGAAATGTGGCGCAATTAGATGGCGCTCCTCCGCATTTTACCAGAAAGTTAGAAATTATTTAAATATCCAGTTTCAAAACAAATGGATTGGAAGAGGAGGGCCAATCTCCTGGCCTGCAAGATCGCCTGACTTGACAAAGCTGGACTTTTTTTTGGGGTTGGATTAAAGAAAAAGTCTATCAAACTCCTCAACGACTGTAGATGATATGAAGACAAGAATTAGATACGTCATTCAAAATATAAATGTTTCCACGTTACGAAAAGTAAATTTGTCATTTATTCAAAGACTTCATGTTTTCCAGCAACAAAATGGTGTTCACATTGAACATTTATTATAATTTTAAGTGTTTGTATTTCAGTTAATATTTTAGTTTCTTATGTTTCATAGCTTTTTGACCGACTAATGTTACTCTTCTTCAGTGTTATCAACGAAAAAATTGAACAAACTTAAATATCTCCGAAACTATTAGAGATAGGTATAGAACATATTTAATAGAAATGAAAGCCGATTAATAGACAAAGACAAGGCATTAAAAATATAGGGTGTGCCATTTAAAAAATGAAGATATACATTTTCAAATTTATGTTATTGAATTAATTTTGTGATCACCGTGTATATTGAAACCAATTTTGACAATAGATTAAAGTAAGCTCATGTATGAATAAATTCTGTATCAAAGATTATTTTTTATCTTTAAAAATAACTGAGATACGCCTACTTCAATTACTACATAAAAATGTCAGTTTTAGTTAACTTTGCAAATATCTCAAAAACTGTAAGATTTAGATTGTAAGTAATCTCATAAAAAGATGTAAAATTATAAGGAGAATCGAAAAATAAAATAATATATTGGGTGTTCTATTTAAAAATCAAAAGTTCTATATTGTACCGCTTTTATATTACACCCTGTAGAAACCAAACTATTTTTAGATTATGCAGCTTATAAAATAGACAACTTTCGTATTTAAACTTATCTTCTAAGTTAATGGCTAAGGAGCTATCGACCGAATACGTACTATTGGGACACCCTGTACATATATATATATATATATATATATATATATATATATATATATATATATATATATATATATATATATATATATATATGTTTATTTAGTTGTGAATGAAACCACACTGCTGTGGAGAAAAAGCTTCAATGTGCTTATGTGACTAAGTAGACATTGTATTTTCAAATAGGCGGAATTTTATTTTAAGTTATTTTTATGCTTACATAAACACTGTCTACGAGAGCTCTTGCAGTGGTGAGTAACCGGTTATACGATTAAGTATTGATTGGGAAGGGGTTTGGATTAAGTACTCCAACATTCTGCACAGTTCCGGCAATTCTTTATATCTGTACAAAGTAAGGTAAGTTCCACTGGCTTTATTTCAAATAATCATTTTTGTAAAATTTATTTAATGTCAATAGTTTTATAAAGGTTAGGTTACTATATATAAAGTGTTTTATAAAGTTGGGGAATTGGTTTAGGATAAATGTAATAAATTACTAAATGTAATCACATTTTACAGGAGTGTTCGAGAAATGATCAAAATAAATTACGTGTTGAAAGGAGTATACTGCATTGGATTTCTTTCTAATCCCATTTAGGTGGGATTCTGTCGGTATGATCGCAGTGTACTCTACGGGATCTTAATGTAACTTAATTATGCTTTTCTTTCAGCTCAATTAGGGTGATATCTCCCTTCATATTTTGTTGACTTGTTTCGAGTTTTGGGGCAAACCTGTATACAAACTCGTGGCACCTTTCTCTACTTGAGTAAATTATCTTATTTTCTTCTTAGGTCTTTATTGCTATTTACGTCCACGCACCCAGTGTCTGTTTTTGGTTCAACTCGCGTACTCCATAAAGTTACATCTGGCCGCTGGGGCAAGTAACAAAGATAAGGTATTGCCGACAGCTTAGTGGAAGGACAATGGATTATCATTAATCAAAGGGCGCCAGTTTGCTTGAATCGAAAATATTGGTATAATTAACAAACAAGTAAACGCTAGTACCCAGCAAAATTTAAAACAAACAAAACTTGTTTACCTTTCGTAGCATTCCACCAGATGGATCTACTAAAGTGCTCCTAGACTAGTGCTATACAAAAGCTTAAAAAATCGCACTGAATAATAAATAATAATAAATTAGCGTGCGGTGAGACCAATTTTTTAGATACGTAGGAGACACCAAATTTGAAATATGGTGTATCCTTAATTTCACATTCTATGTTACGTGAACCACCGCACCCTTCGCTATTAGGATTTCGTTGTTACTTTTCTGGGGCATTGGATTACGAATTTTTCCAAATCGGTGGATGCACAGCTGTAATAACGTCAAAAATATTACATATGACATAACGCACATTTCCAATTGCAGCAGGGCCTCATACGCCACTTACCGACTTAAAACGGAAAATAAAATACAGCGCATAAACACTGCAAATTACCAATTACCGATTCTCATTGTATTACCCACAGATAAAGCATATTATTTACGATTAAGTGGCGCCCAAAATCAATAGAATTTGGTGTAATTACACTGTATATTTACACAAATTTTTCATCCACTTACTGACGTTTGAGCTAGTTACCTAACATTTCCGTTTACAATGTATCTTATCTATGCATATGAATGTTACATCAAAGCTTGTCTAATGCGTGTTTTAACAATTTTGTATATTTTCAGTTTTCTAAAAATTGAAGAACTCAAATGTAGACAAAGAAAAAGGTGTTTTAAGGTCAACATTCAACAAACCTTTATAGATAAATAGTAAAAACCACAAAGTACTCTGCAAACTATAAACATTTAATGCAAATTAGATTAAAATTTATTTATCTAAATTAAATCTGTGTACATCTCCATAACACTTTAACAAAACGGTAGATAACTGTCCAGTTTCCATTTGAAATTCTAATAACCTCGTTGCCAGTAACGCAAGTACTTGTAATTCCGTTTTTGTAATTATTTTGAGTTAGTAGAGTAAACACATAATAAAAGATTTTAGGGCAAAAGCCAACAAATTTCAACAGTAACGTATGATCTTGCTTTTAAAATGTTAATCAAAACACATTTTAAAAGCGTGCCTAATATCTTCGGTCATTAGAAAGTAAACCCAACTTTAATGGGTATTTCCGTGAAACTTTTATTGTGCGTTAAGCTGTAATGATACCAAGGAATCGTAAATACTGTCAAAAAGTCTTAGAAGTAAGCGGTTTTACACTTCTATTGCAATCAATAAACTGCTAACATAAACGGTTTTTGATTAAATGCATTTGTTGGTACTGTAGTGCATAACCTTTAATATTATATGACGTGATTCAGAACTAAACTTGTCAGAATCGTAATTGTTTAGCGAAGCAAATTAACTTAATGCTAACGAATGTGCAATTTACTCGATTTCCTTTGTCGACACATACTACTTAGCAACTTCGGCTTACAAAAGTGTAAATGTCAGAGATCCTAAAGGTTCTATTAAATTTAGAGGCTGCAGACCATAACTTTGAGGATTTTAATGAAAATATTGCATGTAATATCAAGCTTAATTGTCATTTATTACGTTTCTCGTATTTCAAATATAGCGCACTGTTACAGTGCAGTGTTAAATAATGTTTACATCAATATAATCCTCGTATTAAAACAAGGAAGGCTTCGTTATAACATGTTACGTCTAAATTTCATAAACTTACATTTATATATTAAATAGTGTGTAGTTAAAATTACACAATGACATATAGGTAACACTTTACATGTGAGCTCCAGTTTTAATTGTTACAATTTTACAATGTTAATGTCAATTTACATTTCTTCAATTTAAAATCCTTTTGTGTTTCCCAACTAAATGCCACCACTGTAAAAAACAGCTTTATTTGGGATTTTCTGCTTATCTAGAATTAAACAATTTAATGGATTACAACTATAATTATTAAGTGATGCCTTAACTGTAAATCGGACAGACTCCGGTTTGATGTACACATGGAACACTGACAAAACCAACAAACATCTCAGGTACCGTTACATCATACACTGCGTTTTAGGACTCTTAGATTCTCCGCTTTCCTTTAGGTTTTCTGGCTGACAACTGTCAACATTCTAGGTTCAAAAGGCATAACGAGTGGTTAAGATGGCTGATACCTCAACATGATGTACAATTTTCATCTACGATCACCTATAAATTTCTATACATTGTCTGCTGCGCTGATAAGTAATACCACGGCAGTTAACCAAACGTTAACTTCTCACTTTCAGGGCATCTCATATGCAATTATAAGGTCAGGCTAGTTGAATCAGTTCAATTAATTTTACTCCAGCTACAGCTTTACTCTAGATTTATAAGATTTGAGGTTATCTACGGCTTATTACTACAGTGTCGTCATGTAATTAATCACTTCATGCACATGGTCGAGCTTCAACGGAAAGTGAATCCAGAATTACCTTAGTTGACTTTACAAAACAAATTGATGACGTAATGTCACATTACCAACAGAAACACTTATATTTCATGAGATGTTTACCATATGAACGTTACAGTATTGAATTTTATATTATAGTCTTTTCTATTGGAAATACATATTTATGTGCAGGAGGATCACTAATTATTATTATTTTTGTAGCTTAGAAATTTAGATTCACGTATATTTGTCCCTAGGTAGGAACTCACCACACATTTTTTCATTGTTATTTTGATAACTGAAATTTAAATTCTATACTGCGGAGTGATTTTTAAACTAACACATAATCAATGTGCATTTCAACGAGTAAAGTCTGTGCGGGCTGCTCTTGAGATAAATAAGTGCAACAGATTAAATGGTAAGGTCAACTCCACAAATCTATTTTAAAAACTATTTATCTTACCTTATCGTGTTTATAACTTAAAGTGACAAAAATAATTTCAAACAACATACAAGCAGTAAGTAATTTCTTTTTCCCAACAATGTATCAGAAACTAATAATATGCCCTCCGTATACAATTTTAGACCCTCGGTTCCACCCATTTCATATACACAAATGCCAACTAATTCTTTTTCTCAACCACTTCCCATACAAGTACCGGCACAAATACAACCTTATTCAGCAGTCAACCAATAAACAACAATTTTTCAAACCTCAATATAACGCAGCCCAAAAAGATTCCAGTCACAAAATACCACAGACTCATGGCAATTTCCACCAAAAAAAAAGATCTCATGAGGATCAAGATGCCACTTCTTCAAAAAAGTAATAGATTTGCCCCATTAAATTAAAACCACCGATCTTCATCTCGGCGTTGAAAATATTCAATTAATTACTTTCAATGAACTGGCTAAAGATAAATACACGTTAAAGACACTATTTTGTTAAGTACAGCCATATGAAAGTGCGATATACACTGTTAGTAAAAGCACTTGCAGCTAAAAACACCAATTTCACACATATAAGCCAAGACAAGAAAGAACCTTTCGTGTTGTTGAAAATTTACCCAAAGAAGTACAAGACATTAAAACAAGTTTGCAAGAAAAGGATGAAATAACAAACGTTTGGAATGTGAAGCAAAAATCAAAATTCCATTACCACTTTCTTAGACCTAGTACCTAAAGATAATAACAAGGACATTTATAAAATAGATTTGCTACAACACCAAAGTACAGTTTGAAACCCATGCAAAACGTGAAATTCCAAAATGTTTGCGTTGTCAAAATTTGGACATACCTTTGTCAAAATAAACCACGTTGCGTTAAATGTGCTAAAACTTAACTTGATTGTCCTAGAAAGGTTAAAGATAACAATGTCAAGTATTAAATTGCCCCCCGGCAAACTATAGAGGTTGTATAGTTCACAAACCCCAACAAAAATTGTACCCACCACTACGACCATTACTGAGCAGAGAACTGTTCAACCGGGCATTACGTTTGCCCAAATAACTCAAGAACATATCAGAACTCCACAAAATCAGCCAGAAGTACCATGACCTAAAACGAAATAGACGATTTAAAGCAAATGTTAAAACCCTCATGGATCAAATGGTACACTTATAAACCTCATGTCAATGATTGCTAATAAAACAAATAATAGAACAGTTAAAATAGCACTCTGGAACGCCAACTGCCTGTAAACATACACGGAAATCAATCATTTACAAAAATAATTACATTCTGCTCATCTCAAACTCCTTTATCAATAGAAGTCACATAAAATATCAAACCTTTTTTTTTTTTTTTTATATATATATATAATATAATATATATATATATATATATATAATATATATATATATATATATATATATATATATATATATATATATATATATATTAAATTAAAACCCCTGGAACGACACATGGGGGAGGTTATAATCAGGAAAAATGTAAAACACTACACACACCAGACGCCACTATAAATCACAAACATCAGTCTTCTAGATAAGAACTAACAATCTCTGCTTATATTGGCCTCCAGGCATAACAACAAATATGAGCATTACCTCGAATATTTTCGGACCGGGGAGACTTTTGCGAAAAAAAAATGGGGATCCAGGATCACAACTACCAAAGGGGGAACTTTAAATTACGTCCGCTTATAAATATTATCTATCAATATTTCAAAAACCTGGCCATGACCCCATAAGATACCCGATCTTGTCGACTTTTGCCTAATCAAGGGTCTTAACTCAAAAATTTGAAGTCAAGTCCTGCTTAGATTTAACATCGGATCACCTCCAGTCCTAGTAAACATGAATACACGAATATTGGGCAAATTGAAGAAACCATCTCTTGTAGCAAACGGACAGACTGGGATTACTTCAAAGAAACTGGACAAACAAATTACTCTTGAACTGCCTTTGAAAACTCACCTCGACATAGAAAAATCTTGGCAGACATCACACTAGCATACAAGAGCGGCGTGGGGACCCCAGACATAAACGAAGAACGAATTCGAAGAACCCCAGTACAATTGCAAAAATCTACGGAAACGAAAAGCTTGTAAACGATGGCAGATTACAGAGGCGACAACGGTATAATACCTAGCAAAAGACCTCAAAAACTACTGTGTAGGATACGAAATGACTCCATACAAAATTATCTTAAAGAACTAACACCAACAAACGCAACAAATTACTCTTTTGGCGACTCACTCTAAACTAAAGTACCAACAACATCTTCTACCTCCAATACGAACCAATTATAACATATGGGCAAGAATGAATCAGGAAAAGGCCACTGTTTTGCCGAACACCCCCAGTTTTTCAACCATATCCATCTCAGTTAACTGCTGCTGAAGAAAAAGTTACTGAACCAGTTAGATGCTCCCTTTTAGATGTCTGTGACCGTTCCTAAAGTTTCACATAGTGAGGTTGAAGCAATCCACCACGAGGTTAGCACTAAAAAGACACCGGGTATGATCTCATTACCAGCGAAATTATTAAAAGCTATCGAAAAATGTATTCAAATATTGGTACAAATATTTAATGCTGTTCTCAGACTTGAGTGCTTCCCATGCCATTGGAAATCAGCACAAGTCATAATGATCCTTAAGCCTGGTAGAAATCCAAATGAAGCGACGTCCTACCGACCAATAAGTCTTCTTCCAGTCCTCTCCAAAGTACTCGAAAAACTCATACTTAAACGACTGACCGATATCATAGAAGAACATAAACTTATACCCCACACCAGTTTGGGTTTAGAACACAACACGGAACTACGGAACAAGTCCATCGAATAACTGGGCAAATCCGTACTGACATGGAAGACCTGTCGGTACTGCCGGCAATTTTGGCACCTCGGACTGAAATACAAACTTAAGCTCCTGCTCCCACATCCATACTACTCACTCCTAGCATCCTACCTTTCCGACAGAACATTTCAAGTAAAATATCAAGAAGCCTACACAGATCATTATCCTGTGCAATCGTAGTTCCTCAAGGAAGTATCTTAGGACCCACACTTTACTCTGTACAGCAGACCTACCTCAAACAAATTATACAATCACGGCTACATATGCAGATGACACGACTCTTTTAGCATCACATCAGGACCCTATTTCTGCATCTAGAAATCTGCAAAGCCATCTAAATCTATTTGAAAACTGGTTAAAAAATGAAGAATGGAAGCTAATGCAACTAAATCTACTCATATCACCTTCACCTTCGCAAAGAAACCTGCCCTGCAGTCACACTTAATGGAACTCCCATACCTCAAATGATGTAGTCAAATACCTCGGACTACATTTAGATCGAAGATTAACTTGGCGTACTCACATTTTAATAAGAAAACAACTGGTTCATCAAATGTACTGGATGCTTGGAAGGAAATCGAACTTATCCATCGAAAATAAACTCTTATTGTACAAAACTATCCTAAAACCCATTTGGACATATGGGATCCCTATTTGGGCTCCGCCTTCTTATATAGAAATTCTCCAGCGCTTCCAAAATAAAGTCCTTAGATCTATTGTCAATGCCCCATGGTACGTGCCAAATGCTTTACTCCATGCTGACTTAAAACTGCCTACAGTTCGTGAAGAAACCACTCGATTCAGCACTAATTACGGAAAAACTGACATTTCACCCCAATGAGCCAGCAAACAACCTGTTGCAAGAAGAAGACGAGCCAAGACGACTTAAACGATTCAAACCTTCTGATCTTCCACCAGATTTTAGTCACTTGCCTGGAACTAAATTGCCATATCTCTAAAGTACTACAGAGAATGTCCACTGGGACATTACTCTACATGGCGTGTTACTCCTAGATTAGTCTTAGATTAAGCACATCAATTGTATTTATAGTCTCCACCGAGACTGATTGTACAAATAAAGCGGATGTAAAAAAAATAACTTTTATAGTAGGTAGTATTTTTTTTAATTTTTAATTAGGGTTTGGAGATAGGGGTGTAAGAGTTACGTTGGCCGAATTTTACAAGAACAAAATTAGTTTTCAGCTCTAACCATATTTCAAATCAAAGCCATTTACTTCTTTGTTAATTTTTGTTGGGTGCATATTTAATCGCTTTAATATTCACCGAATAGTGAAATTCTTAGATTCTTTTTTATTTAGGCTAATACCAATAGCGTCGGGATGAAACTCCCTTGGAGAATTTTAAAATTCATGTTACTAGTTTAATCAATTTCGCTTTATTTCTTAATCATTTATTAGATAATGTCCGATAGATATTGTTGCGGAGTACGCCGCTCATAGGGGTTACTAATTTATATCAATTTGTATTTATTCTGTACTTTCCTATCCTTATTTTGTGCGTGTGCGTGTGCGTGTGCGTGTGTGCGTATGCGTGTGCACGTGCGTGTATGGGTGTGGGTGTGCGTGTGTAGTGTTGTTATGCGTGTGCATGTGCGTGTGCGCGTGCGTGTGTGGGTGTGAATGTGGGTGTCGGTGTGGGTGTGGATGTGGGTGTGTTTGTGCGTGAGCGTGTGTT
>JARFJB010001237.1:1945000-2220000 GCA_036346205.1 Vesta saturnalis | reverse complement strand
TCTGTGCGTCTGTCGTCTGTGTGTCTGTGCGTCTGTGTCTGTGCGTCTGTGTGTCTGTGTCTGTGTGTCTGTGTCTGTGCGTCTGTGTCTGTCTGTGGGTCTGTGTGTCTGTGCGTCTGTGCGTCTGTACGTCTGTGCGTCTGTGTGTCTGTGTCTCTGTCTGTGTCTGTCTGTGTGTCTGTGTGTCTGTGTCTGTGTGTGTCTGCGTGTCTGTGTGTCTGTGTCTGTGTGTCTATGAGTCTGTGTGTCTGTGGGTCTGTGTGTCTGTGCGGATGTAAGTCGGTATCCACGATAACTCCCGAACGACAACACTTTAATTTGCGTGTTTAGGCCTGTTTTCGTTTCTCCCTGCTAATTAACTTTTTGCAATAAAATCAGCTCAGCGAGAGGGGTTTACTAGAATCAGTGTTTGAATTTTGTTAATTAGTTCTGAAACAGCTGCATATTTTCTATGATGTCAATATACGAACATATAGTTCTTAAACATACCAACTGATTATGTTCTACGCAATATTTTAAACGACGCGTAATTTAGCGGCAAATATTCTTTACTGTGAATTCGAACTATTTCAACAAACTATTTTAACAAACTTCGAACGTGTTGTTAATAATCCACCTCTCTGTAAGCAACTAACGTGCATTGCTTGCCATGTGTGCTGCATATCATGCTGCATCAAACTTAATTTAATTATTTAAAGTGAAGCCTTCCACGCATTCGTTTGCACATTCAGTTTCATCAGACATGTTCATGCCAAAGCCTTCAGGAGCGTCGTTTTTATGTGCGATACTGAAGGTGAAGAGCTTTTGCTCTGCTAAATATTTTTATTCAAAGTGCAATAAATTTTAGGGCACTTTCACTTTTACTTTTTATTTTTTAATTTTACTTAACTTCACCTTTACTGATACTTTCCACACGTTTACGCACATACATGCAATTAATTATTTTACCGTTAGTCCAATTTACGGTATTAGTACGATTAATCAAGAGTGATGAAATCACCTGCGTTAATGGAAGTGGAATTCTAAAACACCTTAATCCTGCAAGTATTAAAATTATTTAAATTTGTTATTGTAGACATTTTCTTTTAACTTTATTGTATAATGGTTTACTTGTTTATTCCATATTTAAAAGCAAGTTGGCGTCCGAGTATTTAACAATTAGTTTCAGGAAGAGGCAACCCGATTTTAAAGCGAACATATCTAGGTACATGTAAATATTTTTGGTTAATAAGGAAAATCAATTAATTTTATGAACCTTTCAACCTACGACTGAGCATAAGGCACAAAATCTTCTGGTCATTACCCAAAGTAGCTAAAATTTGTATCCATGGGTGTTAAAGTAACCTTATAGAACTTTAAGGGTTTTACAATATCTGAATTATGAGTAATTTTATAAGAAAATGTGTAGACTTATTTTTAGAGAAAATTTAATTTTACTTAGCTTTTCTTTATAAAGCAAACTAAATTTAAAAAGTAATTCAATGGAATTGAAAATGCTTAAATTGTATTATCGGTATTTTATAGATGCTGGCAGCTTTGTAATATTCCTAAGTTAGCATCTCTATGTCTATTAACGTCTAACTTATATGAAGTTTTAAAAGTCCATCTAAGATAGATGATTGTTTTTGTTTGTACAATGTTGCCTATTTTCGTTATGAACATTATTAAAATATCTGGTGTGGAACAACCCACTACCTTCCAACCTACAAAATGGAAATTAAACGAAATGAAATAATTTTAATAACTTCTTTTATAATTCAGGTTCATTACGAAAATAGGCAACATTGTAAAAACAAAAACAATAATCTATGTCAAACAGACGTTTAAAATTTCATGTCAGATAGAGGTTAATAGACATGTAGATGCTAGCTTAAAAAGAATTTCAAAGCCGTCTGCTTCTATAAAAATACCCATAACCCAGATTGAGCATAAATTCTACCTTAGAAATTTTTTGGCCGCTAAATTACACGTCTATTAAAAAATTTCAGAGAACATAATTTGTCTATATGTCATTCACACACAAATACCAAGGTCGGTCTTGGTGAAACTTTGTCAAACGTTATAAATTAAGCTAATAAGTCGATTTAGCGTTAGTTAAAAAAACGTCGATTCTATCGCTACATAATATATGTAGGTTGAAAGGTAAAAGGGGACTGCATAATTATCTTAAAAAAATTATTATTAAAACTATTTCATTTCTTTTAATTTCCACTCTGTAGATTTGGAGGTCGTGTGTTGTTCCACATCAGATATTTTTACATTAGACAATTATTGTCAACACGATACGCACACACGGGGTTGTTACTTTATATTTATATAGTTATTTCTTTTTCGTTCTACAATTATCTTAACACAATACGCAGCCCATGATAGCTATTAATTTATTTATTCTGTTTTCATTATACGATTAGTTTCAACCTGCTTTTTTTTGTTTGTTCATCCTGTTTCAAACTTTAGTGGCTAAGTAAAAGTTTTTTCTGGTGTATGTCTCTTCCAGTCCACGCATCCAATGCGCTGCCCTTGCGACTAGCCGGCACTGTATAGTAAATTCTGTTGTCACAGACACTACATTTTGTAATAAGTTTTACATAGCGAAGAAATATATTATTTGTGAACTTTTGAGGCCAATAAGTGAGATAGGCCTACATCTTATTTTGCAAATAAAGATTTCTTGAAACTTTCAGGTTAGCAGTTATAATGAAAAGCAATTGCTATGCATATATACGAATATTACAAAATGACGTTGTTGCATGCGTATTTCATATTTTTTTCTATTTCGGAGCTTAAATTCAATATAAATTAATTTTTTTTGTACAAATTTAGAATACTATTCATTTTTATTTTATTGTTTGGCAGCATTGTAAAAATTTGTGCATAAAATGTTACTAAAATATTAACTAAAGTAATAAGTTGCAATATTCTGTGTCACAAAATGTTTATTGCAACTTTGTTTTAAATAAAATTAGTAGCATAGCATTCTCCCCCGAATTAGAAATAAGCATTTGTCTAGGGCTAAACACATGACTTTCTTATACCTGTGTCATGATTCGTTTAGATTAACATAATTCAAGATACAATATTAGATAATATTTGTAATCTGTTGAACAATAGGATTGTATCAATTCTATCAAACTTTCGCAGCTAAATTATCAACATATATTAATGCTTGTATTAATCGTATTAAGGATGTTATGATCAGAAACGCTATAAACCCCGACCCAGCATGAATGCTGCTTTTAATAAAATATTGCAGCAATGTGCTTATAAAACCTTTAAATTGCTTATACAATTTATCTTTCCCCGACACACCGAAAATCGCCACTTTAGTACTTATAATGACTTTAAAAATTATGATAAAATCGATCCAATGATACAATAACTTTTGAATGTATTTATATTTGCGCTAATGAAACGCTTAAAGAATGTAGTTTCTGCGTACACATTGCCTCATCAATACTGCAAACGTATTTGGTAATTCTACCAATTTAGCACTCATTTTCTATCTAAACTAACGTTTACAAATTTATTTGATTAATTTTATTCGATAGACCATCCAAAACATAATTTCATCAAAACATAAATTGAAAAGAAAAAATAACTTTTATAAGTATTCGCTTTAACTCATATACTAAGGTAGCTGTATCCGGAATAATAAACAAAAACTAGTATTTATCGTTTAAAATGGTTTTGTTGTTTCTGAAAGTATTTTTCAGGTTGATCGTTAAACTTTTGCATTTGTTGACCCAATCTTCATAGCACTTTTACCGTTCCGATTGTGGTTTCTATAAAACATGAATTTTAAACGCAACAATCGCTTCGTATGCCGTCCCAAATCGTGGAATACGTAGTACTATTTGCGCATGGGAGCAAAAAGAAATCATTGTCTGCCATACTGCGAATGGTTTGATCGGCCAAATATTGAGAACTGTGGACTAATGTGTGAGAGCTCACATTTCCCTAATGGAGAATCATCCAGGGTTGATGGATGTCTGGTTATATTCGTTACTTACACTGTGAAGTTAGTTGGGTATAATCGCTGTTAAAATCATTTAACGTTTACTGTTATTTCTCTAATATTATCTTTAAGTATTTCCTTAAATATACTACTTTTCTGAATTAAAAAATTCCTTTTACTTTTTATGATTTGTGGTTACTGGTTACGCAGTTGGTAATAACCGGTAAAATGTCCAATTTTAACATTGTTTTTGAATTTGGTTTAAGTTGGCGACAATTTAATTCCGAGGCACTTTAAATATTTTCTGGATTGTATCCATCGACTTGTATGGGTTCTACATTTATTACTCATGAGACAAACTAATTATTTTCAGTTAATTGTTTTATACGTTTTAAGCGGTTTCGCCAAGGATAAAATGTTACATGAGTCATGCCGTCTCTCTCATTTTTATAAAACGTTCGTTAATCTTAACCAACAATACCACCTAACAGCTATCTTGTAATGATCCTAAAATCCTTACAGTTAGTTTTCCTATTTCAGTAAATAATTCCTATCACAACTAGGATTGTTAAAAAATGCTATATACTATCCTCAGAAATTATATTTGTGCATTTGTTAATTATTAAATCCTCCATGATAAAGCGAGTCCTGCATTACCTGATATCCTGACTTTATAATTCCCCGCATATCTCCCATACGCTTAACACCATTATCACATATCGACATAATTGTGACCAGGAAGTTATTCTTAACACTATATTCTCGGAGTTTGTACCACGAGGAGAGTGTAGAAGAATCACTAAGAGACATTATTATTGATGGTGGTTTAGGCTCCAAAGAGGTAGTAACTTGTCACGACAAACCCCAAAGACGTAGTCTCTTTTCCCGAGTTAATAGTGATCTGGAAGTTATTCTTTGTACGATCCCTTGGAATTCGGACCACGAGGGGTGTGTAGACGAATCACTGAGTGACGTTATTATTATTGGCGGTGGGCTAGGCCCTGAAGAGATAGTAACTGCGACCAACCATGAAAATGTAGACTCCTTTTCCCGAGTTAATAGTAATCTGGAAGTTATTCTGAACACGATCCTGTCGGAGTTTATACCACGAGGAGTGTAGACTAATCACTGAGTGACGATATTACTATTGACGGTAATATTACTATTAACCCCAAAGAGGTAGTAACTGCACGACAAATGATATAGCTCAATACCTTTCCTTAAATTAATAAAAACCAGGAAGTCATTGTTAACACGATCCTTTCGGAGTTCCACTACGAGGGGTGACAAAATTACTGAGTAACGTTATTATTATTGACGCCGGTTTAGGCCCCGAAAAGGTAATAAATTTACTAGGCGAGTTTGATCCTCGTCATACTACCTGTTACCCAACCTTAAAATATACCTCCACCACAGAATTCCAATAGGTCCACCACCGCCAACAACATAAACCACATTTCTTGATTCATTCCGAATTTGCTCCCACATAAAATCCACCAGTCCTTACACCTGTGATCTTCCACTCTACCACCAGTTCCGGTAATTGGCTGTCTCCCGGTTCACCTTCACTTAGCATCACCGCAATGTAGTTACACCAGATCATAAACGTCATGTTTACGTAATTTCATACTTTACAAAACCACATTCTATTCATGGCGTATTTTCGTTCAACTAACGTATATTTTCGTAGTCACCCTGTATTTACATCACACTAATTTTTTCTTTTTAACTAAAATTCAATCTTATATTAAATTAAAATCCACATCCATTTGCTTTCATACAATTTCCGTAGTAAATGAAATTAAATACACAAGGTCAAGTTCACGTTTCCATTGCCTCTCATTTTCTTACGACAAAGCTTTATTTTAACGCTTTACATTTTAGCAAGCAATTACGTTCTAATCACCCAAATTACCAGATCTTTTCATTATTATTTTGGTCAACATTCGTTAATTAAATTACGATAAACGTAAGAATCACCTTCATAATAACACATTCCTGAATTCCATAAATATAATTTTGCCCATTCACAAACACTGTAAGCTCACCCTTTATTTACAAAGACATACGCTAATTATACAGTTAATTTTACACTTCCGAATAAAGTACCTGTTATGAAACACGTGCTTGTAATCTGTTACTTCCAGTTAGCGACGCGTCGACCGCACCCGAACTCGGACCGCCAAACTCAAACCAAGTACGACCTCGGATGCAGACTTTCCATCAGCACCACCGAATAAATTTGAATCAATTAGATCATTGATTAAATCAGTGTTAATTCTATTTATGCCAATTATTGTCATTTTACTTTTGTTAGGTGGAATTTTACTTTGATTTATATTCAAGTATACAGATTTAATTTGTAAAATAAATTGTTCATAAGCATAACCTATTCGCCTGAATCTTTTACAAGGAACCATTACCACCAAGTAGTGAGAGCTACGGACGAATCTGGAACTCAAGACAAAAATTAGTAATGCAAAATCGTATTAACCAGTGGTAGTATAATTTTCCATATAATTAAAGACTTTAGGAAAAACATTCTTCCGAATAGTAAAAGTTCGGCTTATCTATTTGGTCTACGAACAAACCTTAATGAGCGTCAACAAATCTCTAGGATCGCAATCAATCCTTTATACTATTTTAATCTCGTCATAAAATTTTAAGCTAACTTCGGGTGTCGAAGCACGCCAGGCGTGATTGTTATCGAACCTATTTTCTGAAGTTTTACATTGAATGTACTTGGTATTAATATAATGTAATTTTACCTCAGTAAGGGGTAGTTATGGTTAAGCCGATAATTATAAACACAATTCTATAAGCTGCTGGTACTGAACTGACTACTTACTTGTTTTGTGAAATTTTACATTTAGTGGAATTGGTATAATGACAATACACCTGGTGCTATCCACTGATATTATTTTGGACAGCCTTTGCGATTTACAACTAAGATATCATCATTCGGAGACCAAAGCTAAGTGTTAACTA
Organism: Vesta saturnalis; assembly: GCA_036346205.1. Classification (NCBI taxonomy): domain Eukaryota; kingdom Metazoa; phylum Arthropoda; class Insecta; order Coleoptera; family Lampyridae; genus Vesta; species Vesta saturnalis. The sequence continues at coordinate 2,213,057 of JARFJB010001237.1, read as the reverse complement.
CTTTTAATGCTTAACTGACCAAATGCAATAAAGTCAAATCTCTACATTAATGTACAGATGGATCCTGCTCGAACGGTACTAAAATTTGGGTTATTCAATTCATAACTATATACGTACTTTTTGGAAAATGAATTATCTTTATACGTACTTTTGGGACAATATGTCAATTTTGTAGGTGAAAGTTTCATTACATTAAATTTAATTCAACTGTCTTTCTAAAAGAAAAATCTCTACCGGTGAATGCTTCAACCTTGTTACATTAAAATTGTTTTACTGTTATCACATATTAATTTAATCTATTAATTAAAAAGTTTGTCTAGTAGCTAGACAGGCAATATACAAGAATAAGTCCATTTTCAGTTGACTCGTAGTGTTTCTTTTCGATACTGTCCAGACTTTACTAATTACATTTGTTGCTTAAGCCAGAAACGTGATTTATGTTAAATTATTATAAGTTTTTATTATGAACGAATAAGTTCAAAGGTAAATAAATAATATCATTACATTTAGAATGTACATCAGTTCGACATACACAAAGACAAAATTTATATCGATTGGGGCTTGAACCTTGATGGCGCAGTTGGTTAACGCGGTATTAGCAAAGTACAGGTCGTAGGTTCAAATCCACTGAGGTAAGCAAATGTTTGTACACTGTTTAGAATTGACCACTCTATGATTCTCTAGTGGTACTGTAGCCACATGTTGATTTATCCCAAAACACATGACGGTTTATTTTGAAGAAGTCCTTGCGCGAACAACTTTTGTTTAACTCATCTTGGAAGACTGTTGCTTACTACTATCGGGCTCGTATTGATAGATCCAACATTCGTCACCCGTTTGACGCATTTGACGTACCACGAATGTATCTCTGCATTGTCAGGTTGTGCGGAATATAACATAAATCAATTTTTACGTGTTAAGTGTTCATGTAAAACCTTGCATACCTTGTCATGTACAAGTATGCCTTGCAATCACATGATTTCGTATTATTAGTTTGCGCAGAGTACTGATTGCTTTGATCGACTTTGGACGAATTTGCTTAAATTCCGACGCACTGTTATTAATAAAGTCCATGTCGTAAATCATACTAAATCATCGCAGGAAAATGTTAAGGAGCTAATTCCATTTTTCTACTCAGATTAAATTTTCAAGTTACTGTAAACAACACGAATAGCCGTCGTACAACAAAACGTTCTGAGTACGTATATTGTAAAACTTCACGATGGATATGTCAGATGGCGTCCTACTCAACAGTATTGCCAATTCCGGATACATAAAATATTTACCATCGTATGTATCGGTTTTCATATCCGGATAGATGGACAATTTTTTACTGCTTTAGACCTTTTGTAATAGCAAAATGAAATCACAATTGTTACCGCGTAAGAAAAGATTAATTAATTATGTCTTGTCAATAAGTCATAATTTGAAGTTTTTCGGGAATGTTTCATTTTATGTATTTTATGTAACTAATATTTAAATGTATAAGGGTTGAAAAGGAAAAGAAAACGCGTTTTGGTGTAAAAAACAGGTGTACTCTCAAGTTTCTTAAAGTGCGTTATTCGAATAGACCGTGACAAATCGTTTAGTATCTTTTTCCCACAAAATTAGGTAAAATGACACCGCTTGGTAATTAATTACCCTGAAGCATAGGGAAAAGTCAAAAGGACGATCTCAGTTACGTCAAAATTCGAGACACAGGATATCCCAACGAGGAGCACGTATTGTTAAAATTATTTCTTTTAATAGGAATCGTTCTCTCGTAATATTTATTGCTATGTTTTATTTTAAGAAACGGTGGTTTATTAGGAGAAAACAGTTATTTGTAGTTAGATGTTTGATTCAGCCGTACCGGTTATGTGACGCCATATTATGTTGTTACAGACAATAATTGTAAATTGTTGTGGCCATAAATATATTTTCGTTTCAGTTTAAAAACTAAAAACGCGAGTTAGTTCTTCTTTGTTGGTTTTAAAGTGGTCGTGTGAACAAACCTATATCGACAAATAATCACCTCGTTCTGCGAAGTGGAGCTGTAAAGTACTTATATCGATAAATCATCGCCACCGTCTTGATTTTAAACCGCGTACTTCAACCCGTTAAGTATTGGTGATTTATTAAATCCAAATAAGTAGGTGCTTAAATGTAGATCGAAGTGCGCAACAAGCTGGTGTAACCTATCGAAAGTCGGCCATTGTGTTGCAAGAAGTTACTATTCAATTATTACAAGCTATTGAAATCGCACAGAATTGTCTCTTGATAACAGAGTAGTAATGGGGTAGTAATTTAATTGCTGATTAAGTTTAAGTGTGTTTAAAGAACCGCTTCCGTACTATACACATGTTCCTCACTGTTGGAATGATTTAACATTGTTGATTGTTTTACTAACATTTTCGTCCACGTAAAGGACTTATTGTGTGCACAAACGTGGTATGATAAACCTGAGTTTAATTGTTACTATTAACGCTATCGTGGTTTACATAAAGCTGTCCAGGTGTCATTGAGTAAGCCTCGATCTCACGTTTACGTCCGATTTTGCAACTAGAAATGGATACCCACAGATTTAGCTGTTAAAAATAACTCTAAGCTATGAAAAATGAATGCCGTAGTTCTTGGATGCACTCACTGAAACTTTTGCATCATACCGCTCACTTCGTTAACGTTACTGTTTTATTTCCACCTTACTCATGCACAGTTTTGTATTAATAATTTTTAAGTGTATTTGATAATTAGATTTAGAATTGTAGGTTTACGAACTGATTGCTTTATGTATGTAATTTATTGTAAATGTAAATTATTATGTTGTAATGTAAATGTAAGTGTAGTATGTAAATTATTGCAAGAAAAGTCAATCTCAAGCAACTTAACAGTTTGAGTAAAAGTAGTATTATTATGTAAGGTTATTTTGACGCACCGTGTATGTGCAGGATTTCGATAACGTATGTAACGTGTATGCGTAATGTAAGTGGTGTAAAGGATGCGCCACTGGATTTTTAATGAAGCCTTATTTACCGTATGAAGGAATATCTAAATGTCATATAAAGAGTTTCACGTAGGAAGCGTTAAATTTGGTTGCGAAATAATGTTTTGAGCACATTTTTATTGATACGACACTGGTGTGTGGAGGAATTTGTACTGAAAGAGTAGTTGTAGAAGTCCGAGTCGGTGGATTGTGATATGTTGATGTTTCGTTAACGTACGGTAAGGAGTTTGTTAGATTTTGCGGAAGTAAGATCCGCGCACACGTAAGATACGTATGGAGGGTTGAGATACGATTTGTTGAATATACTGAATGAATATAGTGAGGATAGACGAGTAGTTCGAGAAGATTTTATAAATTTTCATGTAAAATAAAGATGGCGACGAGTGTTGTGTAAGGGTAGCGTGAATGTCCATGTTGGACATTGTAACGCGAAAGTAGAGACGCAATAAAATTTTCAGTTGTGATAGGTGAATTTTAAGTTTAGCGCGAGTTTATTGTGACGTGTTGGCAATATGGTGAGCAGAAGGTATATAAGCGAGTATCCAGATTGAAGGGAGAGGAAAAGTTAGCTAGATGGTTAGGGTTTTGAGTACGTATTGCGCGCATGATAACCACTAGAAGGATTATGTTTTAGAGTTGCTTTGTAAAAATTATAGTTTAGCAGGACCTGTTAGGCTGCTGCATTAACTCTTAAGGGAATAAGTTGTATAGATATTCACAACTAATGTAATACATTGCGAGTTGTAGGAAAACATTAGTGATTTTCTTTAAAAAATAAAAGTGCTTAGGCAGATTAGAAGTTAGTACAGCCACATTACTTTATTGTGGTAAACGTTTTCAAGAACAACCATCACAGTATAAGGTGATATGTTACTGGCCTAAAGAGCCGGTATACCCGGACACGAGTGAACAAACCGTAGACATTACGTTCGTGAGTATTATAACCGAGTAGGTGAAGCAAATACGGCTACTTCTCGTGTTTGTGTTTAGAGCAGCTAATAATTTTTAAAAGGATTACCTGAAGCATTGACTTCAATTATAATACTGAAAAGAATTTATGAAAGTGATAAGTAAGGACTAGAAATAAGAATTTTATTGAACCAAAACAAGTACGATTATCTTTTAAGTATATATTTTTTTGTTACTGTTGCATTAAGTACGGCTCATTCATTAAAAAGCTAATCGAACTTTGATTATGTTGTTGTGTTCAGTTTTAAGAAAGGGAAATTTTAACCGTACGTAGTTACGGGTGGTTTTGTTAACCCCGCCATTGTTTATAATCTATGTGCATAATTTGTCAATATACATCCACTGTTTATTTTACTTTGCGTTTAATTGTGTCAATCGTGTGCCTAACTGGTGATAAGCGAATCTAGTCGCATATTTTCGAATTTAAGGATCGATTGAAATTGCGTAATGAGCCAGATCGATCACAAAATTTCATTTTAGCTTTGAAATATTAAAGCAGAACATACTAACAAAGTACTTATTTTTTTCTTCACTATTCAGCCTACATTACTGTTTTGAAATGTTAAAATTTAAACATATTACTGAATGTCTAATTACGATTTTAAAGATAAGTATTAATAAATATAACAAGCTTATTGATGATACAAGCACTAATCATTCTAACGTTGAATTATTCAGCAATTAATGAATAGTTTTCTTTTAGATAACAATTCATTGTTAAACCTGAGTTCATTTTGTTTAGAATTTTCTAAATTGGGAACATTTATTTAATTCAGTTTTATAACAGTTAGAAATATATTTTAAAAACTACATAACTTTTATTTTTATGAATGGGAGTTTCTATTTATACAGGGTGTGTTCAGTAAGTTATAGCAACTCGTGTGTCACTAAATTTTCTGAAGTTTTGAGTTAAATTTGTTTGAGAGTGTTTGACTTTGAGAAGTTAGTGGATGAATTTACTGAGTGGCAGCAATCCTGTCTTCCACAGTCAGATAGGATTAATTTACCATCTCGCCTAAGACGATTTATTCTAGCAAAATTTAAGATTTTGGTGGCCACCAAGAGACATCTTTCCCAGACTGAGCTGTATAAGTTGTGAATTTATGGCAAGTGTAAGGTATTTGAGCTTGTTATTCAATCATTTTACTCCTTACCTCGACCCCGCCCATTTCCATTATAGCTGGCTTGGTTATCCGCTTACTAATGTAAGCATACGCTACGTCTAGTGGGGATTGGACATGCAACAATTATCAGTAAAGTCTAAGAATTTGCATCATTGCGAGTAAGTTTAAAGACTTTGTTTTGTTTTAATTATTGATATCACTTCGCATTACACATTCAAGGATAGGGTACCTTGGAACACCACTTTAAATAACTGAAGTTCCTGATATAATGTGACCTGGTCAACTATTTATTAATTAACGACTTTCTTTGGTTGTTTGAATCCGCAATTACCAAGTAATTAATCTTATCCCTCTGCTCTCAATAATTACACCGTTGGAAGGTATTCTACTTCAGAAGACCTACCGTTTATTACTGCGCATGATAAATTAACATTAGAAATGGCCCAATCTATATAAGTGTGAGTAATCACAGAAAAGAGCCGACTCACGTAATAAAAGCAAAATTCTGCCGCAACGCTCTTACCCGTAGTCGGCGATGTCGTTGGTCCTTTTCTGTATAAGGATACCTACTATAGTTACACGTCATTACACGTCAGGCCGCGTTAAGCAAAAAGCTACGAGGTTGACATTCAGTCTCCCCACATATTGTTGCCATACCCTTTCAATACTAGCATTCGTTATATTTCTTATTAATAAGTTGTACATGCAGGAGTTATATATTTGTTTACAAAACTTCCGTTAAGGCAGTTATCACTAATTATTTTGAATATAAATCAATGTACAGGGTGATTCATGAGGACCATATAGTTGATCACTTCGTGACCATCTATACAAAGTTATTTCCACAGTATAGAAAACTCCAATAACCTAAATAAATATAATGTACATAAAGTAAATAATAATAATACAGGAACAAAGAAATTGGAGACAATGTTGGTTATAAAATAAACGTCAATAATTTGGTGGCGAATCTAGCTAGAATTTGCAAACTGCCTACTAATAAACCTATAGTAATTTCGATATAGACGTTCGTCAATTTAAATAACATTAATAAACACTTCAAATAAATTAGAACGATTCTCGGATGAAAGCACTGTCTTTATAATTTAAACGATAAAATAAGGAAAGTGGATCTCTAAGAAATTAAACAGTGCGCTCAAGCTTTCATTTTATACCTAAATAACATCATAATAAAATACCTCAAATATTTATTTAAATTTTTTCAATCACCATATTAAAAAACACATAAGTTACCTTTCATTGAAGAAGCCCTTTTATTACACAGAATCTGGTATGAACGATAACCTCGACGATGAGTGATGCTGGGGACGCTTGTGATATCATACAGCTGGTGATGGCTGCCTTTTGCCCCGCGTTGTTGTTCGATTCTCAACGGATCTTGTACGCAAATGTTTTCATTGACACGTAATTCGTTCACTTGGTTTTAATTTCTTCAACTATACTGCTCAAGCGAAATTATTTACAGCGGTCTGATTAATTCTTATGACGAAGTCGAAGTCTAAAGTCAACGGAGGGATTGCCTGATCAGCAAGCCTGTTTCTACTCGAAATCTTATCGGAGAAATTTGATAGTTAATGAAGTGGAATTTTATTCAAAGTAGTCCTTAATGCTATGTAACTAAAGTCAAATCTTGTTTTCGGAACTTAATTCTTATTAATTGGAATGGTGCCGGTCCGGCTACTAACTAGGACTGTTACAAAAGATGTACCTTACAAAGTAATATTTGAATACTTTCTTCAATTAAATTTTATATCATACAATACCAACGTGATTTAACGAAACTAAAATACGAAATTTATTTGAACAAAACTATCCCTATTTACAAATACGCTAATAAACGTTTCCTTTCAAACACTAGTAAGAGGGCCACCCAATACCAAAATGTAAATAACATCTCCTTTATAAGCCTCCATTTTTACTACGAACTGCAATACAAACTTCATTTTGCCTTAGAAAATGCAAAAAAATTTTAAACTTTTAAATTACAGCGATAAAAGAAAACGTTACAATCGAAAAGTTTCTCCCATCATTACTCTGTTATTATGTTATTACATCCCATTACGAGAATCTATACCCTATTGAAATTGTTCGGTACTAACAAATAATTTAGAAATTGAAATTATCGGCGAATCTTGATAAAATCATGGATACATGACTATATATATATATATATATATATATATATATATATATATATATATATATATATATACATATATTCCAGTTTTTTGTAGCAGGACTTTAATAGTCGATAGAGCTTTCAAAATTAAGACAAAAAGTTCATATAAACATAGGTTTCCAAACGCTTAGTTTTGGAGATGCAGGGTTTCAAAGCATACGCATACGCATACGCATACGCATACGCATACGCATACGCATACGCATACGCATCATACGCATACGCATACGCATACGCATACGCATACGCATACGCATACGCATACGCAGATACGCATAGCGCACGCATGCATACGCATACGCATACGCATAGCATACGCATACGCTTACGCATACGCATACGCATACGCATACGCATACGCATACGCTACGCGTACGCGTAGCGCGCTACACGCACACGTACACACACGCAACGCACTACGACACGCAACGACACGCACGTACGTACACGTACACGTGCACGACGTACACGTGCACGTACACGTACACGTACACGTACACGTACACGTACACGTACACGTACACGTACACGTACACGACACGTACGCACACGTACACGTACACGACACGTACACGTACACGTACACGTACACGACGTACACACGTACACGTACACGTCACACGCACACGTACACGTACACGTACACGTACACGCACACGTACACGCTACACGTACACGTACACGTACACGTACACACGTCACACGTACACGTACACGTACACGTCACGTACGTACACGTAACGCACACGACACGTACACGTACACGTACACGTACACGTACACGCGACACGTACACGACGACACGACACGACACGTACACGTACACGTACGTCACGTACACGTACACGTACACGTACACGTACACGTACACGTACACGTACACGTACACGTACACGTACACGTACACGTACACGTACACGTACACGTACACGTACACGTACACGTACACGTACACGTACGCGTACGCGTACGCATACGCATACGCATACGCATACGCATACGCATACGCATACGCATACGCATACGCATACGCATACGCATACGCATACGCATACGCATACGCATACGCATACGCATACGCATACGCATACAAATACACATACACATACACATACACGAGTTAACATCATTACATTGTGTTTGGTTTAAATAAAACAATTACGGCCGAAAGCTTTTCAACTGATCATTTAATTGTAACGTACATTTATAGGCCTATGAATTATTGCATTTTTTTAGTTCTATAATTTGAGAATAATTAAACGTGATTTGAGAATTTAAAGCGTTTATTTTTTATTTTTCTTTATAACATTACGCAACAATAGATTATTGTTTTTTTACCAAATTAGTGATTGAGTTTGCGGCACGCTATTATTTTAGTTAAGCGTGCAAATATTTGTTTTGAAGCCTTTCAGGTTGGCGAAGATCTGCTGGTCCTAGAGCCGCCTGCGGGGATTACGTATAGGTGAGCAAGGTATTTGAGTATTTTGAACGAGCTGTGAACTGCCGTAATTAGGCATTTCATCCCCTATCGTTACATTTCAAATCCTCTGGCGCCTGTTTCCGGTTTTATGTCTTTTCAACTCCTATTTGGACTTATATATGTATGATATATGTGCGCAAAATTTAGTACATCTTACCCACCTCGACCGCGGGCTAGTCGTGTAAAATGTTATCTGTTATTTCGTTTTAATGTCAGTTCATTCCGTAACAGGCTGTCAAAATATAAAATCGAAATATGTTGTCGAAGAGCTTGAGCAGATTTTCAAGCTTGTGGAGTGCCTAAGCGAATTATAAGTGACAGAGGAAAATCATTTATTTCCAAATATATGAAAGAATTTAGGAGTAATGACATATTTCGCTGTATCTAAATGCTGTTTGCATGCCCGTAGCAATGGTCAAGTCAAACGCTACAACAGGACAGTTCTTGATTCGTTAGCCACAATGGGAGCAGATTCTGTAAATTGTGAATGGGACAAAAGCATTGGCCATGTCCATTTAGGCCTTAACAATACCTTACATAAAGCGATTAACTCAACTCAGGTCGAGGCTCTTCTTGGATTCGAATAAGTCCCAAAAATGTTAGATGGATGCAATCTGAGAACAATGTCGATGTGTTGAAGCTACGATAATCTATTAGTGGACAGATATAAGATAATCAATAACGGCAAAAGACCAGTTTTGATTCACATAGGGGTAAAACGTTGTCGCTCGCTGAAGATGATCTAGTGCTGGTCAAGATCTCCTCTATCGTCAGTACTGGGAAATCTAGCAAGATCGTTCCGAAATGGAAGGATGCGTTACGTATCTCAGAAGTGCTTCCCAACGATGGCTATGAGGTTTCTGACATACCAGGATCAAATAAATTAAGGTTACCTTAGAGTGGAGTTTATACTACCGAGCATATGAAGAAATGGACCGTACTTGATAATGTATAAATCAGGTAAATGTTCATAATATGCTGGATTTAAGCTGTTGGAAATAAGCATTATTCCTGAGCTTTGATAGCCTATGGGGAAATTTTTCCTGAGCTTAAAGTTTGAAAATATTTTCCTGGGCATTTAATACACTATTGGAGTATTTAAGCCCTGAACAATTTGTTGAGAGTTGGTATTAATACTCACGAGTGTCTGAAACGTCCTTGAATTTCGCACACCCTAAACAGTATGTGCTCCTATGTTTTAGCATGCTGTTGTATGGTACTTTTCTTTATTTATGCTTATTTTCAGAAAGTCATGAGGTATGTCAAAGTAAAAACAATGTGTAGTTTACTACATAGACGTATGTCAAGTAGAATTTATGTGACAGTAAATTTATGTGTGCAATTTATTGAAAAATTGATATAGAACAGTGAAGCAGTGCCTACCACAGTGTTTGTTAAGTAATTTATTACCCACAACTAACTGTAAGTTGAGCATTATCAACAGCTGTTAAGACCCGCTAGTGGTGCGATAGCGCACACGGGCGGGGACATTATCTATTTTAAGTTAAAATATTTAATCCCAGTGAGAATTTTCCTTCAAGTTGTCCACAATCTTTTACTAATTATTATCAACACCAACCAATGAAAGTAACAGGCAGTAATTCACCAGATATAGTGTGTTATTCACAACAATATACAAAACCAGCTCAGATGGCATTTCATAATCGTCAGTCACAAGTTAACATGAATGTCGATCCGCAATCACATCGAATTCAATCACAATAGCAACAATATCAAATTCAATTCCTCCAGTAAATATACGTGAAGAATAGACTACTGTAAGACAAAAAAGGAAGCGGAAGGCGACCCGATTAGCAATCAAAATTAAGCAAAACGCATTCATCAAATAACCACTACACAAAAATTTCAAGCGTTAGCCTCCCAAGAGCAGCAAGAAGGTCCGGACAGTTAAATTGAATCTGAGGAACCAGCGGAACACAAATCGCCACCAATTACTATTCCGAGTGTTCCAGTAGTAAAATCAATCATAGATCAAATAGAACAAGCGGCAACAAAAATTACAACTGTAAGATAATAGGTAAAGATCAATGTTTTATATAGATTTGGAACCCAATCAAAGCAATAAAGAAATTTACACGATCGATACGCTGCTCAACTGCAAAGTGCTATTTGAACCACCCCATGAGAAGAAGGAAATTGTACAATGTGCTCACTGTCAAAACTTAGGACATAGTAAGGAGTATTGCCGCAGACCTTTTCAATGCGTAAAGTTTGGGCAATGACATCCAACAACAACATGCGCAAAGAGTAAAGATACTTTACCCATATATGCTTTGTGCAAAGGAGATGATACAGCTAACTATAAAGGTTGTCCAAACACAAGGAGGTGTATAAATCCAAATAACCACCTATGCGCGAAAAGAAAATTGCAGGGCTAGTCGAAAACATTACACTACAATCACTAATAATACAGCACAATCAAAACTCAAATAGAACAACATGATTATTGTACGCACAAGTAGCTGCAGAAAATAATCACCTGGAACAGTGTTACTTGGCAGCAATCAACAAATCAACAACAGCAATCGCTCGACCGACCAGAACACCTAATTACTAAATAAGTAGAAATGCAATCAAAACTTACGGAAGATATTCGCACAATATTAAACTTTCTTACTACTATAGTCAGAAAACTTCAATAATGGCAAAACACTCAAACTAGCCGCCTGAATACCAATGGGCTGCATAATAATGCACAGGAATTTAAAATTTTATTAATGAACATAAAATTGACGTTGCGTTAATCTCCGAATCGCACTTTACAAGGAGAAGTGATGTCAACATACCAGATTACCAAATTTACAATCTCTCCACGCGGATGGGACAGCACGTGCACATGGAGGATCAGCGGTAATAGTAATAAAAGATTACGAGATAAATAAATTTGAAGAACATATCCAAGCCACAAGTATTGCTGTAGAGGACTGAATGACCTCTGACCCTAACAGCGTTATACTGTCTGTCACGACACAAAATATCTAGTTACCAGTTTACGGCGTTCTTTAAAACCCTGATTCCTTGCGGGAGGAGACTATAACTCAAAACATCACCATTAGTGTTCTAGATTCATTACTTGTAAAGGCAGAAATATCTATAAATCTATGACGGTAATAACTTAGGCTTTATAATCAGTAGTCACCCTACTTATTGGCCTACTAAGAACAAAATTCCTGATTTATTAGACTTCTGCATTACGAAAAGCCTTGCGCAAAGATACATCAAAGCAGAAATATGTCTCTATATATCGTTTGACCACAACCGAACGATTGCCACTATCAGCGCTACAATATTAGAAGTGGAAGGACCATTATCACTTTATAACCAATATACCGACTGGTCCAAGAGCAATCCCCAGCGTCTCTAACTATTCAGATCTTAACCAAAACTTAAACAAAAATATACAACTTGCCAACAAATGCAACAGCTAATCATGAAAGTAGCACCTACATACCTGTGAACATTCTAAACCAAATCAGGGAGAAGAGGAAGCTTAGGAAAATATGGCAGCTAAAAAGTCCACAAGACAGAAAGAAATTTAATAATGCTGCATAAAAGCTGAAGAGATTGTTAGACAAATTAAAATGAATCCATTCACACTTTTGAAGGCCACAATGCGGATAAAGCAACCCCAAACCAGTATACCTCCAATTCGTGAAAAGACCACAACTGGACAAGAAGCGATGACGAAAAAGCGGAAACCTTCGCAGAAATCTAGTCTTCACTCGCATCCACCTGAGGATCCTCTGATGAAGAAGACATATATCGGCTCCTGGACGCCCTACTACAAATGTCCAAACACACTGCAGCATTCTCACCTAAAGAGACGATATATGTGATCAATAATGAACTCAATCTTAAAAAACACCAGGGTATGACCTTATCACTTGCAAAATATTAAGAGAGCTACCAATCCTAGGCATAGCGGTCATGACACCTATCTTCAACGCAGTATTGAGAATAGCTCATTATCCGCAAGAATGGATGTTGGCCCATATAATGTTGATTCCCAAACCGGCAAACTCCTCTCCGTAGTAGGAATCGTACAGACCGATCAGTCTTCTACCAACAATGTCCAAGGTGTTTGAGAAGTTTCTGCTAAAACGGCTGAGACCAATTCTAAAGAAAATAATATTATTCCTAAACATCAATTTGGTTTCCAAATGAAACATGTAACAACAGAGCAGGTTTACAGAGTAGTAGCTAGTATAGAGCAGGATCTACAAACGCAAAATACTGCTCGCGGCCTCTATCGATATTGCGCAGGATTTTAATAAGGTGTGACACGATGGCCTAAATTACAAAATCAAATTCACCACACCCTACCCTACCTGTTTGTACATTTGCTGAAATCATATTTGGCAGATCGCTCATTTCAAGTAAAACTACCGCATGGAAAGTCAAGTACCCACGTAATTAAAGCAGGGGTTCCTCAGGGAAGTGTTTTAGGACCATTACTTTACACCTTCTACACCGCAGACATGCCAACTGGTACTGAAACTTTATTAGCAACTTTCGCAGATGACACCGCTATTCTAGCTTTACATTACGATCCCTCTATGCAACACACCTATTACAAGAACACCTAAACTACATGCAAACCTGGCTAAAAATGGCATATTCGAGCCAATGAAGGAAATCCACTCACGTAGCTTTTACTAATCGAACCCAAACATGTCCATTAGTTACATTAAATAACAAGCCACTGCCACAAGTTAGATACCTTGGAATGTACAGGTGCCTTACCTGGAAAACGCATATTTGGAACACAAGAAAGCAGTTAAACTATAAACTAAGCAAATTCTACTGGCTCATAGGGAGAACCTCAAATCTATCACTCGAAAATATACTGCTGGTATACAAAGCAGCTATAAAACCAACTTGGACCTATGGTGCGCAGATATGGAGCACAACAAGTAAATCTAATTTTGCAATCTTGGAAAGGTTTCAGTCAAATATACTCAGAATTACCAATGCTCAAAGGTACGTCCGAAACTCAAATACAAGTCAAGTATTCTGTCATACAAATTAGTCAATGTTCTAATAAGCACTTAAGTATTAAAAAAACTTTACTACTTTGGACATACCCTGGCCTGCTTGGCGGCAGTAGGAATTTTGTTACTGGTATCAAGCTAACCGACCCATATCCAGTCAGGAAGTCCGAATGTAAACGGCGTTTAATCGTTAAGCGACAAAGACTACTCTACGACATTGAGTAAGAAGGCTTCAGTAGCTTGAGGATATGATCGACTATTTTAGCGTGTCCATGCGTGATAACATTACATTGTAAATACTCGTTTGTCTAACGATCTTTTACTTAACTTATTCGAATTAAAATACATTATATCCGACATAATATGTGTTCTTTTGTAACCTAAACTGGTGTTGTTATGTTCGTTGGTCTGTTTGTATTTTATGCAATTTATTGTTATTGTTTATTTATTGCACTTTTAGAAGAGTTTTGAATTGTAATTATGAATTGAGTTCTAAATCAACGAGATTTAGTATTTCAATTAAATGATACCTTAACGAAAGCACCTCTTTTAAACATACAGTTCAGTATATAAAACCGTATGCTTTCAAGAATTGTGAGTAATGCATCCATTGTTTTCGAAATCGTTAATTTGTGGTCAAAATCCTGCGACACGTCGATTTTTATTTTGATTCTGAACTTTATGCTGTGTCGCACGTGTAGATGGCGCTGCGCGCTTTCCGGATATGACGTCTAAGTTCATATTTTAAATGGCAACCTGTACGTTCTTCGCGGAAATCGATGTAACTCTTTCTCCTGAGTTCAAAATGCCCTATTTAATGCGATTATTTGAAACAGTATGCGCGATATTAATTATTAAATGTGGCATAATTCGAAAAGTCTACCTATAACGATACATAAATATGCAGTTTCGACCGCTTGAAAATAAAAAGTAAACTCCACATCGAGTTACCTAGCTGCTTGTTGTTTTGACAAAAGCCTACATTTTAATCACACCAGTTTCGTTCTTGTCTAACACCGCACCACTTTTCGAATTATGCCACATTTAATAATTAATATCGCCCATACTGTATCAAATAATCCCAATAAATATGGCATTTTTGAACTCAGGAGAAAGAGTTCACTAGATTTCCGCGAAGAGCATACAGGGTTGCCATTTAAAAATATGAACTTTGGCGTCATATCCGGAAAGTGCGCAGCGCCATCTATATGTGCGACACAGCATAAAGTCCGGAATCAAAATAAAAAATCGACGTGTCGCAGGATTTTGACCACAAATTAACGATTTCGAAGATAATGAATTTATCCGTAACTTTCTGAGCGCACTGTATATGTATTTGAAATAAATACCATGAACGTAAATTTTAAGAGCTTAAATTTAACTTGTAAATATAATACAATTGGCAGTTTTCTTGTTAAATTCTAGATTAAGGTCAAAATTTATTATTATGTTGGTGAAAATTCATTCCTCCAATTTTCTATAAAACTATATTTTCTACAAAGTAAATAAATGTTAGCAATTTTCTTTTTCTGCAAACACATTAACTAGTGAACCATGCACATTCCTGACGTTTCAAACTGACCAACCTATTTTCGTTTAACTAACCGATTAATTTTATAACTGTAAAACATTTACCTAAGTGGTACTTTGATATTTAAAATAAAATAAAACTGTTATATACAATGTTGCATCAGATTTACGTTAAAATTTAAAATCGATTCGAACATAAAATGGGAAAGTCACAAGCAACATTGTGTACTATTCTTTGGTTATGTACAAGTTTAGTAAACATTCGTAGAGATATTGATGTTTTCAAAGATATTATCGCCTTTGTTTTGCTTTGGAATACATTTACGACAAGCACTTTCGGAAACGTACTTTATTTTTAGTACCTGCTTGGTCAATGATCCTGCTTCCCAATTTCAAATAACCATTTTCTTGTAGTGATAAATGCAAATGAAATGTAAATAAAAAGTAACATAACGGAACTGTCTGTATCTCTTAAACTGTTATAATTATACTTTTTACTATTGGTTTACTTGAACTTTTTATTACGCAAGCTAATTGTATATAGATTCTAATAAGCTGTTTTATTCTCGGTTTAATAAATAATATTTAATAATAAATGTTCAATGATAGGTGGTGAGGAGAACCATGAAATAGGTGATCTTAGAGTCGATTTATTTGTGAGTGATTATACTTTTCGATATTGCCATCGATAGATGTTCCACAGTTATCATTTCTATATTCTGAATGTACCGGGTGGCCAACTAAGAATGGACGACGGCTATATCTCGGGAACTGTAAATCTTACAACATTGTAAAAAAAAATACTAATAGGTAAATTGGACCAAATAAATTATTTTCAAGTTCCTGCGATGGCCGCTCGGGCGCGGACACCAACCTCAAATTAGAAAATTGGACTTCTCTCTTAATCGGCATTATCAAGGTATGTCCAAAATAGTTTTATTATGAACTAAACTGTATTCAAATCAAGGCGAACTAAAACAAAACCGACAGACGCGTGATCAGTCTTTGCAGGTGAACAGCACGGTTCTTATTGGTCGATTCTGTTGGCGAATTTCAAGCGAGTTTAGTCACGGGCACATTATGTTTTCCATCGCGGTAAATAGCGTATCGTTTCATAAGGTAATCCCTCGTTTTGCGCCTTTTATTGTTATTGTTTATTGTCGCCGAAATGGCTGCGAGTCAAAATAAGACCATTATTCGCTTGCCGCCATACCAGTGCGAACTTAATGCAATAGAATAGATGATGTTAACGTAGAGGGCGCCACTGCGAGGTTTATGTATTAAACATAACCTCAACAATAATTTTTCGATTTGACTTGTTTTCGAAGTAGTGGTTGTGTGATTAATGCAGGAAAAACTTTATGGGTGTTAATTGTTGTGTTCCTGGCTGTAACACCATCAATAATAAACACAAAATATTAAATAAAATACTTATCTTTTTGGGGTTTTTAATGAGGTACTTAAATTACACAATCTAAACGTTTCGATAACACTTACAATTATCTTCGTCAGTAGTAATGTTTGTTAAAATTGTTAAAGATGTTGTAAACAATTTTGTCAAATTTGAATAAGATAACATAAGCCTGCTATTGATATATCAATATATCAATAGCAGGCTTATGTTTATGTTTGGTATGGATCAGTTTAAGTTGAAATAATTTTTACTGCGATAATCATGTACATCAATATTTGGGGACAATGGAAGATTTTGCACAAAACGCCATGCCAACTTTGCATATTCCTATGCGAAAGTTTGATGAAGCACCTTCCAAATGTTCGATTAGAAGAAAAGGAAATACGCAAGAAGAGCGAATGAAATAACTAGCAATTTAATACAAGTATCTGTTAGTATAAGTAGTGAAAACTTTATAGAAAGTACAGCAGCTACAGGAGAAATCCAAGGTAGTCCATACGAATACGCCGGAAATGAAATTGCAATCGTGACAGAAGGAAATGTGGCTGTGAAGAACATTATAAAACTATACAGACTTCATCAACACAAACAATATTGACTTGTACTCGTGTTTAATTAATATCTTGCTCATTTCTGAATGAAAACAGTTCCATCATTTTACTGATTTTACAAAAATTTATTCAAGGTTTTGCTCGATCTCACTGTATTTCAAGCGAGGACAAATTCTGCACTGTCCACTGAAGACGAATTGCTATTGTGTCTTATGATGTTTAGACAAAAGCTGTACTATTCTAGTTTACAATATTATTTTAGTGTTAGCAGGCAAATCATCAACAAACTATTTTTTTGTTGGACAGTAGTAATATATAACATATTAAAATAATTTATACCTTAAGCTGTAATCATAAAAGTTTTAAGCTAAATATGATTTGATCATAGATTGCACTGAGATACTTATAGAAAAAGTTCAAATCCAGTTGTTCAGCAAGCCACCTATTCAGATTATAAAAGCATTAGTACGTTTAAAGGTCTAGTTGGTGTCTCTGAAGAAGGAGCAATTGTATTTGTTTCAGACCTTTGGGGTGGATCTGTGTCTTATCGATAACTGTCAACAGCAACTATCCGAAGTTGACGTTACAAGAACTAGAGCAATAGCAAACAGACGTATAGTTGTCGAAAATATAATTGGCCTAGTAAAAAAAATAGCAACCTGACAGACAAAATGCCACAACATTTATGGTATATGAGTAATGAAATTTTTATAACTGTTTCATGTCAATTAATTTTATAAACCGTATTATATTTGAATCTCCTGAACAAATTATTGAAATAGATGGTAAACAGTGACAATTAAATTTTGTATTTCTGTATAAACTTATGTACAGGGTGGCCAACTAAGAATACGAGGTACTGTATCTGGGAAACTATCCATCGTAGAGGCTTGCG
Source organism: Vesta saturnalis (assembly GCA_036346205.1). Classification (NCBI taxonomy): domain Eukaryota; kingdom Metazoa; phylum Arthropoda; class Insecta; order Coleoptera; family Lampyridae; genus Vesta; species Vesta saturnalis. The sequence goes on along the minus strand of JARFJB010001237.1, from coordinate 2,194,899 downwards.
CAAAAAGTTATTACTAAACGGCCAATACAAAAACCTGGAAAATATTTTCGAGTTTTGAAATGGCCGCTAGCGTAACTGCAATCTTGAATCTAAAAATGTGATGTTTCTGTGAATTCTGCTATATTAACCTAATAAAAAATAACAGATCTTTAAAGTCGAGGATAATCTGAACTTTTTGTTTGGCACTTTTGACATGTCTAAAAATAAAGTGGTGGGGGTATTCAAAGGTTTCCTTAAATAACCCCTGTATCTTCGAAAGAGCTAAGCCGATTTTAACAAACTTGGGCGCGTTGAAATGAGCTATTATTGGGCTACAAACGATATAATATTTGAAGTTTTGTTGGTTTCACATGTCGTCGCTAGAGGGCTTTGTTCGACATTCCGACAGAAACGGTGAATTTTCGCAAAAAATTAAATGCATTGGTATGACTTTTTCATTAACAAGTAGCTAAATGATGCCTAAACAAGCTTGCGAAAACCGCATCTCGATATCTTGTTCCTAACCTAAAATATCGGCCAAAGAAAACTTTATACGAAATCCCTTAAATTTTTATTTTTTATAACTATATTTTCTGGAATTGTTTCTATTATGTAAGTTGTGGCCCTAAAAGGCCGATTTAAAGGAGGAAGGTTTTAATGCCCCGTAAATGCTCGAAATGCTGACCATCACGCTCTATGCATTGCTGAAGCCTCTCAGACTAGACAAAACTGCAGCTTCAATTTCGGCTCTCGGTATGTTACGTATTGCGTTACGAATCCGGTTTTTCATATCTTCTCTAGTAGTAGGTTGAGTTCGAAACAAGATGTCCTTTAAGCGCCCCATAAATAAAAATCGAGACAAGTTAAGTCAGACGATCACGGAGGCCATGGAAACAGACTTCCTCTTCCAATCCACCGCTGTTGAAATACTGCATTAATATGCTCTCGCACATTAATAGCAAAATGTGCTGGGCAACCATCCAACTGCAAAACAATTTTTGCCTTGTTTCCAGAGGCACATCTTCCAACAACAACGGTAATTGATTGGCCAAAAGTCAAGAAATACATTGCCATTTAGGGGTTGCTCGAAAAATATGGCCCAATAATTCTGCCTTCCAGTATGCACACCATACATTTAAACTCCAACGTCCTTGGCACTGAACTTCATGCAACCAATGGGGATTTTCTGCAGACCAATGATGTATATCGTGCAGATTGACTCTCCGTCACTACTGAAGGTGGCTTCATCGGTCCAAAGAATTTGAAATAAAATTTTCTATTTTCGCGTATCTGCCTAACATCCAATGGCAATAGTCTAACCTTCGATCAAAATCTTCCTCTTTCAAGGCCTGATGCAAAACGACATGATGTGGGTGCATTCTTAAAGTAATTAAAAAAAGTTTAAACGAATACCTATATATTTTGATGGCCATTAGAACTTACCTATGGTCCTTCAAAACATTTTGAACCGTTGTCCGTGGTATGCCCAATTCAGTGGATAATGCTCTTGCGCTAACATGAGGATTTCCTTCAATATAGCCCAGTACACGGTTAATATTTTCTTGTGTTCTTCCAATTCTTTGCCGTTGAAACGTAGACCGAAAACTACCATTGGCTCGTAAGCTCGCCACTAATCGGGGAAAACTCTTACATGGCAAGGACGCCGATTTGGATATCGATCCGCGTAAACTCTTTTAGCTACTGCGGCATTCTGAAGACATTCAAAATAAACCCCAAGCATATCAACAGCTTCATTATTCGTAAAACGCATTTTGAAAGCACAAAATTGCTCAAAGTAACGCGAAAGTATTGACAATTTGAGGATTATGTATGTTTTGTTTAGGTATCTGTTTCCATTGCCTGCTTCTATTAATTGTATTTTCGTATATATCCACAGTGAATATGCATTTAAAGAAAAAAAAGGCCTTTCGTATAATTTTAGCATTGCTTACTTGCCCGTAGTAATTTCAAAAGGATCATTTTATTCTGGTGAATAAATTTACAAACATTTAAAATCGCAATTTCTAGGCAACCTATTCAGAGCCGAAATTGAAGCTGCAGTTTTGTTTACCCATAAGAGGCCTCAGCAATGCATAGAGTGATGGTCAGCATTTCGAGCATTTACGGGGCATTAAAACCTTCCTCCTTTAAATCGGTACTTTTAGGGCCACAACTTACATAATAGAAACAATTCCAAAAAATATAGTTGATGCGGTTTTCGTGAGCTTGTTTAGGCATCATTTAGCTACTTGTTTATGAAAAAAGTCATACCAATGCATTTAATTTTTTGCGAAAATTAACCGTTTCTGTCGGAATGTTGAACAAAACCTCTAGCGACGACATTGAAACTAACAAAACTTCAATAATTTTAGATTTGTAGCCCAAGAAAGCTCTTTTCAACGCGCCCAAGTTTGTTAAAATCAGATTATCCGTTTCGAAGGTGATTTAAGGAAACATTTGAATAATCCCCACCACTTTATATTTATAGATACGTCAAAAAGCGCCAAATAAAAAAGTTCAGATTCTCCTCGACTTCAAAGATCAGTTATTTTTTATTAGGTTAATGTAGCAGAATTCACAGAAACATCACATTTTTAGATTGGCCGTTTTAGTAATAACTTTTTTTCCGCAAGCCTCTACGATGTATAGTTTCCCAGATACAGTACCTAGCATTCTTAGTTGGCTACCCAGTACATTAAATAAAATAATGCTATACGAAATACTATAAACAAACTAAATTATTGAAGGTTAGTATTGTTACACAGGTAGGTACGTTTTTATCTAGGTCTCTACTTCATCATATCATATTTTATATATTCTGGAGCAGATATTTTGTTATAATAAAATCTAGCATCTTTAATCATAGCTCTCTGAAAACTCTCATTATTATGGATACTCTCAATGTAAATATTTTTATTTGTCCAAATTACAAAATCACAGTGATCGATATTTGTGACAAACATATGCAGTTGACATAGTGCATAGTGCGGATGTCTTCTGTTTAAATAGGTACTACTTTTGGATTTTATAAGATAGTTAGTATTCATCGGTGACTCATCTCTAATGGTATATGGGTACTTTATTTCAAGAACTACATCCAATGGAAATGAAACACCATCAGGACTAGAAGCTAAAAATTTTCACAATGGCTAATCCATATCCCAGAACGATTCATCTTAACATTCATTATCTTTTCATTCATTTCTTGGTCAGTATTTTCGTGTGTAAGACCCCATTTTATAGCATTGTTAAATTTAAGATTTTATTGTAGACAATATTTTTAAGAGCAGGGCATTTTGAAAACTTCTGTGAGTGTAAGTTCTGACGCTCTCCCAATCGTCGAGCCCGTGATTCTACTTCTATGTAATTTTCTCCATAACTTACGTTTATTTTGATTTCTAGTGACTTCTTCATAATTCGACCTTTTAGATATGTAACTTTATTGAAATTATTAAGAATTGTTCCACAGTATTCTGTTGTGTAAGAAGTGTGGTCGTTTAAAAATCCGTTTGGATTTACTCTTCGATCTTCTGTTAATGCAGTACAAACGCCCATATTAATTAATTGATTTTCACGTATTCAGGTTTTAGTGGATCATAAATTTGTTGAGTTGGCTTTTTTGTAATGCCATAAATTGACATGGGAGTTACTGCTCTACCCAGACGGGCTTTATACCAGGTTGTTGGCTCACTAGTACAACTTTTATATTCTTGAAATCTTCCTGCAGAAATAGTAAAATAAGGACATAAAGAAATCAATTAAAAACTTGTAATTGTTGAGAAACCGACTTGAGTGAACGTTGACTTACGTTGAAGATCACGAGGACGTCTGGGAGGTCATTTCAAGTTCATTTATTGTCAAGTTTTCCTAAAATTCACCAGTTGGTTTTCTCAACAATCACCAAGACATTGTGCACATACCTGATATACTGAAATATTCAATAGAAAAACACACTGCAGCTATATGTTTGCAGCTTGCAGACCACCCAACTCTATATTGTTGTTGGTTTCATTGATAATAAGTTTAACTGTGTAGTCTAGATTCTTTCTTTGTTCTGCTGCCACGTATAAACGGAAAAATACAGTAACCCATCAGAATAGTTGCTGGTACATTTCACAAATGACAAGACGCGACCACTTTTCAACGCCTGTTCGGATTTTCTTGCGATAAACCAACTATCGATTTTATTAATCGTTATTAACTTTTCGGGTCTTTATAGCAGGGGTTCAAAGGAGGCTTTTCACTGTCTGGAAAATGATGATTTGTAGAAGCGTTAATTGTTGATACGAATGAGGCACTTTGAAGGTTATGTTTCTCCCATAACTTCAACCTGTAATTTAGATTGATATAAAATGAAACGAAAAAACGTATTTAATAACTTTTTCCTCCTAATAAGAAGGATCATTAAATTGATCAAAAATAGTTAAGGAAAAATAACCTTCTGTCAATGTTGATTTTTTGCCTGTAGTTTTGCTCCAGTTCTTTTAACTTCTCCTTCAATTTTGGCACAGTTGTTTAATTATGGCTCTTGTCACCGTTGTTATGCATTATTATATATATATTATTATTATATATATATATATATATATATATATATATATATATATATATATATATATATATATACATATATTGTTACGTGTTTAATTGAAAACGTTTCTTTTGATAACGTTCGTCATTTTGTCAAATTTACTTACTAAAAATAGCAATTTCTTCTTAGGTTGAATGCTTCCAATTCACTATTTCGTAAATTTTACGCATCTCTAATTGGATTTAAATTAACGTATGTAACTTTCGTACACATCTCATATTTAGTTATAATAAGTCAAATGTAATACCTTCAGTGACATCTCTGAGATTTCGTATCATTTAATATGAAGCAGTTAGAAAGAAACCTGGGATCTTTTAGGGTCAAATAATACATATACATATAATAAATATATATTTTCTACATTTTAACTTTTGGCAACAATGATTAAATAAAAATTTTCTCAAGTTTGTAAAATTGATTTTAAGTTGGCCAATTTTTCTTTCTTCCTTTTAAGAACGTCATTGATGGTGGATGTTGAGTTTCTAGAGAATTTTCGTTTCTGGTTCTGGACCCTGAAGCATCATTTTTTGGAAAATTCTCACTTAAGGTAATACTTTGTTAAGTAAAAGTATTACTAACGCTTTTAAAAGGCGGACATAATTGAAATTATACATTCGACCACATCTTCGGTAAGTGGCACATGTTTCGATAACCTCATGGTAATTAAAATGGTTTTCAGGTTTTCGAATATAAAAGCATTCAATACAAATTCTTTACATATAAAGACACTTCAATCGAAATTACGCTGAATGTTCACTACCGGCTCCTTTGTTACCTGTAAGAGGTATGAACAGTCATAATTAGTTAAACATCGTACTTATATTTACCTTCTTTAGCATCTCTGTACTACCTACGTAAGAGCATCTCTGTGCTACCTACGTAAGAGCATCTCTGTACTACCTACATTTCTAACGTCATTCCTTCTTAAATTTTCTGCTCACATTTTATTGTTACGTTACATCCAAAGTATATGATTATCGCTGAAAGGCATAAGAGCCTTGCTGACATCCATGACCATATACGTGAAGGCTGCTAGATCATTGGAGTTACCCGAAATTTGCAAGATCAAATAAGTAATAGTTTCAACAATAAAGGTCAGATTTTTTATTTCTTTATCACCTCGTTACACGATGGTGCTTCCAAATTTCAATTACACCTAGGAGGTTCTTAGTGAATTTCTACAACGAAAATAAATGGACTGATATTATTAATTTTGTAATCAAATAATCGACAATTGTTACCTCTTAATTAAATTTATATATTTAAGGTACTTCCAGTAACGATATATATATATATATATATATATATATATATATATATATATATATATATATATATTAGATGATTAGATAAGATTAAGACAGGGATTGAAGAGTTTAAACTGGTAATTTCTTTAGAACAATTTGAGATCAAGTGCGATATGTTTACGATGCATTTAATTGATGTAATTTGGTATACGATTGCAAGAAAGTGGATTTGTTTTGGTTAAAACAGGCTTAATAAAATTTGTACAATTTGGTTCAATCATAAAAGCATTGTGCTACGTAAAACGTGCCAGTACGATTAAGTACTTAGTTTTGTTTCGTTAAATTACAGCTCATTAAAAGTATTTTGGCATTTGGATGTTTTACAGGTGTTTAATATATAGAGTTATGTTTATATTAGGGACATATTATAAGTAAGATAAAATGCAGGAAAAATGTTAAAATTGAGAAAGGGTTACAATACGAACATAATTTAACCATTACTCACAATATAAATGGAAGCGGATGTGCGATAAACAAAGTGGTGCATAATAAACATTAAGAACATTGTACAGAACAATTTTAGATAAAGAAATTTACATGCAAATACATTTTTATGTTAGATTTTTGAAGAAATGTGTTAGACAATATGGTTTATTAAAGTGACTTAAATTTAGACAATACAAGCAAGGTGAACATTGAATATGATAAAGACAGATTTTATATGTTATATGGATAACATTTTGGATAATTTGAACGTTTTAAACGCAAATTATTTGTATATTTAGATTAAGTTTTAAATTTAAGGTTTTATACAAATTTATAGTTTTTAGATTAATATGAGCTTAAAATGATTTGTTAATGTGATTAATAGGAGGCTTTCCTCATTTCCATACAGTAATTTAGCTTATACAAGTCATTTGAACATAAATTTTGTGAAATGGGGTTGACTATACAAATTTCCTATGTAAACAGAATTTTCCTCTAAATTTAAGATTTTGAACATATAATAAATGTTTTCTAATACAAATTTTCGTCCAGATCACAAATATGTAGTTAATTTAACTGTAGATAGTAAGATTTTTAGATATAAGCAATTTCAGTTTAGAATAAGTCAATTCGTAGAATATTTAAGAGAGTTATACCAAGTTTGGTATCAAATTGTGCAGAGTTTAGCACAGATTTCATTTCTGTTTTAAAATTTAAATCAATATCTTTATAAAGAAGTTATAGCATAATTTATAATTTAGTTAAGTTTTCGAATTTATTCTGACCAATCATAGACTTGGTTACATTATTTGGATTTCTAAAAAGAAATGAAAATGTGGTAACTAACAGAAGGGTATATAAAGAATTGCTCCTGAGCAGAATCTCTCTATATTTTCTATTTAATCCAGTTGTTTTGCAAAGTTTAAAAAGTGTACTGTTTGTGTTTAACAAGTAAGTTATTGAACCACAATTATTATCGGAAGATTTTAATACAAGTTTAACGGAGAGACGAGAAGTTCAGAAACAATTGTTTTAACCTACATTTGTTAAAATAAAGTTAGGTTACCGATATTTGTCCATATTCGTAAAGCTTATTACGAATTAAATTTCACAGTTGTTACGATTAATGTTTGACGATTTTAAAAGTTCGTTTGTTTAATTTAACTTGTGGTTACGTTTTCCAAAATAAAATTGTAATCATTTTCTTCCAACTGGTATTTTATTCCTGCTGCGTCATTTTAATAATTAATATTCCATTTGGATGCTAAAAGAAAGTGATAATAATTTAAAATTTCTACAATCTTAAAACATTACATAAACCGATAAGTTTGAAACATCTTAAAACAATTAAATAAATATTATTAACAATAAATTTTATGGTTGAGTGAAACTTTGTGCATATAATAAAAACGTTTACCACAACAAAGCAACCATCAATCTGAGGGCTAGTGTGAAATTCTTGGACGTATTGCAGCAGCGAACTTGGCGGATCAATAACTTCGATCATCAATTGGAAAGAGCTTACATGAATAATTGGAACCAGCTGTATGAAAACATCCGTTTGCAGATAGGACAATGCACATGTGAGTCAATTTTAATCTTACCCTGCTAGTTGTATCTTTATTTGTGTGATTTCCTGCACTTATTATTTTTATGTATAGGTGTAAATGTTTATGCAATAGTTGTATAAACATCTGCAAAACAAGTAGAAATTTAGTTTTATTTCCAAATTTTAATTTCAATTATCAAGTTAAAATCACAATTTTAAGAAGTCATCATTTAACAAATCTGACAGTTTGGTATTTGAGTTCATTGAATTGCAACGCATGCGTTATGGACCAAATTTTAATAAGGTACATTTAACACATAGGATCTTTGATATAACGTGAAACCACATAATATTGAACCAGTTAATAATTCCCTTCAAATCAGAACTCTATCCCAAAGAGATTCGAGGTTGTACGGTGCACAACTAAAATAATATATTTTATTTCCAAATTACAACTCTATCCCTAACAGAAATTTTAATAAGTATTCAATAACCATTTCAATATATATATATATATATATATATATATATATATATATATATGTGTGTGTGTATATATATATATATATATATATATATATATATATATATATATATATATATATATATATATACAGAGTGATTCGAGGAAGTGGCAATATTTTAAAGATATGTCGAGGAAGCCAAATAAGTAAAATAAACTCATATGTTTAAGTCCGATTTTCATTTGTTTCAGGGATAATTGACTTTTCTTAAAATGTCAAATCTCATCAATTTTTGCCTATTACGAAGTACGTTGATGTATTGACCTTATGCACGTAATTCTGAGAGCGAAATCCAGAAGAACTTTAAAATAATTATTGCCCTTTTAGTAACTTTAAATTTGGCGGCTAATAAATTCTCACCAAGAACGTTCTCACTATCGCCAATATTTGCAAAATTCCCTAACAGGGTATTTATTTTTAAGAGTTGACTTTCTGGATTACGCAACCAGAACTTATGTGTAATTAGGTGAAAGTAGGCAACTGAAATGAAAACTGACAGTTAGTTGTTAAAGTGACAGTTGTTCAACATTAGTTTTATGAAGTTGTAAAATGCCCCACAAATTTAGTCATAAAGAATATGCCGATATGATATTTGTTTATGGGTTCTGTAATGGTAGTAATGTTCGTGCAGTGGAGGAGTATCGACGTCGTTCTGCATTCTTAATGCAGCAGCTATCATTAGAACGAACAATCGTTCATTGAAACTCGCTACTAGTGCAGTTTATAAACGCGCAAATAAGTGTATCCAAGTGGGCGGTGGTGTTTTCGAAAATTTTCGTAAATTAATGCTTCAAACATTTTTCGTAAATTAATGCTATTTTGTTTATTTTTGTAATTGATTTTGTAATAAATTTTGTTTGCTTTTTAAACATCTCTGAAACAAATGAAAATCGGACTTGAACATATGAGTTTATTTTACTTATTTTGGCTTCCTCGACATATTTTTAAAATATTGCCACTTCTCGCAATCACCCTGATATATATATATATATATATATATATATATATATATATATATATATATATTCACTAATTCAGTTTTGAACATCTTTGCACTCAATCTCAAGAAAACTTCAATTGAATCATTAAAAGTGACTTGATAGACCGCACCTAAACAGTCTTAGCTTCCATTTCGACCTAATTAATCTTAGCTTCTGTGGCTACATTCACCCAACGATATAACTCCTGTTTTGATTGCAATATACCGGTGTAACAATTATCTGTATTACGTGAACTACTGCAAATGTTAAATATTTAATTTCATATGAATTTGTAATTTTGTCTCGTAATTTTATGTTATGTACATTACTTTTCCTGTGGACAAGGTTGTTCGGCCAATTTATTTCCTATAAATTTCTTGATTATTTTGTTTGTTTATTTATTTACTGTGGACCGAACAAGCTTTCCAATTAACTGTATACTGTGTAAAGCGTAAGGCAAGCAAGTTCATTAGTTAATTTTTTTTTAATTTTTTATCTTACTGAACATTCCAATGAGATTATGTGTTAAATTAGCCAATTCCGAATACGAACAGTAAGATCTTACAGGGGCCGGAAGAGGACATATAAATAATACATATTTTCTTCTAATTGAAATTTAAATTATAATTGCGTGGGCGCAAGCTGAGGCTCACTGCTTGCCATCGTGGCTTTGGTGGAATGTTAATTTAATATATATTTTTATTCTTTTGTCATTTTTATTTTTTTTTGGTAAATCCAGTTTCATACTTTACGGGTTTACTCTCCTTTCAACACTTGTTATCAAAGCCTGTGGCGCCTACTCATATCCGGTTCCTATCTAAACACATTACTATCATTTTAAGCTATACTTCAAAACAACCACGCATCCGAGTGCTCTGCTCGTCTTCCGACCGTACGCCTGAGCTTAGTCGAGCCCATTCCTTTTTTAATGCCATATGATGGTTAGACACGTATATATATATATATATATATATATATATATATATATATATATATATATATATATGTGTGTGTATGTATATTATTGAATTTTCGCTACTAAACGATTGTTTATATATAAAGACCGGTAAAGCACTTGAGTGAATATATAAAGCAGGCGGTGGAGACTCAGCAACTCAAGTACTAATAGCCATTATCATGGCCTATTATTATGGCCTGATACTAAAACGTTTATGGCTAGCGTAATACAAGCTTCAAATTTGCAGATTTAAAAAAACTGTTTAATGAAACCTTAAAATATAACTGCTGACAAATGTGAAATGCGTTCAGCATGTAATCGATAAAGTTGAGGTTATAATGTGGGAGTTAACTCAATTGAGGTTCAAGTCGAGCAACTAATCATTAATCTGGCTGGCGACGATGATACTGATGATGATGAAGAATCTAGTTCATCATAATTAGGATCATAATTGTAAGAATATTTTAAGATCAAATAGTGTGTTAACTAAATATTGATCAATATATTTTGTTTTAATGAGGCCCTGTTCAATCTTTTCGTTCAAAATTTCTGTCGATCACGTTAACAGCGCGTGATTTTGTTTATATTTAGTACGTCTTGCACTTGAATACACTTTACGTAAGTTTAGAAACATTTCTTTTTAGAATATTTCGATTTTCTTAAATGAGGTGGAAGAGGAAAATGTTCACGTGAAAAATGCTATATCTTCACCGATTTTTATAAACCAAGTCTCGTTTGAGAGAAGCTTCTAATAAAATATTAGCATTGTCGGTTTAGTTTTTTGTAGTCGGTAGATGGCGTTTTGTGACAAAGCCGTAATTCTTTGCAATTTTTCTAAAATTTTAAACGTAAGGTATAATTATTTCTAACTCACGAAAAATATAGAAATTGGTGAAAACCGCAAGTAGATATTTTCTTTCGTTGCACAGATATGAAAAAATAAAGGTACAAATATATTTTACAAGTAACAGAATTCGAGATCAGGTGTAACTGTAATTAAGTATTACATTTTATTAATTATTAAGCTAGAAGGAATAAAACTTAATATAGTGAATGTCCCTGGGGATGTTTCTTTAATTTAGAGCGGATAAAAAGACCAATGTTATACAGGGTTCATTTTAGACTATACAATTTAAAAGTCGAATAAAACTTTCTAATCAAAGTAAATTAACTTTTAATGCACTAATATGTAGCTTATTGTTTGGGATTTATGACTAAAGTAAATAACAATTCAAGTTTTAAAGATCATGTCTTCCAAATGCCCTACTTCGACTTCAATGCATTTTGAATTCTAAGTTCAAAATTTATCATCACTGGCGAAGCAAATCTCCATTATTCCTGCAATTTCATTTCGAATCTGCTCCTTCAGCTCCGGAATTGTTGCGGGACGACTTGCAAAAACTTTTGCTTTAGGTATCCCCAGAGAAAAAATCGGGGCCGTTAAATCAGGAGATCTCGGGGCCAATTCAAATTTCAAATCGGAAATTATACGGCCGTCAAAAAATCTCGCAAAATTCTCATAGTGTTTCTGGCTGTGTGAGCCGTTGCTCCATCTTGCTGGAATAATATGGCACCATTTAGTCCTCGTCTAATTAGTTCTGGGATAAGAAACGTTTTCAACAAGTTTATAAAGCGTTCGAAATTAACTGTAACAGAACGGTTATTTTCATCCTCAAAAAAATAAGGACCGATAATTCCAAATGATGCTACACCGCACCAAACAACGACTTTTGGACTGTGGAGGTTTTTGGTAAACAGTTCGTGAGGATTTTCTACTCCCCAGTATCTAAAGTTTTGCTTGTTAACAACACCGTCCAAATGAAAATTTGCTTCGTCGCTCATTAGCAAATTATGAATTTCTCCACGATGCTGATGTAAAATTCTTCACAAAATGTCACCCTCGCTCCTTTGTCTAGATCACTGAGGTTATGCGCCATTTGATATTCATAGGGTGAAATTTTATATCTTTATGCAGAATTCTGTGGAGACTTCTTAGATATTCCTAGGGCAAGTGATTGCCGATTAGCCGATCTCTTAGGACTTCTTGTAAAGGCAGCTCTCACTCGTTCAATATTTTCAGGCGTACGCACCGTTCTTTGACGTCCAGGTTTTTAATGTTTTGCACAGAGTCATTTTCACGCCAATGACGAACCCACGCCGCAATTGTAAAGCGTGTTGGTGCATCGCCCTATTATTGTTTCCAAACTGCCGTCGAAATGCACGCCGAACTTCTTCAAATGAACCAGTTCTAATGTAGACTTCACAGAAAACACACGCTCTTGAATCGAATAATTCATAATGCAATGAAAATTGTTAAACTGGAGCAATTATATCGTTTGCGTATAACGCATATTTGACAGAAACACTTAAGTCGTTGTTTATAGACAGGCGCCTCCTTGATCTTCAAAACTTGAATTGTTATTTACTTTAGTCATAAATCCCACAGAATAAGCTACATATTAGTCCATTAAAAGTTAATTGACTTTGATTAGAAAGTTTTATTCGACTTTTAAATTGTATAGTCTAATATGGGGAACCCAGTAGAAGAATGGTGTACAACAGACCTAATACTGCAGAACTAATGACACACCGAATGTTCAAATTGTCACCCGTACTGTTCAATACAGAGCTGCGATCACTCACGCATAGACAAAATAGCAGTCTAGTAAAAACAAGTAGGTCTTGAAATGTTAAAAATAACACAAAACAATAGCCACTTTAAACATTGCTTTGTGTCAAAATAATGTTAGCTCTATTAAAGTTATTCGTGTTTGATTAAGGAACCGTTTATTTCAAAATGCCGTTAACTAATGAAATAACATTATTGATATGCTTGCTGTATATTTTGAATGCACGAAGAATTTAACTGTTGCTGCAAGAGTATCCAAAAAACAAACTCGACCTCAGCGGTCTCCGACAATTCCATAAAGATAACATGAAACAGGACTTGAAAAAACTTTTCATCAAAGAAAATATTTGTTTAGAAGCACCTGAGAATCCTCTCTAAACAAGAGTCAGTTTATAAAAATTGGTTGAGTTAAAAAGAAGTTGTGGCATTTTTTCAAGTGAAACTTACCTCTCGATCTTTTAACAAAGCAGAGAAAATGCTTGAAAGAGAAAATGTTTCTAAGCTTACGTAGTGTATAATAAAACTATTCTGGACATATTTTAATAAAGCCGATTTTCTAATTTGTGCAGTCTTTTTCTCGAATTTTCTCAGCTGTGGATAAAATTTTAGTTTCACCGGTCGCATTTAATAGAATATGTAAATATTATTAATTAGTTTTAGGATTTAGGAATAATAAATAACATAATTGTCCATTCTTTAATTATAATTTCAACATTCGAACAGTAAATACAAATTACCCAGCAATGTGTGTTGCCTACACTCATCTTCAATTTTGTAAATTAGTAAATATTTGAAAGTCCAATCAGAAAGGTCATAACTTTCCAGCCTTATCATTTTTGTTAAAAATTCCTGGGTTTCTGATAAATCATTTTGCTTAATAAAATTCATTTTGTTCTGCACTGGGTTGTTTAAAGACTAAATTTTATTGAAAATCTTCCGTTAAGGGATAATTAACAACCAGTGAAATTATTACGGTTGTTATAGTCGAATTATTTTTGGAATCGGTATTCAACCGTTACCCTTTGAAATGAAAAAGAACAGATTGCACATATAGTTAGTATCTGTCTGTATATTGTATATAGTAGTTAAACTTAAAATATTCATTATACTTCTATTCTTCGCACTCATTAATTAAGCTAGGTAAGAGATTAATTTTTCATCATTATATAACATACTCAAGGAAATCTTTAGCTGGAAAATCTTGTTATATTGGATATAGTAATTGACCTCCGAGTACTCACAGTATTTCTATTCGTCTTATATATAGGTAGTCAAGCTTATAACACCTAGGTAAGACATTAAATTTTCACAATTATATACCATACCTACGAAACTTTTCAGCTTTAAAAATGTTGGTTGTAAAGTTTATATAAACAGTTATATTCCTAATAGTACGTTGGAGTTATTACGTCCTATCGAAAGGCACCATTCTCGGTTCTGGACCTGAACTTTATGGCAATCAAGTCGAACATGGTAACATCCCAAGTCTTTGGCTTGTTTCTAGAAAAAAACAGCTTCGAGAGCATTATTTTCATAAAAAAAGGTCAGGCTACTTTAGTTTATATCTTTTCTTACCTGTCGTACATTCAAAGTTTCAATCGTTGTAAAGATACGGTCGTGCAACTTTGAGTTACTAATGAAATTTTACTTGAACTTCACCTAGTAACCGCTTCCTGATTATTCACTTTAACAATTACTGTAGATATGTGTATGACAGTTTTTAACGTTCACATTTATTATCAGGAAACTGTGACTGAGGTACCAAATTATTGATGTGTGCATGTATAAGGTGCGAAACAATTATACAACGTATGACCAAATAGCACACTGCTTACCTTGGCCAAAGTAACCCTTTACTTCTGTTACCCTGTACTCGTCGGCAGTCAAATATTATCACTAAACAAAGACGCAGTTCAAGTTTTTATCAATCATTAATATAAGAAAATTGTTGAGTCAATTAGATTAATTCATAGCTTGTAAAGTAACCTAATACCTAATTATTCAGGTCTTGAATAGGTGTGGTTAAGTTCAGAACGACTGTTCTTTAGTGCCTTGAAATTCAGGTCACCCTTTTCACTTGCCACCTGTAGTGGTATACTTTAAGAATCGTGTCTTACCTATTATATATATATATATATATATATATATATATATATATATATATATATATATATATATATATATATATATATATATATATATATATACAGGTGAATCTTATCTAATCCGCCAAAATTAAAGAAGTACTGAACTCATCATTCTAAGCAAAAAGTTCATGTACATGGGTCCGGAAATGCTTGTTCGAGATACAGGGTGTCAAAGTTGAAAAGAAATCGCGTTTTCTTCAATATCTTTCGACTGTTTCGAAATAATTTCATCAAATTTCGTATACGGTGGTTTTTGAGATGACAAATTCAAATTTGTGGTCAATTTAGTATGTGGCTTCTAGAGGGCCAGCGGCAACCATTTCGACCCCTTTAAATCGTTGCAATTTTTTGTGCTACACTGAATGCCATTTTGGACTAGAAAAATCGATTCTCCTATCTTTTCTCCTAAAAAAGGTATATTTTAGTGATGTCGCTAGGAGCAACCTTTTCTGAGAAAACGCATTTAAAGCTCACAATGTTTATTTATTTAAAACTAACTTTTGTAAGGAGCACTAAAATATCCAACATTAAAAAGAAAAGAAAAGAAATTAATATTAAAAGTAAACATGTTCTTTTGATAAATGTTCAAACAACTGTCCCAAAAACCGTACACGAAATTTCATGAAATTATTTCGAAACTGTCGAAAGATGTTGAAGAAATCGCGATTTCTTTTTCAACTTTGACACCCTGTATCTCGGAAACGAAGCATTTCCGGACCCATGTACTTATGAACTTTTTTGCTTAGAATGATGAGTTCTAGTATCCTTCAATTTTGGATTAGATAAGATTCATGAATGTTTCATTTTGGCGTCTTAGTTTAAAATATACACAATGTTCTTGTTGCAAACATATTGGCGTCTACATATTGCAATTAATAGTTTATGTGCAATCAGTTTTAGGTCTGCTTTCATCTAATTCGAAAATATATGTTCTATCACCAAAGAACTAGCCGATCATTTTGACGTCTAGTTAAAGATATACATATTGTTATTATTACAGCATATGAGCGTCAAGGTCTATTCATATATGTTTAAATAAAATCAATACAATACTATGTTATTTAAATAGCTCCCAATGTAGAAGAGATACATTTATCAAGTAAGGGTAAAGTACAGGAAAGCAGTGAATAATGGGTGCGTACTAGAATTTTGAGTTTGGTACAATCAGCCTATTTCAACCACTTTAATTATCAGACAAACAAATTGATGAATTTATTTCTCCACTTTTTAGTTATTTAAAAATTATAATATCTTCATCACCATTCAATCCAAAGAAAGTCCCTGGTTCGAACCTGTTTTAGGCGTGGATGTTTGTTAAGGTGTCGCTAAAAAGATCGCCGACAATTGGTCACGCGAAAATTGTCGCGCACATTTGAGCGCGCCTCAAAATATCGCTAGCGAAAAAGGGCGCCGACGAAAAAGATCGCGGACAAATGGTGGCACTAAAGAATTTAAATTTTGTTAACAATTATCTAAATACCAGACTGGAACACTGCGACGCGGCGTTGATTTCACTCAGTACACTCTAAATTTGAAGGTGAGTGTATAGATCGTTTGGATCGACACCAGAGACGACAACCGCAGTTTTCAAGAAATCTTTGGAATTGTTTTGAATTCATAGAGGAAGTCATACCATATACAAATTATTCTGCAGAAGGATGGCACAATAGTGTCTCCTCTATATTAAATGCTGCACATCTAAATTTGTAGAAATTTATCAATTCGTTAAAGAAAGGAAAGTTTACATTGTTTGAAAATTGAACAATACATAGCTGGAAACGAACAGCCACTCAAAAAAAATTTGTAAAGATACGGCGCAGCGACAGAAAACTATTTGTCAATAATATGCCAATCATCCACATTAGGAGTATTTAAGGGCGGTTGCTCATATCTTCGAGTTACAAATATAAAAAGCAGAAAAGCAAGAACCAACAAAAAAAAAAATCATAAAATATGAAAACATAAAAAAAAACTTTTAAACATGGCAGTTATTAACTGCCAGTCCTAAGCCTGGATAAAATGTGGAGGAATGTTTAGTAGTTATATTTTTCTACGCGATATTTTCTCACACGATCATTTGTTCGCGACCTTTTTCGCTGGCGACCTTTTGATGTACGTTCAAATGTGCGCGACATTTTTGCGTACATTCGTTTTTAAGTATAGTGAATTACATGTAGAGCAGCCTTGCATAAAATCCCGCCTTTTGAAAGTCAATAAAATTTTCAACAGGGAAAAGAATGATACAGGTTCAGTGGAAGCATTTGTGTCGCCCTATTATTAGGAACTAGTAGTGCTGTTTATGGACATGGATGGGTGTCGTACTCATTATACCTCTCTGAGTATAACACAAAGTACTCAACTTTAGTTCTAAAAGTACAAATACGCCAGCGACATGGACGTCCTGATAAACGATAAACACACATGCACCCATGCTTGCACATGTACTGACGCACAAGCACAGACGCGCGCATGCGCAGACACGAGGTTAATTATAGAACTGGTTTCTAAACGCCCTAAACGGTACTAATTTAACTTGGTCGCACTAAAAAAAATAATTTTGATAAATAAACGGTCTCATCGTAACAAGTTATTACGTAATTCAAAATTAAGACACTTGTTGTTTAATCAACATTCTGCAGTTCGCTAGAGGTTTACTAAGCAAAATCCAAGGATGAATATACTTCGCGGTAAAACTTTCGGTTAAACTATCTACCTCTAAGAATTGAAACAAATACTAATTCAAAATTAAATCTATGAAGTGTCGATTAAAAGTATGAATTTGGTGAACAAAGTTATTTAATTAATTTTAAACGGATTTTTATATTTGTACACACAACACAAATATAGAAGCGAATCCGAAATGCGATTTAAAAGTCACCCTTTTAAAATAAGGGTAATAATGTCATCTCAACTGTTAATAATAAGTAAATTTTGCATTGGATTATATCATCTGGTAACGTTCGAATCAACTGGGTGCCAAGCAAAATTACTAATACAAACAACCGTCGTAGTTATCTACCTATGACAAAACTGTAAAACATATTAACCAATTTGCATTTTAATTTTTACATTTATCTGTAAATTTTATTATTTTCTGGTGTACATAGAATGGTGTATTTGAGGTGCATGAGGTAGCTAATCTTGCTTAGAATAAAGAGTATGTATATATGTTAATATATGACTTCAGAATGATTACAAAATAATGCATGTGTGAGTTCATAATGATGTTAAGTAACATCAATTGTATATCTAGGTAGAATGACGCCAGAAGGCTGTAGACCGTAAATATGCAATTATTTCAAATTAAATAAGAAAGAATATTAGAAATTGGTTTTACAGTGTTGCCATTTAAAGACGTCTGAAAGATTGTAAATGTACAGAATAAATACAATAAAAGTGTATTTAGAAATAGCGCCGTGACGGCAAAGTGCTGAACTAAGTTTGTATACAATTTTAGGAATTACACGATTTTGGCGTCGACAAGTTTTAAAAATCTCAACGTAGGAGTATGGAATGGGCCCCATACTCAGAATGAGTATTATAGGATCCTATCAGAATTGTTTTTTGTCAACGGTGCTTCTTTAACACGCATACCAAGAAAATTATTAAGGATTGTAATCTGTCCATATACAGACGCCACTTTGCAAAAGTGTAGCCAGATTGATGGTAAATGCCAAATAGATGGACGCAAAATGATAGCATGATGTATATATATATATATATATATATATATATATATATATATATATATATATATATATATATATATATATATATATATATACAGGTTGTTTAAGTGATATTCAAACTTAAAGGGACAATTTTTTCTTAAATATCCTGCAATAAATAATTTTGAAAACGATATTGTATAAACTCATAAAGCTTTCACACTATTGGACTGTATATATATATATATATATATATATATATATATATATATATATATATATATATATATATATATATATATATATATATATATATATATATATATATATATATAAAAATATATATAAATATATAATTATAATACGTCAATATTATGGATATATATATATATATATATATATATATATATATATATAATATATATATATAAAATATATATATATATATATATACAGGGTCCGCCAATAGTGGTGGACGAAGCTTTATGAGTTTATACAATATCGTTTTCAAAATTATTTATTGCAGGATGGTGTGGGATCTTTCGGGTTACAATTAGAAAATATTTTCGCAAAAATTACTACTCGTATACAGGGTATTACAACACAAAGTTATATTTTTTTAAATGGAACATACCGTATATTATTATAAATTTGGATTCCCTGGTTAATTTTAAGGGCACTTTATTCACTATATGAGGTATCTTAAACGCGCAATTTAGGCGCTGCATTCAATTTTTTGAAAATTTAGAGGTTGAAAAGAAAAATTGTAACAACCGTATTGAGAAATGTGTAACACTAAAATTTTAATGGTTGATTAGTCATAGACTGTGCTACATAAAATCGTAAAAATAGTAATATTATCTTTTTTAATTTTCGAGATATCGTAATGCAAGTTTAAGATTTTCAATAATAGATAAATTGATTTTTTTAAATGGAAAGGTATACATTGTTTTACATTGTTAGATAGGAAATGTAATTAAATTTTTTTTATATAACATTGTTGGTATTTATGTTTTGCCGTTTTTTGATAATCCAGCTTTTTTACTGAATTTGCAAAGTTTAAGAGTTTTAATCATAGATAACTTGATTTATTTAAATGGAAAGGTATACATTGTGTTACATTGATAGATAGGAAATTTAATTACAATTTTTTTGATATAACATTGTTGGTATTTATTTTTGCCGTTTTTGATAATCCAGCTTTTTACTGAATTTGTCGATTTTCGTAGGTTTACATATGTATGTACAATTGTTTAAATCACATCAAGCTATGAAAACAAAAGAATATTAGAAACAAAATTCAGCAATAGTATTTGTTTTGTCATTTCGCGTGTATGTTCAAACGTAACTGAGTTAATTACTTTATTGCAGTGTGAATGTTTTACGCTTAACTTTACGAACATCATATACGTAATACGTTTATTTAAGAATTATAATGAGTAATTTTTGCAAAATGAATTAGTTGACATGATATTTGTGCTTGGAGAATCAAACAAAAATTGTTTATTGGCCCGTCGAATCTACGGGCAGCGTTATCCTGATCGAAGACAACCACGAGAAGAATCGTTTCGCAATCTTTTAGAAAGATTTGAAAGTACTGGAAGTGTTGGATATCCTAAAACGAAAGAGCTAAAGTTGTTACAAATGAAGAAAATGGATTTCGTGTACTTGTAGCTACAGTTGAAAACCCCACGTTAGCATTCCGAAATTAAGTGACAATTTAGAAATCAGTCAAACTTCCGTGACACGAATGTTAAAGAAAAATAAATTTCACCTATCATGTACAATTACATCAAGAGCTGAAAGAACAAGATTTTCAAAATCGAATTAATTTTTGCCAGTGGGTTCAACAACAGTTAAATGCGAACGAAAATTTTATATCGGGGATATTATTTACCGACGAATGTACATTTCATCGAAATGGATTTGTGAACAGACATAATTTTCATTTTTATTCAAATGAAAATCCACACCTATTTCGGCTAGTCTCTCAAAATAAATGGTCAGTGAATGTTTGGGCAGGTATATTCGGCGGAACTATTGTTGGTCCTTTTTTTCAATGGCACACTCACTGGGGTATAATATCATAATTTTCTAGAAAACGAATTATATCATTTATTGGAGAATGTACCTTTGGCTCAAAGAAGAGGTATGTATTTCCAACAAGACGGGACACCTCCTCATCATGCCAGAATTGTAACCCAGTGGTTAAATTCGACGTTTCACGAAAATTGGATAGGAAGACAAGGACCTATACCTTGGCCAGCTAGATCTCCCGATATAACTCCATTGGATTTTTTCTTTGGGGCTTTGTGAAGAATAAAGTATATGGGAAGAACCACCAACTGCTGAGAATATGAAATTGCGAATAAGAAATGTTTTTGCTACAATTACTCCTAATATGTTAGATCGGGTTGAAGCTTTTTATTAAAAGAATTCAGTATTGTCTAAATCAGCGTGGTCGACAATTTGAACATTTAATTTAATATTATTTTCTTCCAAAACCGATAAATTCAGTAAAAAGCTGGATTATCAAAAACGGCAAAACATAAATACCAACAATGTTATATCATAAAAAATATAATTAAATGTCCTATCTAACAATGTAAAACAATGTATACCTTTCCATTTAAAAAATCAAGTTATCTATGATTGAAAATCTTTACTTTGCATTACGATATCTCGAAAATTAAATAAGATAATAGTACTATTTTTACGATTTTATGTAGCACAGTCTATGACTAATCAACCATTAAAATTTTTGTGTTACACATTTCTCCATACGGTTGTTACAATTTTTCTTTTCAACCTCTAAATTTTCAAAAATGGAATGCAGCGCCTAAATTTCGCGTTTAAGATACCTCATATAGTGAATAAAGTGCACTTAAAATTAACCAGGAATCCAAATTTATAATAATATACGGTATGTTCCAATTAAAAAATATAACTTTGTGTTGTAATACCCTGTATACGAGTAGGAATTTTTGCGAAAATATTTTTAATTGTAACCTGAAAGATCCCACACAATCCTGCAATAAATAATTTTGAAAACGATATTGTATACACTCATAAAGCTTCGTCCACGCACTATTGGCGGACCTGCATATATACCTATATTTATATTATATAATAAAATCAAACTTATAGCGACGTTGTCTTTGTCTTGTATTTATGCACATGGTGGAACTACTAGTTCATTTGACCTAATGAACGGTTCACTAGGTAGGTCTGGCGCCCGCAAATATAAATAGGGTTAACGTTGCAGAGCCGAACCCGCTCCGTTACCTTGACCATCTAACGTTAGCCGAGCATAAGTATCATCTCCACCTGCATAGACTTATTTCTTATCGCGCCACGGTTGCCGCATTTGGGGTTAATGTATGGACCTGGTGGCCATCGCAGGAATTTCAACATAATGTCCAGCGATTTCTCTTGACCGATTTACCTATTAGTATTTTTTTCAATATTATAAGATTGACAGTTCGAGATATAGCCGGTGTCCATTCTTAGTTGGCCATCCGGTACAGGATCGATCTAATGATAACTTTTAGGAAAATTCGTTTAGGTATTATTGCGTTTCTGTGTTTACTAAAAATAACATTCATTCACCACTGGTATTAAAACATACCACTAGTGGGCTTAGTTTTCAAGCGTGAACGGATTTATCTCCATAGATAAAATGAAATATACTGAAGAAGTGTGGTCGCACTGTCACAAGAACAAAAAGTTACTACTGCAGTTTGACATAAAAAATGTAGATTCTTTTTAAAGGAAAACTAATGCAGCGTTCCAACATAGTTTTTCACGCTATTCAGACTATGTTTGCACCAAAATCGTTGAATCTCGGAGACCTATTAAAAAAGCAAATTTTAGTTTTCCTATCTTTAACGTCCAGTAACGAACATAAAATGGAAATTGTCACACTGGTCATAAATAACAACATCTCGTCTTATCTAATACAATGAGATGTTTTGTTAACCAAATCACATAAAACTAACAAGAATTCTTCTCCATTTTCACCCTTCCAAAATAAAACACGGAGGAAGTATGCACTAAATCCAGAGCACAATTTCATACGTAATTCAACGTAAAGACTTGATCAAATTTACCTACTGCATTTCTCTCTGTCTTTCCTTGGCTATTAAACGTGACGTAGACGTATGTTTATATGCAAACTTAGATCTTCGGTCGCAACGTCAATAGGTAACCAGAGTATCAAATGTATCCTTTTAATTTAACCTAGCGAAATCACAGAGCTTCTTCATAAGTAATCCAATGGAAGATTTGATAACAAAATATTTAAATGTATTGTGCCCAACTAACGCCTGTAAAGCACACATAATTTTTGGACAGGCACTTAACGTCCTCTATCAAAAGCGGTTAACGTCAAAGTACGCTGAAGTTCGATATACCGTATGTCATCCAAGGACGCCTTGAACTAAGACCAAAAGATTTTTTCGTGAGTCTCAAAAATTACCGTTTCAAAGAAGCCCTGGTACACTTACTGGCTATTTACTGCAAGAATGATAATTTATTACCAATAATCTAAAACAAATTTTTTATAACAGTTGAACACTGTTCTTCTAAACAAAGGCGCCACCAAGTTCGAAAATATTGGTCAGAACGAATGATACGGATGTTTTGGTAATTTTACTGGCCAATATTCAGAAAGTTCCGCATACTCATGCTGCGACAACCGAGTCCTGAAGATTGCGGTTGGTTATTTGATGGCTATTTGAAGCCAGCATGGTTCGTATAGGACCCAAGACTTACAAATTGAGGATATACTCAGCGAGTTAGATTTTGATATCGGCACTTCTGACGAGTCAGAATCAAAATAAGATCCTTTATAAAAAATTTTTCAATAGAATATTTTACTATTGATAAATCAATGCGTGAATAAAAAATTATGGTATCATTATGTAATATTTAATCTGATTTCCATAAGTATGTAATCCATAGAGTGTGCTTACACGATCGGAAAAATCTCCATTTTGAACAGAAACGCTTTCATATTATGTATGTCGCTGATAAATAAATGTGAGTGAAAAATTTGATATCATTTTAAATATTTAATCTGACTTGAATCCAGTATTTGATTAATGGAGCGCGCTTACACGATCGGAAAAATCTTTAAGGCGAATTCTCTGCATCCTTGTCTGTCGAATGGAGTGGTGCGCTCAACGCTTTTCTGTCACTCTTCACGCTCGAACTCAAAACTTAACTTAAAATCTAGGCAACCACGGATGTACTAACTTTACTACTTTACTTTTCGTCCCTCTTCCTTTTTTTTGTAATCAATTAAGTGTTTATAAATGTTACTTATTGTTAACGTCTGTCCTGAAATTGATACTTTTTCATTAGATTGAATATGTAACATTTCCGAGATGAGCCTTTAGAAAAATTATCTTTCTATCCAATATATTCACATTATCAAAGTCAAATTGATGAAGGTTAACGCTAGCATGTGTAGTTAACGCCGTTTTGTTACTTTTGCTAATTAGGTTGTATGGTTTACAATCATTTTATGGTTGTTAATTTTATTAATTAAGTATTGTTTTGTTTGTCCAATGTAACATGCTAGCGTTAACCTTCATCAATTTGACTTTGAGAAGATAATTACCTGTGATTGCGGTTCTCTTTAGCATACGGAATAAATTGGCTAAATCCGTCTGCCAAAGACCATCCCGATGCTTGACGATGGATCGTTTTCTCATGAAATACTTTCGCGCAGGCTTATGCAATTCTTCAACAACCGCTAACTTTAAAGACATTACTACTAGTGGAACTTATTCTCTAGGTTATAAATATCCTTGCTGAGCATGCTTATATCACCGTATATACGATTCCCCATTACCTTAATATTATGAAGCATAGACAAATATGTCGATACAGTTACATCGTTAGGCTTCATTCTAATCGTGGAATGCACTTTATTATTATATTCAGATAAAACTTCTTGCAACACATCTAACCACTTGTATCTCCTCTTAAGCTAAATCGTTTGTATACTGCATTTTTTCAAAGTTCGTATAACCCTTTCAACAATGGCTGCTTTTTCGTCAAACTTCGTCGGCTTCGACTTTAAAGGGCGTGTCCATGACATTAAGAATAGCAGTCTATCACGGTTAGAATATACTTGAGAATGCGGTTCTCTTTAGTATACGGAATAAATTCGGCTAAATCCTTCTGCCAGAGATCATCCTGAAGCTTAGCGATGGTTCGTTTTCATGAAATACTTCGCAGGCTTATGCGATTCTTCGACAACCGCCAACATTAAAGACATTACTACTTGTGCAACTTATTCTCTAGGTTATAAGTATCCCTGCTGAGTATGCTTATATCACCGTATATACGATTCCATTACCTTAATATTATGAAGCATAGGTAAATATGTTGTACAGTTACATTTTAGGCTTCATTCTAAACATGGAATGCATTTATGATTATATTCAGATGTAACTTCCGACAATACATCTAACCACTTGTATTTACCACTAAAGCTAAATAGTTTGTATAATACATTTTTCAAAGTTCGTATAACCCTTTCAGCAATGGCTGCCTTTTTAACACTATACGTTGAGTAATGATGTATTGCGTCACTTCATCAACTCTTTAAAATGTTATGCTTTAATTAACGTAATAGCATGAATTTAATAATAATATGAACTCTAAAGAAGCAAATTTTATCATTTAATAAAATCCTGTAAATACTCAGTTATGGTTTCTTATTCTAACGGAAACCGTACATTTTACAATTAAAAATTAAAAAAAGTCTTTGATGTTATGCATTACAATTAAAACTTTATAAATAAAATTATATATAAAATTATATTGCAAATTTGCAATATATAAATATTTAAGCTGACGTCACAACGAATGAGAGCAACTTTTCAACTTGGTCGATGCTAGAAAGAGAACACATTCGAACAAGGAAAGGATTTACGCGCAACTAATTTTCTCAGTCTAATGGAAACCGTACATTTTACAATTAAAATTACAGTGTTTTGAAGTACTACAATAATGTTGATTAATAAGTAATTAGTGCATTTAATTTATACCCGAATCACTAATTTTTATCAATAAATATTAGGCTTCATTTATTACATATTAGGTAAATATTATCTAGTTTCAAATTTAGTATGTGCGCTAGTTGATGTAGTTTTGATATTGATAAGAATTTACTATAAATAGCTTGAATGTGATAACTCTGCAGCAGATAATTTATTTTGAATATTCAGTTTTAACCTGTGATAATCACTTTGTAGCATTGTTTAGAAAATTATTTTCGCTAAAATAATGAGCATTTAGCGGTAAAGTTAAACAATAAATTGACAAATAATCAATCGTTTAAGTAATTAATACATAAAAATTATATTGAAAGTGAAAAGATTTTCATTTTCAAATAACATTAAATTTACATTAAAAAATTTTTTAATATAATTATTGGTATTAAGTATATAATTGGTAACACAAGCAGTTATAAATAGCGATGGTGATGAGCCTATTCCTATCCTTTACTTGATAAACTGTTTATGCATTATTAATTAACACTAAACAGAATATAATTGCTCATTGCCGCAAAATAACTTGTAAAGTGCAACAAATTTGTTAATAAATGTGATTATAATAATCTCCATAGCAGTCAGCGTTGTAGTCATTTTTCTTTAAGAAAACGTAAATACGTATGGCAAAAATAGGTGTGAAAAAGAAAACGCATATTATGTAAAACAGTATTTTATAATAATAATAATTTAATTCACTATACAGCTTTTCCCAATCTCATAAGTTTTGTTAAAACATCATATAATTGTTCTAATAAACCTTTATTCGCACAATGAATATTAAACATAGAAAGATCAACATTTGATTGCATCACACTGCCAGTAAACTCGTTATATTCGTAAAATTGATTCCTACTGATGAAGAATAGATTTCGTTACTATATCTGAATATTGTTATCATCGATGATAGATTCGAAATGTATCCGTACGCAGTAAATGTGATATTGGTCGATGGAGACATCCATTATATTCAATTATCTGATTATTCCATGAAAGATTAGTGTACGCCCAATATAGGTGTTTACAGCGGCACAAACATAATAGTAGCTGTATGTTCGAGGTCATCCAGATATCAGTTGTAAACTAGGAAATTGTACATGATAAATATATCCATCGCTGAAGAGACGATATCATTGTTAGACTTCTGATATATTGCATTAAAGCGCTTAAAAGTTCTCGGTAGGAAGGGTAGCCATTCAAACAAGTTCTTAGTTCGACATATGTACTATTTAAAGCAGATATCCAAACCCAATTCTCGTAGAACATATCCAATCGCTTGTTTAATATCAAATAGTGTTCAATATCGATAGTGTATAAGTCAGAGATCTAGTAGGTAAAGCAGACGTTGCTTAGCAGGAGTAGTAGTAGTAATTTCGACTAAAGTAGATGTAGTAGCGGTAGTAGGATATAATGAACGGATCATAATATCATCCGATGCTCAATCACGAAAATTCTTCCTATAATATGCATACATGACGGAATTTCTATCACTGAATGTTTTAGTAAAGCGCCAATCTCATGTAGTATTACAGTAAAGTAGCTGATTTGATCTTTAGGATCTTGCGAGTCTAGAAGGTGCCATCGCTCATCTCGATCCATATGTGCTTCAATTTTACTTTGATCCTCCTTCGGTAAGTCTGAATGTCCTAGGTCCATCAAACACAGTTTCACATCGTTTACCACCGATTAGTCTAGTATGATTATATCGTTGAAACGATATTAATATATCGTAATTGCTAGAACTCTATTCAATTTTAAAATTTAAATATTTTCTCAAACTTTAATCGCATTAGCGGTTAATGCTAAATACGTATGTCTTTACTCTCTACATGATAACTTAGGATGGGCTTTTTCCAATGATATGGATAAGTTACGTATGTGTTGATAACATCTTGGTTGGCACATCTCGTAGTTAATAAGTTTAAGGTTTCATCATTTAGGATACCATCAGCAGACAGCTGATAGTATTCTTGAAGGATTTCAATGCACTTTAATGATCAAACTATGATTACCTATCGACGTACCCAAATCTTTATTTATGAAACCAAACGCATGTAAATAAGTTTCAACCATATCCAAATTGCTTTCATCATCACTACAGTTTTAGTGCAGTAGTCTAACACTACAACAGAATTCATTGCAACTAACAGAAATCCACGTACTTGTCTGCGAAAACGAGATTTTGTTGTTCGTGTGGACATCTATTATTAATATTTGCTTTATATTTCAAATATTTAAGTACTAAATTTTGCTGCATCCTCTTCGATTATTTCGTTTCTTGGTATGGAAAGCAAACAGTAATCATTGAGGACGTTGAAAGCCTATGCTGCTCTTTACCGACCAAACCATTGACTTTGATGATGAGGTAAGGATGGGTATATGTATAAACCTCGAATGTGAAACGCAACTTGTATCGACGAATTTTGATTAATCCTCTGATAGAACTTCATAGCATCATTCGAATTACATATGGAACTTTCCACGTAATCTTAGTGAAGTTCATCTTCACAATGAACAATTTAAGAGTCAGCTGATATTTATAAATAACTGCACTCGTCAAAATGAGAGTATTCATAATGTAGTTATTGTTTTGAAATTAAGTTAAAGCATCTTCGCCTTTGCCGCCGATACTTCGGCATATCGCGTTATTTTACACGATGTATTAATTGAGTATGAACCATTTACTAGCATTGTACGTAAAATGTAATTATCATATGAAGCCGAATAAAGTTGTATATTGAATCACATTAATAAAATACTATTTCATATAATATGCGTTTTATTTTTTCACACCTGTTTTTACAGGAAAATCTATTTACCGGAAGCTAGGCGTCCGGAATCCGAAGTAGGCGTCTGGAATCGTGAGGTAGGCGCCTGGAGTGTAGCATGCAAACCCTCCTTGTTAGAACCTATTTCAGATTTCGAGTTTTCCCGCCATAACAATTGCAGGAACCTACATCTACTTAATATACCACTAGATGGAGCTATGATCAAACTCTAATCCGCTTTCAAAAATGTACCACTAGGTGGTCTCTATTAATCTCTATTAAAATACTGAGTTATATAATATACGTTCATTTTTACATATAATACCTTACGTATACCATCATTGAATACTACGTGTTACCCCTCCTCTTATATCCTTTTCTACGAACAATAACATATCCAACATTGGTGAGCAGCTCCAGTCTTCTTTAGTGTAAATTAACATACACTGCCAGGTGTATCCGGGAGCGGTGTGAAAGAATGCGGGATCTAACTTGTGCGTTATTATGCACTTATTTCTGAAATGTGTGAATACGACAGCAAGTGGAAGCACATAACATGTAAGATAAACATCGCTATAATGACCTAAATGTTGAATTTGAAACTTTTGTAAAAATGTTCTGAGCATGCGCATAATCATTATCTGTGATATGTTATTACCTCAACTTGCTGTAAAATTTATCTTCATGCGGAAGGCAAGTTTCATTAAATTTAGTTCAAATCCTAATGGATCATTAGAGTAAATATCTAAATTATTATTTTTAATTCTACTAATTTTTTTCTGTTTTAGATTATGTAAGTTCGATAATTTATTTACTATCGCATGCCTCCGTTTTTATTATTTATTTTTTTACATATGAATTATTTGCACGATTTTGCATTCGATCAAACATGTACTATCAGTTAATACATCTTTTTCTACTCAAGAAAGGATCATTTTTAAGATTTCGCTCCATTTCTCCATATCAAAATGCATACAGCGTATGCTGCAATAAATACTTTTTCTAAACATTACTGCAAAGTAATTATCATAGGGTAAAAGGTGAATATTCCAGTTGTATTATCTGTTGAAGAGTTATTACAAATTCGCACTATTTATAAGAAATTCTAAAAAATGCGTCAATTTGTTCAAATATTGAATTTGAATTATTTTACAACTCCTATTCCTTACTATATTCACCTGATATGTAATCAATGTATCCTACAATTTATTAAAATGTGGGCACTTTATTTCATATGCAATGGTGCAAAGTATTTATCACAGGTTAAAAGGTGCAGGTTAAAAGGTGAATGCTCAATATAATCTATTACTTCATGTCATTCATATTTATGTAGTACATTGTAACTATACCTTCAACTTTATTTTCTATGTACATATAGTTTTTTTTTTAATAACGACTAATCCGGCATGTGGAAGAGAAATATCCGGGAGTGAGTAATTCTGTTGCTGCATGTTGTTGTTTTTAATAGTTTTTTTTAGTACATTGTAGCACTGATAAGAGGATATGGAACTCCTTTATCGAGAACCCGGCTAATAAAGTCAGGGACATATGAGAATATGAGTTATACTTTATATGTAGATAAGGATTTATTCAAATCCTTATGGATCATTAGAGTAAATACCTAAATTATTATTTTTTAATTCTGCTAATTTTTCCTGTTCTATATTATGTAATTCGATAATATATTTATTTTCTACTGTGAACGTAAATTGCTACTGTAGGAAGTCTTACCTTACGTATTAATTAATACAGCAAAAACTTTCAAAAATAAATTCCTTTTTTAATACCTATCTATTCTATGAACAACAATTCAAAGTATTATAGATACCTGAAATGCAAGTCCCCTTTTCACTTTCAATATAATTTGTATGTATTAATTATTTTCGCAATTGATTATTTGTCAATTTAATCACATTGATTATTCTTTAATTAATAAATGCTTACCGATTTTAGAATATACTGTAATTAGATATAGTATGTCGCGCCAGATGTTATTTTAGAAAAGCTTGATTCAGATCATTTTTATATATATTCTACTTTATTACTTCAGATATTTATGTACTTTTTACATACTTATGTTTTCCCTCGTCATTTGATATAATTACTTCCATGCTGTATGTCGTGCTTGCTTTTCTTTGTTCCAGCTAATTATTTAACAATAATAACTTATTATACCTAAAACGATGATTATAATTTTTTAGTGCAATTATAGTATATCAAGTTAATAAAGACCATGTATAAATTTTACAATCAACATATGTATGATTTATCTACTACGATCATTACCTCTACTATTTGTAACAATTTATCAACATGATTTACCAATTAATATATAGCAAAAATATTTTTTCTAAAAATCAATTCATGATGCCATTAAAATTTATTATTTGACTAATGTAGTTAATAGCCAAGATTACCTAGCTATTCTAGGAATACTATGAAGGGAAATGACTATTCTATATTGAATGTATAATTTTATCATTTTTATTATATTCCCTATTCACCTTCAAATTAATTATTTTTTTTTACTAATAAATTCGTTCGAATACCTATTGACTTGCTATAATAGTAAAGTCCATTCCTCGATTAGAATGAAGCCTAATTCAAACTATTATAGATAGTAAGGATACCTGATCAAAAATATGTACCTATAATTTTTTTTTTACTGCTATAAAGGAAATCAATAATGAGGATGATTATAGAAGGTCAATTGGTATCAAAAGGTCACAAATGTGTGCTATCAATCACATATTGTATCAAAGATTAATATAGTCTTTGATTGTATGTAATTTTATAATAAATGTACCTTTTACACGTTTAGAATGAAGCCTAATTAAAACTGTTATAGATAGATATGATACCTGGCCAAAAATATGTTCCTAGAATTCTTTTTTCCGTGAAGGGAAATTTCTACAATCATTAATGAAGATACAATTATGTATAAACCACTGTATGTCGTGCTGGTTTTTTACTTCGGCCGATTAATAACAATAAATGTTGCTTTTACATACACGTTACCAATATGTTAGTTTTATAATTAAAATATAATACGTATTATTTACTGCAGAGGTCACCGCCTTTGCTACCCCTTAATAACTTGTATCAATATGTAATCAATCAATGAAGCGTCATTATTCAAACTTTTATTATTATAGATAGATAGGATACCTGGTCAAATATATGTACCTGGAACGCTTTTCAATACCTGCTGATTTACTATATTAATTTCCAACCGTAAAATTCGCTGTGTAACGTTTGCATAAATATATATCGATCTTTCTGCATTCCAAATCTAATAAAGCTCGTGGTCCAGAGGCGATGCTGTATCGCTACCATGTCGGCTTCCAGCAGTTCGATTCTCGCAACGAGCAAACTATTTTTCAGGGTCTATATATATATATATATATATATATATATATATATATATATATATATATATATATATATATATATATTTCTACGACGCATCGATGTTTCTGTCTCTCTTAAGAAGACCGATGGTGACTTCTTCTTCTTCAGCAACGGCGAAGAACTTACCTACATGGCCCTCGGTATGCAATATCCTCATAGAAATATCTCGAGGATCCATTCCATAAAATATTTTTTTTCTTATTCACCCTGTATTTTGCAAATCACTGTATATTTTTATTTATTTGGATAACATGACAAATTAACTTTAAAATACTTTAGATTTGTTTTTGAAACTTTGATGTAAAATATTAAAGAAATTAAAATGATAATTTTTTTGTTTTCGGCAAAACCGGAAGCGCTAAAAACAATCCAATACAGTAGTTAAGTAGCTATGTATGTCTACTAATTAATCCATTCATTCCAACAATTCATTTTTATTAGAAACAGTTATAAGGGATTGAAACTCTTAAATTTAAAAATTCCTAACTCCGGTACTGGATAAGATAGAAATCTAATATAGATCATTATATTTTCGTTATGTGACTATAACTTGCAACATAACAAAATATACTTACCTACAAAAATTAATTTTTTCTTGTTCAACTTATATTTTGCAAATCACTGTATATTTTTACGTATTTGGATAGCATGAGAAATTAGCTTTAAAATACTTTAGATTTATTTTTGAAACTCTGATATGAAATATTAAAGAAATTTAAAAAAATAACTCTTTTTTTGTTATTTTCGGCAAAACCGGAAGCGCGTAAAGTATTTCAATATTGCAGTTGAGCAGCTATACATGTCTACTATTAATTCCAAGATTTCATTTTTATCAGAAGCATAGTTACGAGGGATTGAACTTGAAAATTTCTAACTCCGGTTCTGGATAAGTTAGAGAAATCTCATAAACCTCATTATATTTTCGTTATATGTGACTATAAAATACGTAGATTTAAAAAAAATTACCAGAGCCGTTTTAGAGAAAATTAATTGTGAAGAAAGGGGTAATTGTAACCCCGTAATTAAGGGCAACTTTTTACTTTTTTCAAAAATATTTACAAATCGTTCGAAAGCATGTACTTTTATTTACAAGTTGCCATTTTCAAATTGCAAGTAGCTTTTATGGTTTCGTAGTGACATCGCCGAAATGTACTAAAATTGCCATATTGACCGCCATTTTGAATTTAAAATTTTTTTTAAATTTTTGTTCGATCGGAGTTTAGTGTTACTAACTTTTTACCAAAGATAGGCTTTCTGGCTCTGGATTTGGAAATGCACCCCCAAAGAAACCATCCTCATTTCGCCCCCCATTAATTTTTTTTAAGAAAATCCAGTTTTACAGATGACTTTCAGATATACAGGGTCCGCCAATAGTGCGTGGACGAAGCTTTATGAGTTTATACAATATCGTTTTCAAAATTATTTATTGCAGGATGGTGTGGGATCTTTCGGGTTACAATTAGAAAATATTTTCGCAAAAATTACTACTCGTATACAGGGTATTACAACACAAAGTTATATTTTTTTAAATGGAACATACCGTATATTATTATAAATTTGATTCCTGGTTAATTTAAGGGCACTTTATTCACTATATGAGGTATCTTAAACGCGCAATTTAGGCGCTGCATTCAATTTTTTGAAAATTTAGAGGTTGAAAGGAAAAATGGTAACAACCGTATTGAGAAATGTGTAACACTAAAATTTTAATGGTTGATTAGTCATAGACTGTGCTACATAAAATCGTAAAATAGTAACATTATCTTTTTTAATTTTCGAGATATCGTAATGCAAAGTTTAAGATTTTCAATCATAGATAACTTGATTTATTTAAATGGAAAGGTATACATTGTGTTACATTGATAGATAGGAAATTTAATTACAATTTTTTTGATATAACATTGTTGGTATTTATTTTTGCCGTTTTTTGATAATCCAGCTTTTTTACTGAATTTGTCGATTTTCGTAGGTTTACATATGTATGTATAATTGTTCAAATCACATCAAGCTATGAAAACAAAAGAATATTAGAAACAAAATTCAGCAATAGTATCTGTTTTGTCATTTCACGTGTATGTTCAAATGTAACTGAGTTAATTACTTTATTGCAGTGTGAATGTTTGACGCTTAACTTTACGAACATCATATACGTAATACGTTTTTTAAGAATTGTAATGAGTAATTTTTGCAAAATGAATTAGTTGACATGATATTTGTGCTTGGAAAATCAAACAAAATTGTTTATTGGCCCGTCGAATCTACGGGCAGCGTTATCCTGATCGAAGACAATCAAGAGAAGAATCGTTTCGCAATCTTTTAGAAAGATTTGAAAGTACTGGAAGTGTTGGATATCCTAAAAACGAAAGAGCTAAAGTTGTTACAAATGAAAAATGAATTTCGTGTACTTGTAGCTACAGTTGAAAACCCCACGTTAGTATTCCGAAATTAAGTGACAATTTAGAAATCAGTCAAACTTCCGTGAGACGAATGTTAAAGAAAATAAATTTCACCCTATCATGTACAATTACATCAAGAGCTGAAAGAACAAGATTTTCAAAATCGAATTAATTTTTGTCAGTGGGTTCAACAACAGTTAAATGCGAACGAAAATTTTATATCGGGGATATTATTTACCGACGAATGTACATTTCATCGAAATGGATTTGACAGATATAATTTTCATTTTATTCAAATGAAAATCCACACCAATTTCGTTAGTCTCTCAAAATAAATGGTCAGTGAATGTTTGGGCAGGTATATTTG
Organism: Vesta saturnalis; assembly: GCA_036346205.1. NCBI lineage: Eukaryota > Metazoa > Arthropoda > Insecta > Coleoptera > Lampyridae > Vesta > Vesta saturnalis. Next base: position 2,160,135 of record JARFJB010001237.1, on the reverse strand, counting down.
GCGGAACTATTGTTGGTCCTTTTTTTCAATGCACACTCACTGGGGTAGAATATCATAATTTTCTAGAAAACGAATGATGATATCATTTATTGGAGAATGTACCTTTGGCTCAAAGAAGAGGTATGTATTTCCAACAAGACGGGCACCTCCTTATCATGCCAGAATTGTAACCCAGTGGTTAAATTCGACGTTTCACGACAATTGGATAGGAAGACAAGGACCGATACCTTCGCCAACTAGATCTCCTGATATAACTCCATTGGATTTTTTCTTTGGGGCTTTGTGAAGAATAAAGTATATGAGGAAGAACCAACAACTGCTGAGAATATGAAATTGCGAATTAGAAATGTTTTGCTACAATTACTCCTAATATGTTAGATCGAGTTGAAGCTTTTTTATTAAAAGAATTCAGCATTGTCTAAATCAGCGTGGTCGACAATTTGAACATTTAATTTAATATTATTTTCTTCCAAAATCGATAAATTCAGTAAAAAGCTGGATTATCAAAAACGGCAAAAATAAATACCAACAATGTTATATCAAAAAATTGTAATTAAATTTCCTTCTATCAATGTAACACAATGTATACCTTTCCATTTAAATAAATCAAGTTATCTATGATTAAAATCTTAAACTTTGCAAATTCAGTAAAAAGCTGGATTATCAAAAACGGCAAATCATAAATACCAACAATGTTATATCAAAAAAATGTAATTAAATGTCCTATCTAACAATGTAAAACAATGTATACCTTTCCATTTAAAAAATCAAGTTACCTATGATTGAAAATCTTATACTTTGCATTACGATATCTCGAAAATTAAATAAGATAATAGTACTATTTTTACGATTTTATGTAGCACAGTCTATGACTAATCAACCATTAAAATTTTTGTGTTACACATTTCTCCATACGGTTGTTACAATTTTTCTTTTCAACCTGTAAATTTTCAAAAATGGAATGCAGCGCCTAAATTGCGCGTTTAAGATACCTCATAAGTGAATAAAGTGCCCTTAAAATTAACCAGGGAATCCAAATTTATAATAATATACGGTATGTTCCAATTAAAAAATTTTAACTTTGTGTTGTAATACCCTGTATACAAGTAGTAATTTTGCGAAAATATTTTCTAATTGTAACCCGAAAGATCCCACACAATCCTGCAATAAATAATTTTTAACGATATTGTATACACTCGTAAAGCTTCGTCCACGCACTATTGGCGGACCCTGTATATGTCAAATCTCATTAAAATCGATCAAATAGTCTGAGCCACACAGTCACACGAAATCGTTGAAATCGCAAAAAAATTTTTCGATTGCAATAAATTTTCTCAGTGTATAAGTTGTAGCGTCCCCAAGTACTCTATCTTGAAAAGTGTAATTTGAACTTATTTAATAATGCAAATTCAAGAACAAAACAATCGCTAAGTGATTTATCTTGACTTTGCTGACAATAATTAAAAGATTAGAATTTATTTGCAGGTGTGATATTTAATTACTCGTAAACCTCAAATTTAATCAAACGAAGTGGCTGTCTAGTGATCGCTGTGCTATTTGATTTAGATAGGCTGGATGAGGTAAGCGTTGTATCACGAGGGCAGGTAAACAATGAAACTACTCAAATTAAAATTAACGAGCTTTGCGCAATGGTGGTCGTTAATATACTATTGTGGAAAAGAACCACGAATAAAACCCATTTTATTCATAAATAAGTAATTGCACAAGTACATTAATAAATCAAATAAAACAAAAAAACAAGGAAAGGGTTAAATGTATAACAAAACACTATTAAATCAGGTTAAATTGCGTATAAAATTATAACATTAAGAGAAAAATGAATAAAAAGTAGTTTAGTTACACACAAACACAAAAAAAAATCCATGAAGTCATACCCACAATCGTGTTATAAATAATCAGAATAAAAATCGTAATACCAAACATGTGGCCCTTTAAAACCAATCATGCCAGTCTTTAAGTAAATAAGCACATAACAATAAGGCAAATTACGGTATATATAAAATACAACAACAATAAAATTGCACGGTAAAGGCAAGAACAAAAGAAAATACACAAGGAATTTACACATACACAATTGTTTAGTGACTACTAAAGCATAAAATACATAGGTACAGTTACAAGAAATTACATATAAAGAGAAATTAGTTCACAGCCAAATAATTCTACATAACAAGCTGACAAAAAATAAAGCGTTACAAGGGTAAGTTATAAATAGATCATAACATTGTGACCGATATATAAGTTTGAGTGCGTTAGAAAAATACAGCGCCCCATTCTCAGATTACACATTCAGCTATACAACAATAAATACAATAAAATAAAATTGAGATGTTTAATGGTTATCTGGACCTGGAGTGGCAATTGCCTTTACAATTAATGACCAAGCGGTATCATGTACTGTTCACCAGCCCACGTCTACACAAATATAAATATAAACAACAAACAACCACGCTAATTCACATAAATACAAGAGTGAGGGAGCCCTTTACTGTCTTTTATTTTAGCAGATTTCTGCTTGATGAACCCGCTTGCGTATAAGATACCTTTGCAATGCAATACTCGATTATTAATAGGTTATGTAAGCTTGTAGAATTATGTACTGCCAGCCTTAATTTATATAAAAATACCTACTCACCTTTTATTGATCACAGGCATAAATCGTTAACATACGCGGTTTAACTTCAAAAAGGGTGACTGTTGTTTGTAGACCAATATTTGAAAAACACATTACAACTAACACCCGAAAGAAAAGACAAATTAGCGTTGGCTAATCCAAAAGAATTATTTTAAAGACAAACTGTTTACAATGAAGGTATTTAATTAACCCGATCGATCTGGTTCCGTCGATAACTGCAACTTCCTTTTCGATTGCAAAACTACGTCTACTCGAAAATCTACTCGTCTTTCAAAATAATAAAAGAACAAGAAACATTAATTTACGTTGGAACAGTTTAATCTTAATTATTGCACGACATCTAAATTTTAAAAATATGCGTTCGTTCGTAACAAACGCTACATTTTGGTTTCAAGTTTCAACGTACTGAACAAAGGTCCCTTTGATTGTAGTGTGTACCGACGTAATTAGGAACTAACTAGTGCACATTTTTACATGAAGAGCGCGCATAAGAATTTCCAATGATTCGTTACGCCCCCTCAGTAAAGCAGTTTGTATACATACACCTGCCCGTTAAACCCCAACATGTGTTTTTCAACCGTAGCCAAATATCAGTTACATACATTCTCACATTTCTTTTACAAAAATGTATACAATAAAGCATTCCGAAAATGTACGACTTATTTATCAAGATATTAAAAATCCACTAATTATCTTTTCTATCGCGGTAACAATGGCGATTTGACAAACGTTTATTACAATTATAAACATTGTTCCGCTACCTACGGAACACGAAAACGTTGAAATCCGAAAAAAAAATAATTTTTTTCGATTGTAATACTTTCTCTTAGTATACGCAGTATACGAGAAAGTAAAAAAACAAGAAATATTATGTGGGAATATTCTCATATTTATTACTAAAAGAAGTATTCATTTTTAAAATATGCACTCGTACGTAACGTCTTGAATTTAAAAGGTCCAAACAAACATGTCTTTTGATTTGCGGTATGTTCCGATGTAATTAATTAAACTAGTGAAGTTTTTACACCAAGAATGTGCGTGTAGAAATTTTCAACTATTCGTCAAGTTCCTTTAGTAAAGGTAGTTTCGAGCGGACACCTGTTTTCTACCCCAACATATGTTTTTCTTTTTGTTTTCAACACTTGTTACTTCTTACATAAAATAAAATATCCTGAAAAACATTATAAAATTACGACTTATTACCAACATATTAAAACCCATTAATTACCTTTTCTATAGCGGCAACAATTTCGATTTAAACATGTTTATTACAATAATAAAATTTTCTCGGTCCTCTAGCTACAGTATATATTTCTAATAGTATTAGTGTTACTTATGTTTGTTGTATCTTGTTGAAAATTAAAAATAAATCAAGTACTTCCACTTTATATCTGAATATCTCAATGTATTTGGTGCTAACATAACAAAAGTTACTTACACAAATGAAAATGATAGAATAAGTTAATTTTATTATAAAAAAATATCCTAAGTTTCTATAATATTGAAACGATTATTATCAAAAATAAACTATTTTATATTTCAGAACTTTTGTTATACTCACACATTACATAAATTTAATGTTAAATTGATGTTATTTTTTGAAGGTATATTCTATATAAAAGAAACACTTAACCTCAATTTACACTTTAATCCGTATCGTACTTTGTTACAAAGCTATAGGTACTCGAAGCTTGTATTTATATCGATTTAAATAAGACCTTTCAGGATTCTCCATCCTTTTGTATAAGAAAGCTGCATAATGAATTGCTTACGTTCGCTAATACTTGTGCGTTACTTTTGCATGCTTTCATTAATGAAAGAAAAACCACAAATAAGTTTTCTTAAATCAATAAGAGAAATACAATAGAATCGTAAGTTGTTTCCAGTTCATTAATTTACCAAAAATCCCAGAGGTCTCAATTTGACGGTTTAATAGAATTGAAAATGGAATTTCCTAGAAAGCAAAACCATTCGATCGTAATTACTTACAACGTCACAGTCACAATCTGAAGTATACTTGTGTTAGTACCGCATTACAAATAGCATAGTAACAGAATCATCAGAAGAACAAAAAATGTTAAGTATCTTAAAGAAACGCGCTATTTAAAATGACCAGCTTTATTTATTAACATACGGATAGAGGAATTTGAATTTACAATTCACCTCCTTTTTCCAAGCACGATTGGTGTACTTGAAAGATAATGAATTTATTGCTGTTTTTATACCACTAGAGACCTAACAGTTTGAATTTATTTTGCGTTTTAAATTTTATCCGTATTTTTCGTTCGTTCGAAAAATTGGGTATTCAAATATTCTGTTTGAAAGCGGCATTTTGATTATCCTCTGTTGGGGTGCATTCAGCGCGTATAAAATCAAACTTTTATAAATAATTACTACGAGCGCGTGTATATTTCTAAATTAAATTTGTCCCATTTTATTATATTGCCAAGAAAATAAATTTAACAAGGAAAAAAAAAGGCAGCAAACCAGTAATTTTACTTTAAAATGTGCATCAAATTATTTACTTTTATTACTCGACGATGTAGCTAGCGGTGTTGAATAGGAATTGTGCACCAGGTGCTTTCGAATAAAGGGTAAAACGATAAAGTACCAACTCTAGAACTAATTAAAACCTGTTAAAATAATATTTAATTATGCTTTTACTCGTAGGGAATTTCTTCCAATTGTCGTAAATTAAGGTTTGTAACGACCTTTGTTCGTTCTCCTTTTGGAATAGACTAGAATTTCCTTATATCCAATAATGCAAACAAAACTCTTTGTTGGTTCGTGAGTATCAAAGTATTTACTGGTACTGAACAGAAACGAACATCTTACTCAAGCCCTGTAAACACACTGTCTATCATTCTACTTCGAACATACTGCTATATGAACTATATGATGGTGGTTTTACTTACATGTACTGTGGGTCTTATTAAAACTAACACAGTTTGGGAGTAACCTTTTCGTCTGAGAATTTGCTTAGAAATTATTGACCTTCCTTTTTTTCAATAAAAAGCAGATTGTTTATGTAAGAACCACAAAATATGTGTTAGTTGTCTGCGATTTTCATTATATTTCTTTTAAGAATTGTATTACAACAAAGTTCCGGCAGTAACATCGCAAAATGGTCTTCATGAACTTTCACAAAGGCCTTTTTATCTATTAATCAGAAATTGTGTACAAAAACACTAACTAAAGAAAATGTATAAATTGTAAGAGCGAACTAATCAGAACTTACGTATTTTAGAAAACAGAATGATAGAAGACAACAATGCGTATATTTAGCTTGCGTAAATAACAAAGAAAACGTCGACCTCGGATAAGACAGAAAATTGTTTTATGTCTAATGTCGCAGATGTTAATTCCAATTTATAAAAATTCTATTTCCAGCGACCACAAATTACTAAAGAGGAAAATAATTGTTAGTAATAACACAACATTATTTAGTATTGAGCATAATATGTACAGGGTGGTCCAAATTTGATACTTTCTTATTTATTTAATTTAATTTAAGAGATAGAAGAAATGGACCTAGGTGTCTGGAGTTCAAATTTAATGAGAAAATCACTGGCCCAAACAGAATTCAGCCTCTCTAATCGTTTGGACGCTAGGCGTTCTAAATTTAGCCGATTTCTCTAATTCTTATTATTAAAGATAATTGATTTTGGAAAAATCCTTCTTAGAGCACTTTTTACGTAGAATCCATCGCGATAAACAGTTTTTATACAAGGTGCTTTGTTTTTTAATACGACCCTAAACTATATTTTTTAATACGGACCACCCTGTATACGTTGGGGTTTTTGAAAACAGCGTGAAATGTCCTAAATTTTGATGCATCACTTGTTATATTTATGTTAAATATTATTTGCAATATTGCATTCTACACATTACAATATTTTGCTTGCAAATATCTAGGTTTCGATAGCTAACAAAAGACGGCAGCATGATTTAAAACGACAATTTCTTAGTTATCTGGAAATTTTTAATGGCTCCAAATATTTTTAATTTGAAATAACAAACAAAAATAGAATAGAAAACTTATGTGAATACAAACAAGTATTATAAATAACATAACAAGAGTAACTAATTAATACTGATCTAAATATACTCAGATAAATACTAACAGTGAAACGAATGTAAAAAAAAACAATTTAATAAAAACATGTGTTTAAATAACACTGTTGTTTAATTACTGGTATCCTGCGGTATCTCCAGGCAATAATAAAAAATATCTAGTAGGCAGCTATGATCATGACGTTTCTTTCCTTTGTTTTTGAAAGCTTTTAGTTTGTAAATGTTTATTTAAATGTAGTGTAATTCTGTAAAAAGTTTTTAAAGCAAGAAAAGTTTTATTTTTGTTAATAAGTTTTTGTGCAAGTTGTTTTTTATTTTTATGATAATTGCTTCATTTTGTAACAAAAAACAACGAGCGTTAAAGAAAACATGCGAATAAAACAAACAAGTATTATAAATAACACAACAATAGTAACTAATTAATACTGATCTTAATATACTCAGATAAATAGTAACAGTAAAACGAATGTAAAAAAAACAATTTATGTTGGTAGATGTTCAAATTGTCTCCCATTTCGTTCCTAATAGATTCTACACCTTTTCCTTATCCCATTTGCAGCATTTATTAGTTCCAAAGGTGGAATTTGGTTAATAGCACATAACAACGGTTCTTCTAATACTTCTCTGGTATTAAAAGGGTGCTTCTATATGAGGTCTTTGATTTTACCCACGAGAACAAAAACAAGGGCGCTAAATTTGAAAACCGAGCGGGTCATTGGCTTTGCCCTAGATTCCCCATCCAGTTTCCTCCAAACTCTCCATTTAGATAATTGTTGATGATTACCTCAAAATGCGGTGGTGCTCTGTCGTGTTGGAAAAATACTCTTTGCAATAAATTATTGGTGTATTCGATAAACGGTTCAACTTGTTACTGTAAAATTTGTAAATATCACTGAGAATTGGCTGTCTATATATATATATATATATATATATATATATATATATATATATATATATATATATATATATATATATATATATATATATATATATATATATGCTAGAGCTGATTTTATGTCGATTGAACGTAAATTACCTTAATACAAAAATACTTCCTAAGAGAACTGGAGCTCTTGGAAGATGGCGCCCTAACATCGGTCTGGTTCAGATATCTTCAAATGGTTTCCTTTAAATGATAACGTTCTGTACATTTATTTAGTGGAATATGCCCAATCGTATGGCGTGAATATGATTTTTCGTTATACTTATAAGCGGCTCGTTTGGCGAGGCATTGGACATTGTTTTTCAAAATTTCGCAATTTTAAAATAAAATTTAAAAAATTCTATTTTTCATAAAATAATGATACTCTTGTCTGAAGTCGCTATGACGCATCGTTTTTGAGATAAATCAATTTGAACTTTTCACGTGTTATACTTTTATCAAATTAACTAACGAATTCATTTATAATTATGAAAGATGGCTATGAAAATAAACAAAATATCAATTGCGTGAACGTCAAAATAACTAGTATTACAGATACTAGTTGAGGTTAAAGTATCAAATAAGTTTTAAGTGAAATATTTTTTATTGTTTAGTTACATTACCTTAAATACAAAAAGTTGAATATTGTTAGAGTGGTTTCGTTTAGTAACGAAGAATAATATTAGTGTTCGGCTAAATCATTTACGTTTCTTCATCAAAGAAATAGCGAAACAGGATAGGCAATTCCTAAAAATAATGAAACGGGAAGACATGCTGATGCAATGGAAGAATATCAGGATTATATTTTAATGGTAATTGAATACAATCCCGAAATAAGCCTACGAAGGTTGGCCGCAATGTATCCAAATGTGTCAAAATCTTCTGTGTGCAATATTCATAAGGAAGGCCTGTATCCTTTTCATTTCAAAAAGTCCAGGCCTTGCAAGCAGGTGATTCTCCTGCTCGTGTTGATTTTCAATTGGATGAAAATCAAGACCAAGATATCTGTTCTAATATTTTGTTTTGTGACGAAGCCGCTTTTAGAAAGGATGGAATTTTTAATATGCACAATGCAGACTATTACTCCTGCTGATAAAAACCCTCATGCGATAAGGGAAAGTAAACATCAGGAAAGGTTTAGCATTAATGTATGGATAGGTTTTCTTGGTGATAATTTGCTTGGACCTGCAGAATTGCCTAATCGTTCGTACTTTTTAGATAACAATTACCGAGAGCGATGGATCGGAAGAGGCGGTCCGGTTGCTTGACCAGCAAGGTCTCCAGATTTAAATCCTTGCGATTTTTGTAATTGTGGGCACACGCGATCAGCTTTGGAGAAGAATTCAGGATGCCTGCGACGAATTTAGGAACAATAAATTATTGCAAAATTTCGCCAGAATTCTTCATATTCTCATCACACATTTTTACTTTTTGACTGACCGAAAATTGTAAATAAGAAACCCTAGCGTCCTAGCAACGCTAACCACGATAACTATCCATTTTCTTTGACGCAGGTTTGAACAAATGCATTTTGGTTCTTCTTAATTTGAGTGAGTTTCAGTATGAAATAAGGTACGTTACGTTTTTCATCCGGTACCCTCGTCCGAATTAATTACTTATTCGATCGTAATATCCGTTGTACCGGACTTATAACGTAAATAACCATTACGAATGAGACAAATGCAACTTTCGCAACTTATATCGTGATAAATAAAACGCTTCTACTATAATGTTATATGGTTGAACATCTCCACATTATATGAAGTGTTACAGAAATATTACTTATACAGTATTCATAAATAAGTAAATAAAAGTAATTAGTTAAGGAAGTATAGAAGATCTTACACAGGGTCTGGCAGTGAGGTATGGTGTTTTTGAAATGACTGTCACACGTTTGTTTTCAAATCAATTTTAAAATTTATTTTTTCTAAATTACTGAAACATTTCCATTTGCAAAAATAAAAAAAATAATAAAAATAAAATCAACTGCGAAAAATTACATCAGTTAGATGACGTCCATTTTTGATGACGCATTATTGAATATGGATGGCGAAATTGTCCATCTTCCAAGCATGACACACGGAATCCTTTGAATTTCCTACGTTATGTTTCCAGAAGGTGCTTCAAGAGTACGTGGTTTACTTATGTAAACCTAAACTTTAGGTAGCCCCATAAAAGTAGTCACAAGGATATAGGTGACCGAGGAGGCCACTCCATATCCCCACGCAATGAAATCAGGCGTCCTGGGAAATGCTGTATTAAAAACCATGGTGGCTCTTGATGTATGGCAAGTCGCTCCATTTTGTTGAAACCAAGCTGTATTGAGATCGATTTTCGTCTTCTGACTTCTGGCAAGAAATAATACATGGTAATGTAGCGATCTGAGTTAACATTCACTGTTTGTCCGTTTTCACAAAAGAAATAAAGATAAAATTCTGTTTTTTAACATCCCCGATAAATAAAAAGTGGGCCTCGTCACTCATAATCAAAGCGATATCGTCCATCAGCATTTCCGACATCGCTTCTACGAAACTGTGTCGTCTCATGAAATCGTTTTGCAGCAGGTTTTAAACAATTATAATCTTATACGGATGAAAATGAAGGTCCAAGTGTAAGATTCTGCGAACTGACCTGCCTGACATCTGAAGATCGCGTGCGGCGTATCGCCTAACGACGAGTTGACTTCATGGCTTTCGCACTCTTTCAATGTTTTCCGGAATCGTACAGTTCGATCACCTGCGCATTCCGGTCTCAAAGACCCTGTTGTTTGAAGATTATTCACCAACCATAATGGTATCCCGTTTGGGAACATGACCATGACGACCAACATTAAAATGGTTTCGAAATCGTCGCTGTGTCAACACCACAGAACAACCAATTTCAATAAAGGTGAAAACTGTGTGATCATGTAAGTGCGCTAACCGTCATACATCCATACACCCTGATTTTTTTTATTTTGATGTAATTTTATCGAAGAAATAAATTTTCAAATTGTTTTGAAAATAAATGTGACATTTAAAAACACTGTACTCCTGCCGGACCCTGTACTCTGATAATGAATAACCGTAATTAAATCTTGAACAAGATTGTTTTTACTCAGGCAATAAATCCTTTCTTGAAATTGATTAGTATGATATTTAAAGGAAGCGGTAAGAAAATAAAAAGCAAATTAGCTCACTTTTTCAAACCCGAGAAAATTTAAATTTAATTCAAATAATGTACTGTAATTCAAATGTGTTCGTGTTTTAATAGCTTTATTAATGTTTTCATTTTAGTTTCTAAATAACTGTTTACTTTTTCAAGTGGAAAGGTGTTCTAGTCAGGGACCTAATTTTTTAAAAATGTATAGGATGTTCCATTAAATATTTACCAAGTTATGGTTTTACTAACTTTGCTATAATTATTTGTATCTCTTATAATAAACGCGATACGCGCTGTCCAAATACACAGGATAACTCTATACAGGGTGGCCAAATTCGATGTTTTAATAAAATCTCTAAACTATAGTTCGTATGAAAAATGAACCTCGCATCCTCGATCTCTTTTTTGAGAAAGACTCAATGCTGCATTTCAAATTTGGCTTTTGTTTTCGAGTTATGACGATAAATTAAGATTTCAAGTTTTCATTCTCTCTTGCTCGCTTATTTATGAAACTAAACAAAAATAATTTCTACGTTCTTCAGGCTCTTACTTGATAGGAATGCAGTGGTGTAGTCAATTCTTCAAAATATAATTTAAATTCGAATTATAGCATAAAGTTGTATTTTTATATGGTACGCGTAGTTGAATGGCATCAAAATTTTACTAATTTTTCCTGGCTCCAACGATATATTGTGGTCAAATTATTCATTTTACTGCTTTTTGGCAAAAATGTTTTTATGACTTATTGTTTTATTCAAAGTAATAATAACTATTTAAAAAACTCATACATTATGTGACTTTTACAAACCAAGAACAAATAACTGTAATATTGAGGATGCTGTTAAAACACTACAAGATACATAATAATTATATATAGGTGTTCAAATTCATTTCTTGGAAAATGGGCCATAAATCTCTTCAGGTTCATGATAAACCCATAGCCTTATCTAGAGTACTAATCGAAGTATCGGGTAAAATACAGGGTGCTATTTAAAAAAACGCAAGCTTGGTATGCCACATATTCATGAGACACCCTGTATAGCGGTAAATTATTTTAAAGAGCGCAAGTGACCTCTACATCACCCTACCAGATCATCAGTTGATGTGAGTATTTGCAACACACAGTTCACATCGCTTAGAAGCATTCCGAATTGTGTTGTAAATATGAATACGGAATTAACACACTGTATAAAATATTGTCTTAGTTTATATTATTATTTTTTATAAATTAAGAAAAATTCCAGTGGCGTTAAATCGTGAACGTGTGGCACTCACAGGTCCATTTGTTCCTATCCATTTGTCTAAAAGATGAATGTTTAACAATTCAGAGACATTTCTACTATTATGATGGGTGATTGCCCATCTTGTTGAAAATATAAGTTTTGTCTAATGTTCAGCGGTGTCATCAAAAAACCTCTACTATGTGTTGGTCTAAAATTTGAGGATATCGTTGACCAATCAATTTTCTTCAAAAATGCCATTTGTCATTTAAATAACGTTAGCAAAAAATTATTTAAAATCAAGACCGTAGCAAACTAAAATTCGAACGGTCAAGATTTTTAATCGAGTAAATTAATGTTTTAAAGGTAAAATTTGATTAAAACAGTACTTATTTAAGTAAAGTTAAATTAATTCATTCAGAAAAACGAAGAACATTTTGATCAATTATAATAATAATTTATTGCGTTAAACCTCTTACATATTTTTGGTTGGGCAAACGGTTTAGCAAAAAAATTGTTTCTAAATTCCTACAAATCTGAATCAGTAGTTGTAACTGGAATGGAAATAATGAACGATTAATTACCTACTGTTACAACAAATCTTCAAAATGTTCACCATTCTGTTGTACATGTATTAATTCTACGTCGAAAATTAAACTGTAATCTTCGTAGTGTAGTGGAATTCGAAGGGTATTGGCAACATTTAAAATTCTGCGATATAAATCTTTCTCGCTTTCAATAGGAAGGAGTAAATTTTTGTTTTCATGACACCCATAAAAAAATCACAGGGTCTTACATCCGGTGATCTTGCTTCATTACCTTCATTAGCCATCGATTTGTATAAATCGTATTTAAATACTAACGCACTTCTAACGAAAAATGTGACGGAGTACCATCATGCATAAACCACATATTCTGTCGTAATAAGGTCAAATTCTCTATCAAGCGGGTAATCTTTCTTGCAAAGAATTTAAATAATTATTTCCATTTAAGTTATTTGGTATAATAACTGGACATATAAGGAATTCGTCAATAATTGCCCACATGTTAAATTTAAATTCATGTTGGTAATGAGTAACTTTTGTTGCATGGGATTTTCATCAGAGTAAACATGTTTATTATGTAAGTTAGTTACACCGATCTTGTAAACGTAAGTTCGTCGGTATATAAAATTATACTATGGAAATTTGGAATTTCTGATATCTGATTTTCATTGAAATTGCAAAACGTTAAGCGGGATTCTGGATCAATAGCTAATAAGTCTTGAATTTTTGAATATGGTATGGATGTATAAGTTATTCTATTAAAACCTCATTAACAACTGATTTTGGAACCGGTAATTCCAGCCCAGGTGTCTAGTACTTACTTTTAGGTTTTCCTCAACTGTTCTTGTAGTACGCTGATGACACAATCAAAAGTTCGTGACTTTAAACTACCATTCTCACGAAGACCTCTAACAAAGGTTTGGTTATGCGGAACTCGTTAGAAACCTTTCCTGTAAACTCTAACACTCTCGCGACCATTACATTCACAAAACCCATAAACTAACAACATATCTATTCATCGGCATATGAATAAACAAAATTCATGATAACTCCGGGATAAACCGTAAGAAGAAAAATACTAAATGCTAAACGGAGTTCAGTTTAAATAACATTAAAGTGATAAACTCTTCTTTACTTGTCAAATTAATCATAGCCAAACATTATCAGTGTTAAGTTACAATTACTGATTCAGACTTGTAGGAATTTAGAAAATATTTTTTTGGCTACGGCCTTGATTTGTAAAACATTTCTTTCTAGCTATCTAAATTAAAAATGTGTAAAGAACTTTCTAAAACGCGCACTGACCATATGAAGAAAAGACACAAATGACGAAATTAAGTTTAAAAGTAGTACTAATGCTAGTAATCGTAAGTAGTTACAGTTTTCGTATTGAAAAGCTAAATTAATTTATTCGAAAACGGAGAATATTTTGAACAATTATCATAATAATTTATTGCAGTGTAAGGCAAAAAGTTAGGACCGATTCAAACAAAATGGAAACCGGTATTGGCGCTCTATCAGTAATAAAAGAACTAAGGCCATATTTGAATTCTCGTGATAAAAAGCCTACATAAAAAATTTCGTCCGTTATTACATCATTGTAAAAGATATTAAAAAAAAAAAAAAATTAAACTTCAACACTATATCTTTTAAACGAAGGATTGCGGACCTAAGTTCACAGGATATTTATTTCTTATTTTAGTGTCCTCTATCGCGTGGCACTATGCATTGCACTTTTTCTGTCACGTATACATATATATATATATATATATATATATATATATATATATATATATATATATATATATATATAATTATATTAGGAAAATCTCTGCACAGGTCGATTTTATTTTTGTTACATTTTAGCATAAAGTTTTTTACCAAAACTCAAGATGGGCCACGCATTTTGTAAAAAATTTAAATGGAAATGGTCATGTGACACATCGTTGGAAAGCTCTTAATAGTGGCAATTCAAATCCCAAATTTTAAAACAATCGATTAAGGTGTAACAAATGGCACCCTTTATAAATTTAAAAAACACACTTTCCAATTTCAAAAAATCAAATTTTATTTCTGTAACAAAGTAATCAGACGTATGATAAGTCAGCTAATGATCACCGGAGATGTTAATCTTTTACTGTATGTACTTTGAAAGTTAATTTTAAATAAAATACAATTAATGATTATATTGTATTATATATAATATATATATATATATATATATATATATATATATATATATATATATATATATATATATATATATATATATATATATATATATATATATATATATATATATCTGATTTATCAATTCATAAAAAATCATTTGGCTATAATATCTACACGGACTATTTGATTTTATGATTTTTGGTGAAACATTACACCATTGTATAGTATTCGATCGGCGTTCTCAAATCTTAGAAATTGCAGGACCTTCGGAAAAATTAATTGGGCCTGTTCATACTAAAAGTTCACCCTGTATACGATTTTTAAAATTGTAATTAGTGATTTTCAAAGTACAAAAAATGAAACCATGTGTAGATATTTTGTCACACTTTTATTTCATTTTAATAAACGATCAAATTTGGGTGAAATTGTAAATTGCCATGGCGTATCACATAATAATGTAATAATTGAGAAGAAACATCAGTGGTAGATATTTTAACTAAAATAAGTACAGAATACGTGAACAATGCTTTATCTACATTGTTACTGTCCCTTTGTGTTGTTTCCATGACTGATTAAACGACTTTTAAAAATTTAATTTTTAAAGAAAATCACCTGTAAATTTTTATAGAACGTAGCTGGAATAATCAAATACTACAATAAATTTAAAATTGCGTCATCTTCATTAGAAATATTTTATTATTAAATATCAGATCAATAAATGATAATTAAACTGCAACGCATAGTAATAACAAGTAATAAGAAACGACTCTAAGAAATTTTAAAATTAAAACTACATAACATGAAAACGTAAATAATTTGAAAACACAAATTCACAATAATTTATGAATAATTACAATTGCTAATAAATTATTATTAAGCTCTAAAGATCACTCCTCATTTTATTTTTGCAAATATTTAGTTATAAAAAATACATACGTATCAAGGTAATCATGTCTTATTTCATTTAAATTTAATTCCAAGAACAATAACTAAATTGTAGCCAATAACAATAACAAACTATTTTGAAAATAAAACTAAAACTAATGCATATCAGTAGCTACAAGAATGTAAATAAGAAAATGGTGATAATAAATTATAGTAAATTTCGAAATGAAACCCAGCAGCCTCCACGCATTTTTGTTGCCAAATTTTTAATGTCTTATCGATAGACGAATTGTCAGAGGATCATTTCTAACAACATTCGTACACAGGAGAATTTTATTAATTAGTTGTTCTCGGAATTAATTCGATTAATTTGAATAAACTAACTCTTTCAATCGTCCGCAAACATAAAAGTCTACAGTTGAAATCAGGAGACCGTAGGCCATGAAATAGGACCTTTACGTCCGATTCACCTGTTCATAAATATTGTTTAAATGATTTTTACTGCAACAAAGTGAGGAGACGCCCATCATGTTGAAAACACATCTCGGATTCCTATGTGGACAAGTAGTTAGGCAAAGTATTTTGTAAACATTCTAATAAACTTGTCCTGTTAGACGACCATAAAAAGTGAGACGCTATCAGTTGATCATTTATTAGTCCAATCCACGTCAACAGAAAACCTGACCTGGGGACGGAACTATTGAACCGCATGATTTTGTTTCTGTGAACAATGTCCTGTATAGTTCTACTCTATGATTTGCAATCCACCTACAAAATTGCAACCTGTGGATTTCATCTCTAGGATGTAGTCAGCACTATTCGGATATGGTATGGGTGTAAACGATTTTTCGTAAGACTACTTACTTTTGATTGGGTAACATTAAATTCTCGACTTACTTTCCTGGTGCTTGTTGGATTCAAGAACAGCGTCAACCATACTGTCGTCCTATAGAGCATCAACATTTCTTTCTGTATTTGCTTTTCGAAAGTACCATTTTCTTGCAA
The DNA here is from genome assembly GCA_036346205.1 of Vesta saturnalis. NCBI lineage: Eukaryota > Metazoa > Arthropoda > Insecta > Coleoptera > Lampyridae > Vesta > Vesta saturnalis. The sequence goes on along the minus strand of JARFJB010001237.1, from coordinate 2,143,515 downwards.
ATAACTAAAACGAGATCAAAGTTTGGATGACTGGAAACGGCGACCAGGAAATATTCTTTGCATTCTAGCAGCATCTACCATTTCCATTACAGAATTGTATACAAAATTATGTCTGCATATTCTGCCTTTGAAAATTGAAGTGGCATTTTAATTAAAAATAACAAAAACTCTAACAATATTGTAAAATAGATGCAAAAAATGAAATAGTAGTTTAAATAAATAAATAACACTAATAGTATTTACAAATAACAATTAGGTACAAGAAATGTCAAAATATCACAGCCTACCTTGATCCATCCATAAGTATTTCTCATGTCGTATTTGCAGAACAATAGTACATTAAAATACGAGTTGCAGAAGTAGCCAATTCGCACGAGTCAGAATTCGAACTGGCCCTTCTGAAACGTGTGTTTATAACGCTTTCTGTTGAGTAATTCGATTACTAAACCATTTTGATCTTTCATAAATAAAATTAATTTTCACTAGCTAATTATTTGAAGCTGGCAGCTAAAAGTAATAATTGACATTGACAGCATAATTTTAAATTTAAATAAACGCCGTGACTAATGGTGCATCGAGTACGAAAATTTTTCATACAGCGGAAAAGATAGGTTAGGAAATTTTCTTAGATTGATAAACTACTGTAACATAACAGAAAAAAAATTGCATGGGCCGAATCGAACCTGGCCCAACCGCTAACAAGTACCCACTGTCTCTGCGCCAAACGCCTTTTATCATTTTCTCATTCAAAGTGATACTTATTTAAACATATATTGTATATCTAATGTAGATGTTAGAGTGCAGTATTTTGTTTTCTAATCTAAACTAATATCATTGTTTATACATTTATCCTCGTCAGTATTGCTTACGTCATCACATACAATCATATATATATATATATATATATATATATATATATATATATATATATATATATATATATATATATATATCAGGGTGTTTCATTAAGGCTGGCCACCGCCATATTTCAGAAACTAGTGGACATAAAAAGTGGAGAAAAAATTCATTATAAAAGTCGCCACGAGAAAATCCTGGAAATTATTTTTAAGTTCCGTAATTCATCGCAAGGGGCGCAATTGAAAATTAAAAATAAAATTATAAATTTCTCCGAAAATTCCCACATTAAGGCATACCTTTGGTAACATCGTTAGAAAGCTTAGACAATTCTGCATCATTTTGGTCTAAGGCTCATTGGCGTACCGACCTTAATAAGAGTGGGGGAAGCTATTGAATGTGTAATCATTTAAATCGCTGTTATTTTTAAACGACTTATCCGATTGTAGTAAACCTAGGCTTGTTTAGAAGAAAAAGGTAAGTACTTTTAACTGTCGCATCCATTGGTACGCGATAGCTCATAATAAAATTGTTAGAGGGCGCAATTTGTAATAATACCAGTATTTTGATTTTATTCAGAAAAATTAAATCATACGGTATAATTATGACATCATAAGCGGAAAGTAGCTTAAATTTGTAACAAAAAACGTAAATAACGCAATTTGATATCTTTATTTGTTCCAGAGTTATGGCGAAAAGAAGACTTTTAACCGTTTAATTTAATAATTGATTGTTGCTATGGTTTCTTAAGGTGTATAGGTTGGATTAGTAATGAGGAATCTGCATTTATCATAGTCTGTGCCTCCCTTCACACTCTATCTAGGCTTAGGACTAGTCCAAACTAAGCAAATTGCAAAATTTGGAGCGTGTTTAGAGGCCAACGGGCCATAACAACGATATCAAAGTAATGATTGATTTTTGTTTAAGAAACTTTTTAATAGAATGGTAAAAAATCATGAACAACTGTTAAAAAACAAGTGAAAAGCTATAAATGTTCAAATTGACGGCCGTTTTGTAAAATACAACTATTAATTCTTCTTCTTGTACTGGAAACAGCTGTTTCGATTTCGTCTCGTGGAATCGAATTTATTGCAATTTCAATTCGGTAAATCCTCTCGGGTGGTTGGTCTCGTTTCGTAAACAATATCTTTTATTCTTCCCCACAAGTAGAAATCTAATACAGTTAAATCCGGGGATCTAGGTGGCCACGGAAACAAACTACCCCTTCCCATCCAGCGATTTGGGTATCTAACATTTAAGAAATCACGGACTCTTCGGGAATAGTGTGAAGGACATCCATCATGTTGATACCACAGGGATGCTCTAACGTCAAGGGAATGTCTTCTAAAAGATTGGGCAAGTCATTTTGTAAAAGTTTAAATAAGATTCACCATTTAGGCGTCCATGAAAAACAAATGGTCCGATAATTCTGTCACCTAAAACACCACACCACAAATTTACACTCCATCTGTTTTGGTGATCCACTTCGCATCCAGTGAGGATTTGTTTGGGACCAATAATGCATATTGTGCAAATTAACTCTGCCGCAGCTAGTGAAAGTAGCCTCATCGGTCCATAAAACTTTGGAAAGGAATCGAAGATTTTCACTACACATGTCTCTCAGCCAATAGCAATAGTCGAGCCGCCTGTCAAAATCAGTGTCTGATAACGCCTGGTGTAAAACAAGATGATAAGGATGCAGCTTAAAATCCCTTAAAATTCTGAACACAGAAGCAACACTTACACCTAGTTCTGTGGAAATCTCCCTGATGCTTACGTGAGGCTCCGATTCTACGTACGCAAGAACATTAATACTATTGTCTTCATTTCTTCTTCGACGTCTTCGGACAGGAAGTAGAATACGTCGTACATTTCCTGTTTGTCTTAAACGTGTTGCCATTCGCCGAAACACTTTTCTAGTGTAGTGCCTTCGATCAGGATATCTGATAGCGTATTGTCGTTCCGCAATAGCTGCATTTTGAAAACATTCATAATACACGGCAAGCATGTCGAAACCTCGGCATTGGTATACGACATTTTTGAAGGATAGCACTAATTTCTGATAAGGTACAATGAAACCCAAAACTAATGAAGGAAAAATGTTTACAACACAACATCAATCAAAATTAAGTAAGTTGACAACTTTTTCAATTTATTTACCTCCATGGAAACGAGCCGACTTTGTTCCGCAGCAAATTAGATTATTATTTTAAAACACACCACATTAGAATTATGCCTTAGAAGTTTTATATGATGTTATAAACGTACAGAAGAAGAATTAATAGTTGTTTTTACAAAACGGCCGTCAATTTGAACATTTATAGATTTTCACTAGTTTTTAACAGTTGTTCATGATTTTGTACCATTCTATTGAAAAGTTTCTTAAACAAAAATCAATCATTACTTTGATATCGTTGTTATGGCCCGTTGGCCTCTAAACACGCTCCAAATTTTGCAATTTGCTTAGTTTGGACTAGTCCTAAGCCTAGATAGAGTGTGAAGGAGGCACAGACTATGATAAATGCAGATTCCTCATTACTAATCCAACCTATACACCTTAAGAAACCATAGCAACAATCAATTATTAAATTAAACGGTTAAAAGTCTTCTTTTCGCCATAACTCTGGAACAAATAAAGATATCAAATTGCGTTATTTACGTTTTTGTTACAAATTTAAGCTACTTTCCGCTTATGATGTCATAATTATACCGTATGATTTAATTTTTCTGAATAAAATCAAAAATACTGGTATTATTACAAATTGCGCCCTCTAACAATTTTATTATGAGCTATCGCGTACCAATGGATGCGACAGTTAAAAGTACTTACCTTTTCTTCTAAACAAGCCTAGGTTTACTACAATCGGATAAGTCGTTTAAAAATAACAGCGATTTAAATGATTACACATTCAATAGCTTCCCCACTCTTATTAAGGTCGGTACGCCAATGAGCCTTAGACCAAAATGATGCAGAATTGTCTAAGCTTTCTAACGATGTTACCAAAGGTATGCCTTAATGTGGGAATTTTCGGAGAAATTTATAAACTGACCAATCTAATAAATGCAAATATGAATGTTGTCCATCAATAAATTTGCTTAAGCACATCATTAATAAAGATGATTAAAATCTTCAAACAGTTTCTTTTATACTTTTAGATTACGTTTAATTAAAACATAAAATTTTCAAAATAATTTGTTTTGTTAATCAAAATCAAGATTTTACATCAACAGTTCTTAAAATAAATTTACTAGTTTTTGCATTAAGTTCAAAACTCAAGCTCATAAATAGGTAAGGTCAGCGTTCTGCAATATAAAACTTAATTAGGTCTATTCCAAAATAAGCGAATTGTAGGTTATTACACATTTCACAAATAAACGCAATATCCTATATGTTCCTATTATTATATTTATCTTATCCTATTTACAAAATACAAGGGTGACTGAATACCGAATATTGCAGTATAGAATATTGATTAAATAATTGAATCAAAAGTTAATTATTTCGATATTCATTCACAAAATGTTGTAACCGTTTTTAATAAATAAACATTTCCTTACTTATATGAGAGGTATTTGCTTTAAACAGATATGTCACAACACATATTTCCAAAAGCGTGAAAATATTTACTTGGCTTTGTGTACGTTATTCACATAACAAATTTATTCTTCTTAACTCTAATTGGTTACTTTTATTGTGTTTAAAACAAAACGAAAATCCCAATTTAATAAGTAACAACCTTGGTTACTTAGTTGACGATAATTTAATACCAATACTCTTTTACACATGTAATCCTTTCACATAATCTATAACTTTGATACCATTTAAATTATTACATTGTCAATGAAGAATTACTTAAGACTGTTCAGTTTTAATTTTTTAATTTACCTTTCAAAATTGAGCCATTAAGTTTTGAAAACAAATCACTGCATGCGATATCAACTAGCGCACAGCCTGTTTAATTGTCTATTTAAAATATTGCTAAAAGCACATACATTTTAAAATTTAAAGTTATTCTTTTTTTTGCACGATCGAGCATTTTTGTTTATTTCCGTTTGTTTCCAAGACGGTAGGATATGTTTACCGGTTGATAGGTCCAACACGTCGGTAAGTAAATACTTACCGACGTATTTTACTTACCGATCTCTGAACTGAACACTATTAAATGATATTTGACAAGCTGAACCTGTCGCAAAATATAAACGTCATTATTGACTTTTAGTTTAGGTATTTAGTAGAGATGTAAGCTATAAAGTAATTAAGGTACACAAACCGTACCAGTTTTGATAGTATGTAACTAAATAAAACCGACCACTGCAAACGCGCAAAACGTTAAAACTTCTAGCCTAACCACCTAGCTTGCGTACTTATGTTAATCTCATACGAATCCATTATTCTTAACGTTTATAGCCACAGAATTTGAAATAGCCTATCAGAAAATTACTTTGGAAGGTGAGTTAGATCCGAATGTTATCGATCGTCTGCGTCATACAAGAAGGAATTAGTACTCAATATTCCCAATGGACATTAGGTTTATAATTAAGAAATACTATCATTTAAAATCAAATCGAATAGTGTATTCTTCTGCTTGAGAAAATTACTCTTATATTCGAACTTAGCCGTTATTGTCAGTTAAACATCTTATTTTATATCACTACATTTTCAGTTAACTTAACGAACACCTAATGTTACGATCAGGAAATTACTGTCGGTTATATTGAAACAATAACGTAACTTTTCATGGGCTTTAGTTTTTTCACAGAATTGTGGAAATGCTGCTTAGTCTTAATTAACCTTCAACTTTAAAATTACAGTTACACTATGTACATAATTTTTATCAAAGAAATGTCTCTATGTTCAAATGTAAATGAATTAGGTACCTTAAATTTTAGGCACTATCATTTGACATTTCAAATCCGGGATTACGGTAACAAGTAGTGGAGTCCCTATAATTTTAAGTTTCCCAATTTTACACTTAAAACAATTATCTAAATAGTATCATTTTTCTTTTGATCTGGTTATCAATGTTTATACTACGGATCGCGTTTGTGCCGGATTGTGATGCGACTCTACATTTAGATCTATCTGTGTGAGTTTCATTTCTATAAACGGTATATCCCAATTTTCCAAACAACTTGCAGATAAACACAGCATAGCAAAAGAAACGGAGAAGGTGAAAACCGAACTACGTCAAAACAATTTAAACGAAACACATATAAGAAAGGTACTTAAACAACAAAAACAGGGAGAAAGCAGATGATGAAGAGAAGACCAACAAACTAGTTCTACTATAGGCTAAAGGTACTACAGGTAAAATAATTAGAATATTTTACAAAGACAAAATCAAAACGATATTCCCTACAAATAAAAAGATTGGTACGATACTAGTGAATCTAAAAAGGAAGATTAACTTAGAAAATTAAAGAATTTGCGAAATACCATGCAAGGATTGCATTCGGACGTATATTGGACAAACAAATAGAAGAATCAGTGTGACACGAGATGCACATTAACAAGCAGTTAGGAAAAATACTCCTACATCATCGTTAGCCCAATATCCGCAAAATATCTCAGAGAAAAATTTCAAGAAAAAAGAAAGAAGTGTCAACTGCTTAACTCAACGGATAATAAGAGATGCGATTAAAAATCGAGAAACGGCCACTTATTCTTAATCTAGGACGGACAAAGGTTACGGAATACTTGCAAACTAGCATTAAATAAACACACAAGACACAGCACATCAACTCAATAACGATGAAAGAAAAATGGAAAAGTAAAAGCGGAAAAGAAAGCTGAGAAAGTAGGAGGTAACGTGGTATATCAACAAGTAGAAGTAACAGAGATATCAGTTCAGTACGAATCACGACGAGTAGAGCAAGGCAACTGGAAGCAGCTTGATAATGACAAATGTTACTTTGACGAATCGTCGCAACGTTAAATGGAGTTCTTATCAGAACATCAACAACCATATATATATATATATATATATATATATATATACAATTCTGTTGTTGCTCGGATGGGAAGAGGCGACCTGACTATCTGGTCACAATTAGGCAAAATAAAAAGTAAATATGTACAGAGGAATCGTAGAAATACAGATTTTTAACAGGAAAGGATTTGTATTGTTTGAATCATATAGTTACAAGAATGGTAGGCTGTCACCTCAAAATGATGTGATCAGATACTGAGATGACGTTCTCGCCAGCAGTGTTGCAAGCTCTTCCGAGGTGATAGCGACGCTTTGTATATTTTCGGTACATATGTTATATTTTAATTTAAATACATGGATATCATTAACTGCGATAAGCTCTTATAGTATGTAGCAAATGACTTTGTCCTAATGACCATAGTGTTAATTTAATATATCCTTCGTGTAATTAGACATTATTTCAAAATGCAAACTCAATTCATGCTTTTGCCAGAAAATTGAGAAAACTCATTTGTTTCGATGCCTTAGCATTTACCTTTATGGTTTTGGCAACATGGTATCACATTTATACAACTATGTGCCATGATTCTTGCTATGTGCGGAAACCAACCCAGTGGTCTTAATGTATTTATTACTAGACTGCTATCCTATACTCATCCATTTATATTGGTTATTTACCGTTTAACTTTATAGATATTAGTATTGTTGGAAAAGCCCCATTCACCTAACAACTTTGTATAATAAAGTGTATCTGTCTTTGCTACGGATTTTTAAATAATAATGGCTTTCGTTAGCTTTGGAGACCGATTCATAGTCGTGGTTCATTTTATAATGTTTGGTTAGTATCTTGTACGTTTTCCATACTCAAAAACCTCGAACGATTAATGTAAAGGCTATAATGTAATCTACTAATACGGGCTTATACTGTTTTAAAAAATGTTTTAAAAACAAAATTATTATTTAAAAGTTCTATATATGTTGGGCATGAAAATGCCGGACCTTCTGAGAGCTGAGTTGTGATTTCAATTATTGGAACACGGGTTGTAATGAAGCCAAATCAAATTCAACATATTAACTGTAGCCTTAGAAAACATCGCAGGCTTTAAATATTGCCGCTTCAAGAAATATGGAAAACTGAAAATCATTTCTAGTAAAGGTGCTGATTCAAATAGTTCTTGGTTTCATGTAAAGCGTTTTTGTGGTTGATATCATATAGTAAAATATTGCTTTAACAAAATTATAATTGTTGTGTATATATGTAATGTATAAAAATCATAATGGAAAACACGATCTTCCAATGTACAAAGTGGACATATATATATATATATATATATATATATATATATATATATATATATATATATATATTCTCCTTTGGCGCTTTGTACTCAATATACAGGGTTTTAAAGTTAGCAAAAAATTATTTTCGTTAAGAACTTCGGTGTTTTTAACATTTTGTCTTGATGTTTAAAATAATGTACTGTTCAGTTAGGCACACTTTTGGTAACATTTTAAAACAAAAATACTAGAAAACGAGGGTAGTAATTGAGGGCCATGACCCATTTCCTAAACTTTTTGTCTACGTCTATGGTGAATTTGTTCAGTTCCTTTAATTTTTTCTGTAAATTTATTCGCTCTTGTAAAATTTTTATTTATCGCTTAGTTTAAATGATATTCCAGCTTACTTTCCCCCAATACAAGGTTAAAAAATACATGAGGTAAGTTTAATAAAAAATAAAGACTTTATTTAAAAATTACATTGGTACAAGTTCAATGCATTTTTTATTAAATAAAAAGTCGATCAACGGAGTTAAACTAATTAAGTATCTAATTTATTATGTTACTAGTCATTTGCATATTTATTAAGCTAAACTACAGTTTACATTAAATGTTCAATACCATTTTCCCTGATGCAAAATTGGGCTCTCTCAACTCATTAACTGCCAATTTTTTTGTGTTGTAATCAGATATTAGCGCATAAGTAACATGTAGTAAAGTATATTTGGAAGTATAAATGCCAAAAAAGTAAATTTTTCAAAAAGTCCCATTTGGGGATCGTGGTAGTTATAGTGAATAATTAAGACGAAAAGCTGTAAAGTAGTAATTTATTGATAGAAGATAAATTTATACAGTTAGGTACATTATATTATTTATTATGCCATTCTACAACACATTCTACGTGTAGTCCCACATTACATTTTACGCATTGCTTCCTTACATTTATTTTACACAGGGCACATTTTCTTTGTTTGCCACCTTCGGTTCTCTCCAAATAATGCCCCACCGTGTCTTTTCTAATATCTTCAGGGACACGATTGGTTGATAGTTTTTGGAGACATGGTCTGCCAGCATGTTTTGGACAATGAATCTTATGTAAGTATGTTCGTGCAATTGAACTTCTAAATTTAGGAGGAAATTTTTGATTTACAAGACAGTATATTGCATGCGCATTTACTACTGCCATGTCAATCAAATTTGGAAAGATTGAAAATACCACTTCTTTGCTCGTCTTTTTATCCTATATTTATTTATATTCCAATCCAATTTATCTACTCCTCACATATATTTGTTGTACTGCTTTATTAGATATGGTTGAGGAATTTTACATGTTTCTTTTCACTTCCTGAATATCTGTTTACTTTTCTAAGGGTAGTATTCCTTCATGGTTCAAAAGCAGTCTAACACGATTGTTGTCTTTCCAGGTATCGGCAAATATCTCATTTTTGTGTCAAACCTGTAATCAAAGGATCCCGATTTGCTTTCTTCATTTCTTTATCTTCCTTGACTTTCCAGTTGTTCATGCGATTACATCGTACTGTACCTGTAGCCCCAACGTTCTTCACTTTGAAAGTTTTCATGAGCGCAAGATTTGTGAAGAAATTGTCGAAGTAAGAGACATGGAGTATGAATTACCGAAATATTTTTATAACAGAAGCACCAAGACAACTTACGTCACTTTGATGGTCCTTTCTGCCTTCATATACCTCGAACTGGAAGCAGTAACCAGTTTCAGCACAGCACATTGCCCATTGCTTAAATCCAAAGCAGATTGGCTTTCCCTTGATAAACTGTTTTAAAAACAACGTCCATAGTAACGCACCATTTGCTCAGCTGTTTTGAAAAACAACAAACCGTAAAAATTTTTATTCGTTCTATCAATGATTGGACGGATCTTGAAGAGTTTGTCTGCTGTTGCTTCCTTTCCCTCCACGATTTTTGAATTATCATTGAAATTTAAGCTTCGTTTTATTTCAATGTACATATTTTGTAAAGCACTTTCTGACAATTTTACATTCATGTCATCGCCTCCAATACATTTGTTCCTGAGGAAGCGAATGGTAGTCAGCATAAAGAAGAAATCCTATAAATTTTTTCAAGCAAGCGTCAGAAAATATAAAATTATGTCTATTGCTTTGAGTAGCGTATATGACACTTTGTTGTACTATGTATGTCATAATTTCAATGTCAAAAAGGGTTTTAACTATTTCAACTGGTGTTTTCCCTCTTAGTTGTTGAATCATAGTATTTCTAATAAGTTCAACTTCACTTGTTCGTGCCATTGCTTTAGAAAATTCGGGATTTATTCTTTGCCAATCTGTTGGAATTTTCGTCTTTGGAGGTGGTTTTTTCTTGTTCATTGTCATCATTCCTTAAAACGTTTGTTTTTAGACTTATTCAATTTTTTACATTTAGAAGGATTTATTATTTCGCGTGGTGCACTTGAATTTGACGCTATGGCTAAGTTATTACAAGGAATTTCAAGTCAGGCACATCCTTAGAGTCACATCTTCCAAATCATTCTCATCTATATCTTCCATATCAGAGACAACATCGACTTTATCACGCGGCAATTCAACGATATCAATTGGAGTGTCTGGGTCTTCATCTTCATCGAAAAAATTTGGGTCATTTATAATTTCCTCCAACTCGGCAAGTGAATAAACACCTTCGTACCCATTGCTATAAATAAAATTTTATAAACCTGTAAAACCAAGTTAACAATGCAAAATAAAGTAATCTAAGCAGTTTTTAAATTGCTATGTGTTAATTTACATAACACACTTTTCTAACCAAATGTTTACATTATACCTGCCATAATCCCAGATGGGGATCGATAATTTCTCTAAAAACATGCGTGTAAATTCAATTTGCAGATAAAGGATAGTTGTGTGAAAATTTAACCTATAACCTAGCTATTTACCGGTTTTAATAATTTTAACTGTCATACATGCATAAAATAAATTTGTGAAAACCTGTAAAACCTAATACTATGACTTACCTTTATATTTCAACTTTAGACGCTCACAATTTTTAAATAAATAAATAAACAAACATTGATTTTGTATAAAACATGTGCTTACTTCTGAAGGGTTGCTACTGTACTACCTGCCATCCGAGAAATGCCAGTGTTGACATATTATGCACATTTTAAACAGTGATCCCCAAATGGGGATCGTGTAGAAACCGGTTAATACAAGAGAAGCTAATTTCTGATAATTTTATGGTTTCTGCTTAGATTTCTCGGTGCCTTCAATAATTCTTTCCGTAAATGCTGTTCGCTTAGTATCGGAACAAAATAAACTAAGTCTTTCATAAATTCCTAAAACAAATATCTACTAATCTATTAGTATTGTCAATTTAATTGTGTTAACTACATACCCATTATTCAGACCAAATCTGTCTTTTCTGAAAATGACAAAAGTCATCTCTATTTACCATATTTTGCTAATTTTCTATTACAAAGAATTAATTAAATTCAACTGACAATAACTTAGTAAGTATTTTGACAACTAACATCGTCGTAAGTTTTTCTTTGTTGTTGAAGCCTACTTGGACATTTCAATACAAATAAGCAATACTTGTTTTGGATAGAATAGGTTGGAATATTATTTAAACTAAGCGTTAAATCAAAATTTACAAGAATAAATAAATTAACTCAAGAAGAATCAGTTAATTGAAGGAAGTTCGAGTCACGACCCCAACTTGCTTTGGTTTTGTAGTACTGTTTTCTGAAACAATAGAAAAAGGACCCTAATCGAACTATACAGTATTGAAAAAACATGGAAGATATTAACAAAATTGTTATTTCTTTGTTAACTTAAAAGTCTGTATACTGAGTACAAAGCACCAAATGGAAAAGTGACATTAGGAAAGTTTACGTATTTTCGCACAAAGAACCTATAGTTAGCGGGTTGGCCTACTCAATTGTAACACTCTGATATATATATATATATATATATATATATATATATATATATATACATCATGCAATCATTATTGCGTCCGTACGTAATTCCTTAATTTGGCGTCACCTAGAACAAGACGTATCCTCTGATATTTTATTGAAGTATATAGGTCAGCATTTTTTCTATGGTCTATTCCATATGTTTCTAGCTTTTTTTTACTATATACATAATTTTTGTACGTTTGATAATCATTCTGGAACCCGTACATTAAAGTACTGCACTAAAAATCATTACGGCGTCTTGCTGCGTTGCATGCCCTCTTAATGTAACAAAGCAATCATTTTGGCATCTCGGATTAGAATATACATAATGTTGTTGTTGCAAACATTTAGGCGGCAATATATTTTATATTAATAGTTTGTGAGCAACCAGTTTGACGTCTGCTTTCATATTATCCAAACATTTTATGAATGTTTCATTTGGCGTCTTAGTTTAAAATATACACAATGTTCTTGTTGCAAACATATTGGCGTCTACATATTGCAATTAATAGTTTATGTGCAATCAGTTTTAGGTCTGCTTTCATCTAATTCGAAAATATATGTTCTATCACCAAAGAACTAGCCGATCATTTTGACGTCTTAGTTAAAGATATACATATTGTTATTATTACAGCATATGAGCGTCAAGGTCTATTCATATATGTTTAAATAAAATCAATACAATACGTATGTTATTTAAATAGCTCCCAATGTAGAAGAGATACATTTATCAAGTAAGGGTAAAGTACAGGAAAGCAGTGAATAATGGGTGCGTACTAGAATTTTGAGTTTGGTACAATCAGCCTATTTCAACCACTTTAATTATCAGACAAACAATTGATGAATTTATTTTCTCCACTTTTTAGTTATTTAAAATTATAATATCTTCATCACCATTCAATCCAAAGAAAGTTCCTGGTTCGAACCTGTTTTAGGCGTGGATGTTTGTTAAGGTGTCGCTAAAAGATCGCCGATAATTGGTCACGCGAAAATTGTCGCACATTTGAGCGCGCCTCAAAATATCGCCAGCGAAAAAAGGGCGCCGACGAAAAAAGATCGCGGACAAATGGTGGCACTAAAAAATTTAAATTTTTGTTAACAATTATCTAAATACCAGACTGGAACACTGCGACGCGGCGTTGATTTCACTCAGTACACTCTAAATTTGAAGGTGAGTGTATAGATCGTTTGGATCGACGACACCAGAGACGACAACCGCAGTTTTCAAGAAATCTTTGGAATTGTTTTGAATTCATAGAGGAAGTCATACCATATACAAATTATTCTGCAGAAGGATGGCACAATAGTGTTTCCTCTATATTAAATGCAGCACATCTAAATTTGTAGAAATTTATCAATTCGTTAAAGAAAGAGGAAAGTTTACATTGTTTGAAAATTGAACACTACATAGCTGGAAACGAACAGCCACTCAAAAAAATTTGTAAAGATACGGCGCAGCGACAGAAAACTATTTGTCAATAATATGCCAATCATCCACATTAGGAGTATTTAAGGGCGGTTGCTCATAACTTCGAGGTACAAATATAAAAAGCAGAAAAGCAAGAACCAACAAAAAAAAAATAAAAAAATCATAAAATATGAAAACATAAAAAAAAACTTTTAAACATGGCAGTTATTAACTGCCAGTCCTAAGCCTGGATAAAATGTGGAGGAATGTTTAATAGTTATATTTTCTACGCAACATTTTCTCACGCGATCATTTGTCCGCGATCTTTTTCGCTGGCGACCTTTTGATGTGCGTTCAAATGTGCGACATTTTTCGCGCGACCAATTGTCCGCGACCTTTTTTCGTACATTCGTTTTTAAGTATAGTGAATTAGATGTAGAGCAGCCTTGCATAAAACCCCGCCTTTTGAAAGTCAATAAAAATTTTCAACAGGGAAAAGAATGATACAGGTTCAGTGGAAGCATTGTGTGTCGCCCTATTATTAGGAACTAGTAGTGCTGTTTATGGATATGGATGGGTGTCGTACTCATTATACCTCTCTGAGTATAACACAAAGTACTCAACTTTAGTTCTAAAAGTACAAATACGCCAGCGACATGGACGTCCTGATAAACGATAAACACACATGCACCCATGCTTGCACATGTACTGACGCACAAGCACAGACGCGCATGCGCAGACACGAGGTTAATAATAGAACTGGTTTTAAACGCTAAACGGTACTAATTTAACTTGGTCGCACTAAAAAAATAATTTTGATAAATAAACGGTCTCATCGTAACAGGTTACTACGTAATTCAAAATTAAGACACTTGTTTCTTAATCTACATTCTGCAGTTCGTTAGAGGTTTACTAAGCAAAATTCAAGGATGAATATACTTTGCGGTAAAACTTTCGGTTAAACTATCTACCTCTAAGAATTGAAACAAATATTAATTCAAAATTAAATCTATGAAGTGTCGATTAAAACTATGAATTTGGTGTACAAAGTTATTTAATTAATTTTAAACGGATTTTTATATTTGTACACACACAAATATAGAAGCGAATCCGAAATTCGGTTTTTAAAAAAGTTTTAAAGAAAACCAAAACTGAATAAAATTAAAAAAAACGAAAGTTTATTGTTTTTAAAGTCCAAACATTTGTTGTAACAAAAAGTAACGAAAATTAAAAAAATTTAATTTAAAAAAATTTGTTTTTTAATTTTAAGGGAAAAATTTTTTCTAATTTTAAAAAAAATAAAATTTTTTAAATAAATTTTAATTGGGTTTCAAAAAAACAAAAAAAAAAGCTATTTAATTAAAAAAACTTTAAAAATTTTTTAAAATTTTAATTTTAATTTAAAAAAAAATTGGGTTTTTCCTTAAAAATTAAAAATTTTTATTTAAAAAAATTTTTTATTTCTTTAAAAACCCAAAAAAAATAAATTTTTAATTAAAAAAATTTAAAAATTATTTTAAAAAATTTAAATTTAAAATTTTAATTTGGGAATTAAAAAAATTTTAAAAATTTTTAAAAATTAAAATTTTTAAAAAGTTATGTTTTATTTTCTGTCTTGAAAAACACATTTTAAAAATTTTGGAACCTTTTAAAAAAAAAAATTTTACTTTTTTGTTTTTTAAATAAAATTATTTTTAAAAAAAAATAAACAAAAAATTTTTTTAAAAAATGTTTAAAAAAATATTTCCCAAAAATTTTAAAAAGAATATTTAAAAAGGTTTTTTTAATTTAAATTAATTTTTTAATTATTAATTTTTTTTTTTATTTTAAATTTAATTTTAGTTTTTTTTAAAAAAGGAAAAAAAGTTTTATTTTAAAATAAAAAATTTTTAAAAAAATTTTTAAAAATAATTAAAAAATTTTAAAAAATTTTTAAAAAATTTTTTTAATTTCCTTTTTATTTTAAATTTTTTTTTTTAAATTTTTAAAAAAAATTTAAAATTTTTAAAAATCCTTTTAAAAGAAAATTTTAATTTAAATATTTAAAAATTTATAAAATTTTTATTTAAAATTTAAATAAAATAATTAAAAATATTTTTTGGGTTTTAAAAAATTTTTTTAATTTTAAAATTATTTTAAAAAATTTTTTTTAACCTTTTTTTGAAAATTTCCCAAAAAAAAATTATTATTTTTCCTTTAAATTTAAAATTTTAAATTTTAAAATGGGTTTTGGCTTTGCAAAAAGAAACTTACTTTCCCAATAAATTTTTAAAATTTAAAATTAAAAATTTAATTTCCTTGGTTTTTTAATTTTAAAAAAAACTAATTGAAAAATTTAATAAATTCCCCAAAAATTTTGTTAATTTGTTTGCCAAAAAATTTAGAAAATCATAATAAGTTAAAAATTTATTTAATCAAATCAATAATACAATAAAATTTAAAATTATTAATTAGGTTGCAAAATTTAAAACCCTTTTTAAATTAAACCTTTTTAAATTTAAATTATTAAAAATCTTAGGAAATTTAATTTTAATACAAAAAACTTGTAAACAAATTCAAAAAATGTTAATCATAATTAAAAAATTAAAATTTAATAAATGTAATTTCCTTAATATTCTAGTGATTTAAATTAATAAAATTATTTATAAAAAATTATAAAAATGACAAATTCAATTAAAAATACTGGTTTAATTAAAATAACATAAATTTATAATTTTCAATCTTTTGAATAATTAAAATTTAATTTCAAATTATTTAAATAAGGTAAATCGTCGGGACCTTTAAACTTACTTTAATGATTTATAGTAAAGGTTTAAAAACATTAAATTTAAAACCAAAAAACCCTTTAATGGTTATCCTTAATATTTTAAAATTTAACATTTATTAAAATAATATAATTTATAGTTTAATCTTAAAATAAAAACTGAAAGGCTTAATTTTATAAAAAAATAAATTAAAGAAAAAATTTAAATAAAAAATGTTAAAAAACAAATAAAGAACGTGTTCTAATTTTTTAAATAAATAAACTTCCACTTTCCAAATTTAAAAAAACATTTTTTTGGAATTTTTATTAATTAAATCAAAATAGCCATTTTAAACCTAATTGTAATTCCATGAAATCAATAACAAAAAATAACCCAAAAAATTACCTTTAATCCAATTTTACGTTAAAATAATTTAATATTACTAAAAAAATGGTTTCATTAAAAATAAACCTTTGGTTACAAATAAAAAAAAAAATTGGTTAAATTGCCAAATTTAAATTTTAAAATAATTACTTTTTTACAAATAAAAAGGTTTAAATTTTTGTAAATTTAATATTCTATTACAATATGTATGTAAACTTAATGTCAAAAATTAGATAAGGGTAATTAATACGAGTGGTTTAATAAATATGACTAGAAATCTCAACAAAATCTGAGAATGTATATTACAAAGTAACGCGTACACATTACCGCAAGACAGATAAGTCTTAGATATAATTTAAAACGTATTAAGTTAACTAAATATGTTTGATGCTCATTCTGAATCATATTCATTTAAAATAACAGTCTAATTTAAATGTATAAAATTATTTAAGAAATTGAGTTTATAAATGTATTATGTTCAGAATGTATAAAGACTAATTATCTGTAAATTCGAGATCTTACGTTGCAAGTTCGGTATCAAAGAACATTGTTATAATCTTTACTAATAATGTAGTATTTAGCAAATAGACAGTGTTTACGAGCTTAACGATTTAAGTATGTACCAAACCGATGTTCGTACAATCCAATGTTCATAATACTTCAATTGCTTTTAAATTCATATCAATTAGTTGAACAATAATAGAGATTTTATAACAATTTCTTCTTCATATCAGCTGTTCATAAGACGGATGTAAGACAATTCTTTAATTACGATCATTAAGACGAGACTTCATGAAATTACAACTGGTAGTACTTTAGCATTTGCATACGTATAACCATATATTAATTGTGGTCAATTTGAAATTGAAGTCAATTGAAAAAGTTATCATGGCTACTTAAAATGCTGATACTTATGACGAAGGTATTTTCGAGCAAGTTGATATAAATTGATGGAACTGATTTTAGATCAGATGGTAAGTAGAGTTCAATTATATGTAATCAATTTCAGTTTGGTCTAAGTAGTTCTAGATAATCCGTAGTTCAATTGACACGAGACAGTGACATCAAGTGATTAATTGACATGAATTCGAAGTTTTCAATTCGAGATATAGTTCTTGACTATGGATTGAACACATTAATTAAAGATTGTTTCGTCAATAGTTTTATTGATCTTTATAAATGCTGTTAATTCAGAGTTGATAGATTTAACTCAATGAATTTTCAGAATTATCTTATACAGTGTTTCTATAGACGGATATGAATACGTAGAGAACTTTGTTAACTATGTACGGTGTCTACCAATACTTACTTCAGATATCTTCATGATTAATAGATTATTGATATCGTAATAGGATTTGGAGTAGGTTTAATATAAGTTATAAGTCTAGGCTTTGCAAGTATTCTGTCTGCCATATCATCGATAACTGAAATGTTAAAACATATTCGAATTCTTAGTTAAAATTCAAAACTCCACTGTGTACTTAAATTTACATAATGTACTATCGAAGCATAAGTAACGTAATAAACTAAATGATTTAATAGAGCAGATGGTATTTACATGTTTTTGAAAGGTTCTAAGTATCTTATAATCGCTTGATAAAGTGTAGATTTGCAGGTTATTAGCAATACCTTAGTGCAAAATTTGAGAAGATTCATTTAGCTTAATAGTAAAATTATAAGGAATGCGTTTAATATGAATTACTTGACTAAGTGTTAAATATTAAAATTTATTACTCATTAAAATTTAAACTAAGTACAGTTTTCACAGTTGTTAATAAAATCTTTAATTTCAGTAATTATTTGCTAATTAGAGATCTCTGCAATTCAGTAGGCTTGGATTGCTATAATGGAATATCTGAACTATTGATGTCAATTATTAACTTTTACAGATTGTAGTAATAAGATTCTGAATACTGCAATAACTGTCTCAACATTGCTGTTTTAAGTAATCTGGTCTGATTTAGCGGAATTTGAATGTATTGTTGGCTGTTTGAGAAATCTGTGTAAAGATTACTTGATTGGTACTTAATTTTGCCAGTCATAGTTTATTTTAATCTTGCATCAGAACATTATCAGTGCATTTAGAATTCCTATATAAATTTGACAGTATGTCGACGTTTCAATTAAGAGAAGTGTGAAAAGTTTTATTACAATGTAGTCTGACAGTGGAAGTATAGACTTGCACTAATGCCCATTCGACTATTTGACATACCGATGTGGCCATCAAATTTGAGTTAAATCAGATTCGTAATGTTATGATTCACCTCTATGAATGTTGCGATAATTTAGGAATGCTACCATTCCAGCATCTTATGTGAACTGATTATTACTTGTAATATTGACGAAACGTATCAATTTTGATGTATTACGACTCCATTGTACATCAGAATGTAACTAAATATTCCATGATACATCTTGATTAAATTTATAATTGATGAAATTCAATCATTAATTTTACATGAAATATTTGATAATGAACTTTAGCTGTAATCAATATTGCTAATTAATCTGTTACATTTGCAGTCTTGAGAGTACTTTAATAGTCAATTTTAAATTATATTAGATAAGTTTCATCACTTACGTAAAAAATTATCAGTTATTAACTTTTGAAGACTATTAATTTTTGTATTCATTAAATTTCAACGTGTAATGAATTTAGTTTTAATGAAATACGATGATCAAATTACTTGAATGAAGTAAAATTTATGTAACAATATAACTGAATTATTACAATTAATTATATTTTTAGGAATTCAATGAACATATTGTAACCAAGTTTTGAATGAATCTAATATACTTCCAATGCTTGGGTCATATTTATTCGATGCTAAATAAATTAAATAACTACATATTGCAATAATAAATATTAGCATTTAGTGAAAATACATGACTAAAGTCATTGATTATTGAATATTGCTTTAATTCCGAATCAATTTACAATAGCTAGTATTGTAGCCAACATAATTAGATTAGCAATTGTGAACTTATCAAAATTTCACCCATTTGATAGTAGTAATGTGCTCAGCATTCTAGCAATGTATTAATTTGAATCTATTAGATTTGTAGACAATGAGCAATTGTAAATGCACATTGATACATCATTTTACTGATTAATTCTTGATCGATTAAATGCAATTATTCTAGAATGTAAAAGACATTAGATTACTATTGAAGTGACTTTAACAGTCAGTCATGCTCATTATCATAGTTTACGATTATCTAATCTAATACAATATTCAGAGAAATTAATCATTTACAGCAGTATAATTTTCTACGTTGATTATAGTACAATTTTAGTTGAAATTTGAAACTTGATTATTATAAATGATAATTCAGAAGCATGAACATCGATTAGTGAATACAATTTCATAATAATCATCGGACAATGCTTTAGTACCAATTTATAGAACTGGATAAAAATTTACATTTCATTGTATCATTGCTAACACTCTAACTTCAGTTAATGATTAGTCGTACATCAATTTGCATCTTAATTTTATAGCTAATATCATGAGCATCTAAACTTGCAATACACCTAGTAGTACATTTATATTAGACATTCAACCAATCTACTATGAACTTTCAGTACATATGTTGATCGTGACAATTTTATCCATTAAATTGCAAGTATTCACTTTTCGCATCCTTGCAATCACTTAAAGTCATTATAACTCTTTACTAACAATTGCCTAACTATTCAACCATTTTCACATTTAGCCTATTTATTTCACCTGTTATTACGACTTATTTGATACGTTTAAGTTCTCTAGTATTCTATAATTTGTTGATCTCCATATTTCTAAACTATAATAACTGATAATTGCAACATTGACGCAACTCTCAATTTAAGCATTACCATGTAAATCTTAGTTTCTTTCACATACTTAATTATTACTCAATACTTTCCATCATCTCATTAAATTCTTATAACACTTCTACCTATCATTTCAATTCATCCTCATTTAGCTTTCCAATAATAACTACTTCATTACCGATTATTTCCACTTTCACTGTTATCAGTACTATCATCCCGATTTCACCTAAGCTCTCTTGCATAGTTTCAACTTGTCTATATGCTTCACACTCTACACCTAGCGTTTAGCACCACTTACTTTATTACCTTTCCAACTCTATCCCATTCATCACTCATCATTCACACCTGTCACTTCTCTTCTACATATTCTCACTCCTCTAATTTCACATCTTCTTATATTGCTCATTCATCATCTACAATCGCTTATTCCCTCATCTCATTTTGTCTACATGCTCATTGTACTATTTATCCACGTTTCTTTTTACCTTCTACACTTTTTCTATCCTCACATTCACTCTTACTCTGCACTTTCCTCCTACCATCGTATCACTTACAGTCTTAACTTTCCACTTCTCATTCACTGCATTTCTTAATTGTACATCTTTCAACTATTTCATTCACTTTCCCACCATTTCATCATACATGCTACCCATCTGTTCTATATGGCTTCTTTTCACCTCACTTTTCATTTCACCATGACATTTCACCTTGCTTATTAACCTGTTCCTATTTCCACCTACCTACTCACTTTCCACTCTGCTTTCACCTACTTCACCTATCATTTTCTATCTTGTTCCTTTCAATCTACCACTTTTATCCTATTACCAATTCTGTTACACATTTCGCATCCTATACCATATTTGCCACCATTCACTGAGTCCATTACTTTTCGTTCTCCAACCACGTTTCTAGCCTTCACATCACTTCACTAATGTCCATTTCTATTGACATTCCAATGAGTCTTTCTATCCTTTTCATTTTACAATTCCAGTACTTGCACAGTATCATTTTCCTGGTCGTCTATGTTTTACATATTGGTGCAACATAAAGATTATCAAGGCCAAGATTTCTTTTCCTAATATTTTGTTTTGTATTGAAGCGCTTTTACAAAAGATGGAATTTTAATATGCACATTATCACACTATTACTTCCTACGTTGTGAAAATCCCCATCGATAAGGGAAAGTAAACATCAGGAAAGGTCTTACCACTTAATATATGGATAGGTGTTCTCGTATAATTCTCGCCTTGGACCTGCTAGAATTCTCTAATCGTTTAAACGGCGACAGAATATCTCAACTTTCTACAAAACACTTTACTGGTTTTATTAGATGATATTAATCTGAATATTCAGAAACTTAGTATTTACATGATGGTTGTCTGACTCACTACAGCAGAACTGTTCGTACTTTCTTTAGATAAACAATTACCATGAGCGATGACCGGAAGAGGTCGGTCCTGTTACCAGCAAGGTTCCAGTTAAATCCTTGCATGTTTTTAGGATATCTAAAATCAATGGTTAATGTCTTCAACCAATGAAACACAGCGATCAGCTATGGAGTAAGAATTCAGAATGCCTGCTGACGAATTTATATTGAACATTACGGAATTATTGTAAAAATTCGGCAATCTATAAACGAATAAATTTGTGCTGAAACAGATGGTCGTCACGTGGAGCATCTTTGTAGATTCATAAATTTTGTGTTATCATTCAATGGTCATTTGATTTTTTTATTATTAATTTATCAAACATTTCGTAATTGCGTATTAAAACGATTATCCGAGTTTATTTCCTTAATTAACAGCAAAATTAATTTATGACATAAAGCAGTTTCATTACGCAATTGTTATTTTGTTTATTTTCCATAGCCATCTTTCACAATTCTAAATGAATTCGTTAGCTAATTTTATAAAAGTATCTGATTAACACATTGACGAAATTTTGAAAACAAAAACTTATGAATACAACCAATGTAATATATATATATATATATATATATATATATATATATATATATATTGTAATTTCAATTTCCCCATGTGTTAAACAATGTTCCGTATTAGTCCGCGTTGGTGTTGATAATGTAGTAGTCTCAATAAGACTGTTAACTCGACGTTTCAGCAAGATTCCACTTGCCATGTTCAGGATACGCTTAACATTCGGCTACTTCTCGTTACTCGTAGAGAACTGATTTGTTCTGGTAGATGTTCCGATTTATATCACTGGTTACGTGCTTGACTTCGTATGATTGGTCCTTTTGTTGTATTTTCACTTTCACTGTTACTGGTAATCGTAGTCCATTATCTATGGTATCCAGCGTGTCAATGTATTTTTCATGTTGTGCTAACGATGAAGTAGTTTGGCATTTATTTTTCAGCATTTATGTTCTTCTCTCCTTGCATAAATCTTCCTATTGGTTCGTCATATATATATATATATATATATATATATATATATATCTTGTCCTCGAGAATTATTTTGTCTCAAATTCCTCCACTGTTGAATTGTAGTTCTGTGTATGGTACTAAGTGCATCTGCTATGGGTATGTTTGTGAACAATGACACTACTTCAAAGCTCACCAGTATATCTCCTGGTCCGATGGTTTGCTGTTGCAATATTTGTATGCAATGTTCTACATTATTCACGTAGGACTTCACTGTTGGTAGTTATTGTTTTGACAAGTATTTTCAGCCACGAAATTATGCAATCCATGAGTTTACAATTGGTTGTAATTTATTTCTGTATAACATAATGGATACTGAATTTTTTGTTTTGATTTATCTGTGTTTACCAACTTTATACTAGTTTAGTTGGAAAGAATAAATCTTCTGCCACGCATCAAAAGCGGTCTAATTAATTCGCTAGCTGCTGAGTTATACTTGGTAGATTGTATTGGGTTAAAGAGTCCTAGTCACAATCATTCTACGGTATTGTAAAAGAGCCACAGATACAAAAATTGGCTTCGTTATAACTCGATTATCTTCGTAGGTTAATATTATGTGCCGAATGTGGTGGTTTCGACACTAACGGACAGGTATTAATGGGTTATGGTAGCTTTGAAATTCCAGTACAACGTTACATCAAACAAAAGTTGATAAACCGTACGCAGAATTCCAAAATTGATTTAATTTTAATTATAATGGGATATTATTGCAGCAAATAATAAGTAGAGTCTAGAATAATTATTAAACTGGTAGTATTTATATTGAGAAAACTTCAAATTCTAGAAAAAAACACGGTATTTTACACTTCAGAAAAAGTTTATTAAAAAATTATTAGCATCAATTCAAAACATAAAGTAGTTTGAAATCCTTTAACTCAGTTCTCTCAGAAGGCGTTAAGGTGTATTTAAACTTGTCTAATATTAGACTGTCTGTATATCTTTACATACAGGATATTTTACAAATTACATCATTTTTGTTGGGTCTACAAACGTTTTTATTAGATCAGACCATGGACGGCTTTATCCTCCTTCAGAGATACATTCACCTAGTAATTACTAATTGGATTCCTTCATTGTCAACAAGGACTCAACATTTAATACAAACGAAATTAAATAAAAGCTGCTAAGCTTATAACACTGGTAAACTTGTTTGTGGATATGCGGATGAACGAGATGCCTATGTTTTGCTTGTAGCTTCTGTAATAATGATACATTGTTCTCACTTCTAAAGCGGGTAAAACTTGGATAAACGAGAAATGCGGCCAGCAGATTTTAATTTATATCGATTTAAAAAAACATTACCAGTGGTTGACTTTTACTTTTTAAAATTAGGTGTTTATGCACTTGAACAATGAAAGTACATAAAAGCATTGTCTCTACCGAACAACAATTGTTAGCTTTTTCAACAACTAGCCTTATTCTTTTCTAAAATAAAAGTTGAGCAAGTTTATTTGTAAGTTATTCAACCGCGTTAATGAAACAATGCACAATTTGAAAAATAAAACACAAAGTGAATGCGAACATTGAAGTTCTTTTTGGTTTTTAACTTAATGATGGTAAAATTCTCAACTTAATTTGAACAGTTCAACGAATTGGAAAAATAGAGTTGTGTTAGTGTAACAGATTTATAAATTTTCTTGCTTTATTGTAATATAAGGGTTTTCCACGGTAGGCGTTCGTTAGAAGTTTATGTGGTTAGAAACAATTTAGAAATCTGAATTTTTGGACTGAAGGGTTATTTAAGATTCTCTTTCATTCTAAAATATTTTCAAGGTCATGTTACTTCCGGTTATACCGGAAGTCGCCACTAACTTCCTTATTTTAAATGGAACACTCTGTATATTATTTTATTTTTGGATTCTTGACAAAATTTTAGGATAAGTCTTATAAGGGTTTCCTATACCTTTTTTCAACTGTTTCTTAGATATCTTAATTTTTTTAAAAATTTTGAAAGATGTAACCCTATTTTCAACACTGCTTGTCTTACTTATTTTTGACTGATGGAAAGTGCTTCTGGAGTAGACAGAATCATAAGAACTATACTTTTGAAATACTCATTGACAATTGATTTATTGCATACATGGTGTTCAAAATTTGATGAATTATTAAACAATTTTCAAAGTTGAAAAACTTTGTTAATTCAAATGTGACACCCTGTATATTATTGGATGAATAGATGCAGCATTTAATTATGCATCGTTTGGCTATAACATTACCTATACCTATTATCGACATTTATATATTTTTTATTCTTGTAATAAATTTTAAATAAAATTATTCAACTACAATTTAATGTGATTTTTGAACAGAAAAAACTGAAATGAAATTTAAAAATAAAAATGAAACTTAATTCAAACTACAAAATTCTATAAATAAATATATTAAAATCAATGACCAATTAATTAAACATTTAGAAGATAACAAAATTGTAGAGCATAATAATCAAATGAAAACTATTTAAATACAATTATTTGATTACATAACTAGAAGAATTAAGTGATTTTAATTTTAAAGATTTTAAATGTTAATCATTATCAAATGTTCCACATGACCGCCAAATTTGATTTAAGCATTTTATAACTCTGATCATATCTCTTAGGCGAAATAGATCGCGAATTTACTGTGGACACACTACTATTGAATGCATTGTGAACACGATTTAGCAATTACTCTAGTTTGAACTGGCCTAGAGTAGCACTAATTTTATACGACTCCAGTAGGTAAAAGTCCAAGGCGTCAAATCGAGGTGACTCGATGAGTTATCCTTGCCAATCCACCGATCTTCAATACATCAATGTCAACTGTTTGGTGTTACAGCTATCAGATGTAAGAATGTGCGGGAGCACCATCCAGCTGATACGCAACTGTTTCCCTGGTCACATGCAGGTAGAGTATTTAGAAATATCCATAACAAATCCACGGAGAATTTCAAGATATCTGCCACAATTCAAAGATTTTCATCGTACACTTGATATGCCACTTATGGCCATAATCTAAACAAAAACGTTAAAACTAAATTGGAACTGATGATTTACGTTCTTTGTTTCGAGTTATGTAATAGCCCAGTAGTGATTATTTCGATTAAAATTCTTCTACTGGAATTTTGAATTCATCGGTCTCAAATATTACTGTGTGAAGAAATCTCGGATATCAGTTCATTTGTACAAGAATCAAATTACACAAAGTTAACTCGTCGTGCCTGTTCACCAAGATGTAATCCTTGCACAGGCTTGATTACCGAAAAAGGATCCATTTTACTTGACTTTATATTCTGTGGATTGATAAAGTTTGTGAATATCCAACCAGTCAGCTGTGAGATTGAAAGTTCGTGGATAAGCGTGTAATAAGCTAACACGTTCACCATCGTTAACTTCATTATCTATTACTGGCTTTAAATGCGTAATCAGTTGCCGCTTGATACTTCCAGTTGTAATAAATCGAGCTTCAATTCTTAAATTTTTTCAGGTGTCATTAATGGTTTAGGTGTGGATACCGTTCGTTAAACAACCTGCATGTTCGCCTAACAATTCTGTCCATTCACCATGGTGTAAAACAAATTTAATAAATCATTGATTAGAATTTATTCTTGAATACATTCCATTATAAACAGTACTTAAAAATACTTAGAAATTAAAAATAAATTGTTTTTGACATTAAATCAACAACAATATTTTAATGCGTGTCAGAATATCAAAGGCTCACTAGATTGCAGTTTTGAATTTTATCGGGTTTTTATAAAAATAGGAGTTTATACGTTATAAAATGCTTAAATTCAAAATTGGACGGTCATGTGGAACAATATTGTAATGATTCATTTAAATATCTTTTTATCACTTTTCTAAATCTAGTTATGTTCAAATAATTGTTTTAATGTTTTTGAACCTTTAGTTATTATGCTCTCAATTTTGTTAATCTTCTTGTTTTATATTCATGTGTTCTTAATAAAATAGAATTTGTGTAGTTTCGAATTACAGTTCATCTTAAATATTTTATGAAAAAATTTCAGTTTCTAGTCAAAATCACATTAAAGTAAAAATATTAATTAACAAGAAAATTGTCGATAATAGGCTATAGGTAAACCTGTTATAGCCAAACGATGCATATACTAAATGCTGCATACTATTCATCCAATAATATATCAGGGTGTCATATTTGAAAAATTCAACAAAGTTTTCAAACTTTGCAAAATTGTCTTAATAGTTCATCAAAATTAAATTGAACAAACCATGTATGCAAATAAATCAATTGATCAATGAGTAATTTCAAAAGTATAGTTCTTATGCTTCTAAGTCATACTCCAGAAGCACTTTCCATACAGTCAAAATAAGTAAACAAGCAGTGTACTGAAAATAGTGGTTACATCTTTCAACCAATTTTAAAAAAATCAAGATATCTAAGAAAACAGTTGAAAAAAGGTATAGGAAACCCTTATAAGACTTATCCTAAAATTTTGTCAAGAATCCAAAATAATAAAATAATATACAGGGTGTTCCATTTAAATTATTAAGGAAGTTTTTTTTATGTTGGCGACTTCCGGTATAACCGAAAATAAACATGACCTTGAAACCATATTATTAATGAAAGAGAATCTTAAATAACTTAAGTCCAAAGAGTTCAGATTTCTAAATTGTTCTAATCACATAAACTTCTTAACGAACGCCTACCGTGGAAAACCCTATAAAATTAAGAAATTTTTATTGTATACTCGAACTTTCACATTTATTAAATATTTCGTAATTCCGTTTGAAAAAACGATTCCACGACAAAGACAAGAATCCCTGTTCATTAGACTTTGTGCACAACAACGTGACCTTTGTCTCAACATTATAATGTCACCGAACAAAAATTTGTCCAAAAAGCCGTAAAGGGCAAAGACATTAAAAGTAAATAAATATATCAAAATTTCAAAGAAAGTATATTGTATTTGAAAGGTCCAATTTACATTAAAATAAGCAAACTACTTTAAATTACAACTTAGATAAAAAAACTATCCTGTATACCTAATCAGAATTAGATTGGATACACGAAACTACTGTAACCTAGTAGAATTAGATTGATAAATCAAAAACTACTGTAACCCAACAGAATTAGATAAGATAAAAAAACTATGTAACCTAACAGAATTAGATTAGATAATCAAAACTACTGTAACCTAACAATTTTTTTAAAATTTTTTGTGGCCAAACTTCTAATAATCGCGTAATAAAACTGGAATTATTTTTAATCCTTTGTAACAATAATTAAATCGTTTTTAAATGTTATTTTAAGTATTTTTTTTCTATACGTCTTGGCCATTACGAAACACATCAAAAACAAATAAGATATTCGTTACCCGATCAACTAACTTGTAAAAGAGGATTTTTGACACTTGATATTTTAAATGAGGTTCTGATTTACTGCAAACTTCATCTGCGAGTATATTACATTGTAGCTCTTTAAAGAAATACACCAAAACTGAATAAATATAAAAAATATCAACGAAAGTTTATTGTATTTGTAAACGTCCAAACTAGTTTAGATTAGATAAACAAAACTATTATAACCTAACAGAATTAGATTGTAAACAGAACTACTGTAACCTAATTTTTTTTTAATTATTTGTGTCCAAACTTTTGATAATGAAGTAATAAAATTGTAATTATCTTTAATCCCTTGTAACAATAATTAAATCATTTTTAAATTTTATTTTAAGGATTTTTTGTTCTGTGTGTTGGCCATTACGAAACACATTGGAAAAAACTAGGATGTTCGTTACTCGTTCGCCTAACTTGTAAAAGAAGATCTTTGACAATTGATGTTTTAACGTTAATTGAGGTTCTAATTTACAGAAAATTTCATCTGCGAGTGTTTTACATTATCACAATTTGAATAATGTACTATTAATGACTAATCACTATTAATACACACCTGTCATAACTACTCAACATAAATAAGGGTTATAAGTCTTCAATTATTGTCGCAATAAAAAATAAAATGTTAATAAACATTATATATTGACAAAACGTTACATCTTATTATATTATAATGCAATATCAGTAGGGAATTAACTTATACAATTAATAATAAATTCAATGAATATGCTTGCATTTGAAAGTTATGCGTAGTGCCCCTTAGGCATTATAACAGCTCTCTTGTCTTGAATTTATCCACTAGTTGTTTGATATTTTCCTGGGTGTTTGTGTAACGTCTTCTTTTTTGGAAAAACTTCTAGGCCAGCCCTCGATAGCATTATTTACTCTTGGTAAACCTTCTTGTATGGTTCCATAACAGCTCCATGTAGAAATGGAAAACAATGGTCGATATAATAGGCGTAAGAAAGAACTTCTTACGTGTATTATATCGACCAATCCACGTGCCTTCAAAATATTCCAAAAGAAGTCTACAAATTGCATCATTCCCTTGAAAGAAGGCAGGTTCTTCGAGTTGTTCATAGTTCGACATAATGCCTCAGGTTGACTATTACGTTAATTAGTTCCCCTCTAATGGAGATTTTGTTATATTTGTCTTTATGCTAGCTATAGTGAGGGGGTCGTGGATGTTCAGACTCATATAACCATTAATAAGGTAAACACGAAGGTTTTATACATATATTCATAAATCATATTTGTGGTACACAATAAATTAACAAAAATAATTCTTGAAACGTAAAATTAATTTGGGAACGCCCGTAGGTTCGGCAGCCTTCAGTGTAGCCGGCCTGGGTTTAGAACTTTAGACCTTTTCTTCAGCTAGGGTTTTTCTATCGTATTGGTAAGATTTCTGTAACCACTATCAGACTTAATATTTTCAAACACAAAATGGCGCGTTGTCTTGTGATGCTAATTTATAACGGGGTTATATATATATATATATATATATATATATATATATATATATATATATATATATATATATATATATGTATATTGGTCTTTTCTCCAGACTAATTGGATAATTACACTAAATGGGTATCATTTACTTTTATAATAATAATTTAAGTAAATACAAATGAAAAGTGTAATTTGAACTTATTTGCAAGAGTGCAAATTCAATAACAAGACAATTACTAAGTGATTTATAGTGACTTTACTGACAATAATGTTACTATTACTCAAATTACTGGCTTGCCTTACATGGACTTTCCTGACAATAATTAAAAGATTAGAACTTGTTTGCAAGTCTGATATTTAATTATTCGAAAACCTCAAATCTGATGAAACGAAGTGACCGTCTAGTGGTAGGTACGCTGTGCTATCTGAATTAGATAGGCCGGATGAAGTAAGTGCTGCATCATGAGGACAGGGAAATAATGAAACTACTCAATTTAAAATTAACCAGCTTTGCGCAATGGTGGTTCAGCCCGTTAATATACTATTGTAGGAAATAATCACTAATAAATCCCACTTTATCCAGAAATAAGTAATGGCACAGGTTCATTAGTAAATCAAATAAAAAATCAATGAAAGGGTTAAATAGTTAACAAAACACCATTAAATCAGGTTAAAGTGCGCACAAAATTATAACATTAAGAGCAAAAAATAAATAAAAAGCAGTTTGGTTACACATAAACACAATAATAAAAAAAAACCAAGTAGTGACGCCCACCATTGTGTCAATAATAATCAGAATAAGAATTGTAATACCAAACATGTGGCCCTTTTAAAACCAATCATGTCGTTCTTTAAGTACATACGCACTTAGAACAAAAGAAAGGAGACAAGGAATTCACACGTACACAATTTTTTAGTGGCTACTAAAGCATAAAATACATAGGTACAGTTACAATAAATTACATATAAACAGAAGTTACTTCTCAGGCAAATAATTCTACTTAAACAAACTGACACAAAAAACACACATTAAAACGAAGCCTCACAAGTGTAAGTTATAAATAGACCCTAATATCGTGACCGATATATAAGTTTGAATGCGTTAGAAACATATAGCACCCCTTTCTCAGGTTACACACTCATCTATACAACAATAAAACAATAAAAATAAAATTCGCGAGGTGTTTAATGGCTGTCTGGTCCCGGGAGTGTGTACCCACTTGGCAATTGCCTTTTACAGTTAACAACTAGCGATATCATGTACCCGTTTGCCAGCTCACCTCTACACAAATATAAATATAAACAACCAACAGCAATTCAAACCAATACCAGAGTGAGGGATCACTGTACTGTCTTTTATTTTAGCAGATTTCAGCTTAATGAGCCCGCGTGCGAATAAGATACCTTTGTAACGCAATGCTCGATTTTTAATAGGTTACATAGGCTTGTAAAATGATTTGCTGCTAGCTTGCATGTATGTAAATGTACCTACTTACACTTGAATATGTATATTCCTTTAATTGATCACAGACACAAATCGTTAGCATACGCGGTTTAACTTTAAAAAGGGTGACTGATATTTATAAATGAATATTTGAAAAACACATTACAACTAAGCCCCGAAAGAAAAGACAACTTAGTATTGTTGAGTTCAAAAAAAAAAAATGTACACGCAAAAAATATTTTAAAGACAAACTGTTTACAAGGACGGTATTTAATTAACCAAAAATCGATCTGGCTCGATTGACACTCTAACTGTAATTCCTTTTCCCCCGATTTCAAACCTACCTACGTCTACCCCCGTCTTTCAAATGTAATAAAAAGCAAGAAACATTAATTTATGTTGGAACTGTTTCATATTATTATTGCACGACATCTTAATTTAAAAAATATGCATTCGTCCGTAACAAATCCTACATTTAGGTCTCGAGTTTCCAAGTAACAAAAGTATCTCTTGATGTACCGACACATCTTAAAACTAGTGACATTTACATTAAGAGTCGGCGCATAAGAATGTCCAATTTCGTTACGCCTTCAGTAAAGCAATTTTAAGCGTACACCTGCTACTCAAACCCAAACATGTGTTTCACCCTCCAAATATCAGTTACCATTCCCATTCCTTACATAAAAATATATAAATAAAATATTTTGAAAACATTAGCATATTATGACGTATTATCAACATATTAAAATCCACTAATTATCTTTTCTATCGCGGTAACAATGGCGATTTGACAAACGTTTATAACAGTAATAAAATTTTCGCGGTACGCTACCTACAATTGTTTACGGAACCTCCTGGTGGGACGAGTAAATAATTATCGATTAATTATTTTCAAATCATTCGGTCTAGATGGGTTTCAGTTTCAATGTAATCTCAATAGGGATTAATGCTCTACAAACTAGGTCAATGTCAGAATAATATAAATGGCGTTGACTGCATGCGTAATGCGAATGCGTCTTAAATTACTAAAATTACTGAGATAATTAATTCTTATATACACACGATAATGGGAAAAGAAAACTAAATTGTTACTTAAACTTCAATTCTATATACAGGTTCGAAATGGTTGATTGAATGGCAAGATATTTAGTCCTCAATTTATTTGAGTTTTACTAAATAGTAAGTAAAATATGTAAACAGATGTGGTCAACTGATGTCAATAAACGATTTCAATTGAATTTATATACATGGAAAGTTTCGGTAATACAGAGTATACTTGGTTGCTATTAAAGCGGCATTTCAATTATTATGTTTTAATTACATTCAAACGTATAAACAGATTGTTTACATAATTTAGATAATTTACTTATTGATAACGTGTTCGTTTTATCACAAAGCCAACCTTGTTTAATTCAATTGTTGAATTATTTCACTTTGGTTGTATAAAGAGTTTTGGAATTCTGGTTCAATTATACAGGTGGTTTTAAATGAGGACAGGATATAACTATGTACAGAGGGTTTAATTTCTGTTATCTTTTATAGCCAAGGATACCTCAGCTGACTAAAAGTAACGTTCTTGCTTCTAGATATTTACAGCCAAAGCGGTCAATTATAAATACTTATAATTTGTTCGTCAGGAATTATTTGTACCGGGGGTTTAGTTTTAGTATCTTTTATAGGCAAGGGATGCCCTAGCTGACTAAAAGTAACGTTCTTGATTCTAGATATTTACAGTCAATGTGGTCAACGGTAAATACTTAGAATGGGTTGGATCTGGTTTTAATCTAGAGTGCCAGAGGTATTTTCAACATTTGAACTCCCCAGGCGTGGCTTTAAGCCCGTTTTCTAGCGAAAGAGCTCGATACTAAGTTGAGGTTACCGCCGGCGTTACTCAGCAAATAGCCCACTCACAGTACAGGTTGCGAGTCCCTCTTTTACGTTCGATTAATTTTTTAAAGGATCGACAGGAATCGACAGGTATTTCAACTAATTGTGTTTATAAATTGAAAAAAGGTGTACTTTGAAATATTGAAATACTGTAAAGAAAATTGCTTTAAAAGAGCGCTGGTTAGATTTTATATAGTTAAGAGAAATCTTAATCTAGAAATTCAGGACACTGGTGTAATAATACTAGAGGGATGCTTACAGAGAAGTATTCTGCAGGTCGAAAGTGTCGAATGCATAATGAAATATTTCGCTTTCAATATATAATCGTAAAAGTGGGTATTGGCAAATTAGACGCGATGTGATTTGCACTATATAGAGAAAGGTGGTTGGTAGTACGCAAACGTGACGTTTGTTGACACATCTGGATTCTGAATATTGAATAAATTCTTGTTTAAACTATTATCAGCATAGTTTCACAATTAATAATTATATTTATTCGTCTTACAAGCAACTTCTTTGGTTCATTATAATCTTTTCTGTTGGCGTGTATGCGAGAGCGGAAGTTGTTTAATAAATCAGGCTAAATATCTGTGGTCTTCGTTAGAGACCTTTCAATAACTGTGAATACGTCTTGAATTTTGTTATAGTTATGCATTGGATGACAGTGAAAGAAGCACCTCTGATTCTCAATACGTTCGAAAACGTCAGAAAATGCAGAAATTCCTGGGTCTCATAATCTGTCATCACTGATTTTTGGACGTAGGTTCGGTTGCACATCCTTTGAGTTCGACTATAAGAAGTTTGTAGGTAGATATTTATCATGGTAAGTAGAGCGTATAACATGGGATATACGGCTTGGTTTACGAGGCCATGAGATGTCATTGATAGGCTTGAGTTAACCAACAGGGTAAAGTTAGTTTACGTGCCGTATCGGCAAACCCAGTGTTGACAAGTGGTCAACTCTTGGAGATTATTTTTAAGTCCAAGAACACTAAAGTTCATATGCTCTTCACGTCCACTATTAAATAAAGACTTGAAATGGGTTGAATCGGAAAAAGTTGTTTTAGTATTGTTCCCAATTTCAAGATCCAGTAAGTGAAGAGCTAACAGGATGCGACTCTCGTTGAATTTCTCTTCATTGCAGGGATGAGTAACTGAGCTATGACGGATACGGAGGCCGACAGCAGAACTTTCGCCTATAATTTGTACAGGATGGGTTTCCCGCAATGCTTCATTCGTTTCAATAGAGTGCTTCTTCCTTCTAGTTGTCACTGGTCTGGATGAAATCTGTTAATGATTATGGCTGTTTCGATCTCCAAATATTATCTCTCCATTCTTTGAACCATACATTTCCTTTGCATTGAAGAAGTTATACATTCGATAAAACTGTCTCAAATGAACTTTTCCAAAAGCTCCATCTTTGACATTCTTTTGAATAGATCGACCGATCAACGAGAAGACCTTTCCTTCATGACTTTTCACGTAATGCAACATTATTACAAATGCCTAGTTACAAGTAGGTAATGGGACATAACGATAATTTATGAGAGAGGTCAGGCGTTTATACTGGTGTCTCTAAAGAGTGCGGAAGAAATGCTACCACAGAATTCCTGAGGTTAAAGGATATGACGATCGTTAAGCCGACTGTTACCGCTAGTCCAAAAGGTCCAAAAATCTCCTAATTTTACATGTAAACATTTAGAAGGTGTCACTCTGGAGATACTTTATATACATTTAAAATGAAATAATATGTTTTGAGCCACAATGTATTTAAAATGGTTTAGAATAAAGTGTTCTTATTCTCCGTCATTTCAACTAAAAAATGTAAACTTGGCAAGAGTTGATTTGAGCAACTCGTTTATGAGATATCTTCGATTTAGAAGAGTTCATTTCGTGTGATGCCTATAATTCAACACAATATGAAGAGAATTCGCGTTTTAATAAAATAACTGTCATCTAAACGTGCTGTCAATATGCGAATCTCAAAAATTGTAATACCTTAACAATTCAACCATACATTTCTGATCATAATAGCATGAATTACAGCTTCTTTTGGTCAGAGTCAATTTCGTGAAATTCGTTGAAGGCCTCTCATTGTGAAAGGTGTTATTTGCTGATTCTCTATGATACATTGTTGCTTTCTTGTCAGAGTTTATATTTTAAATTGCGAGTAGTACTAGGAATATCGTGAAATAGAGTTTAGTAAGGTGCCTAAGTGGAATTATCAACACAAATTCTGGTTAAAATTTATTTACCGTCGTACCGTTCAGTATACCAACGCAAGAAATGATCGATATGTTTATTGGTAAATTTGGGGACTATTGCTCATTTAAAATGTTAGAATCTTGCGGGCAGGAATCATTGACATTCATAATTAAGGCCTGTCATTTTGCCACCTTCAACTAAATGGCAAATTATTTGGAACATCTACAAAACGAATTACCAGACTTATTAAAGATCCTTCTACCCTTGTCAACATTCGAACGGAATGTGATTTATGCAACGACGAAAGTGCGCCTCACATTTACGATTAAACGTACGTAATTATATTGAACGAACAGTATCCAAATAGATGGATAGGCTATTTGAGGCAATATGCACCCGCAAATTGGCCAGCTTGATCCTTTGACAGTGACCCCTGATGGATTCATTCTTGGGAAAATGTGAAAACCGTTTGTGTTATTCTACTGCCAGTACGATACAGAAGAAGAATTAGAGACGTATTCAAACTATTTAATTGACGCTTTGAGAAATGATGTCGAAACGCTCCAGAGAGTCGAATTTAATGTTTTACGACGTATTGCAAATCTTTACACACAAAATGGGAGGATCATTTTAAACATTTGTTGCATATCATTTTTTTCATTAACTTTGTGTTGTTGATAAATTTATTTGAACAGTTTTACTGAGAATAAAAGTTATAGTACATCTTAACTTGTATTGTAATTTTTGGATTATTTCTGTGGCAATGCAATGTCTAATGCAATGGTGAGTTTGAGTAAGAAATCAAAATTTCAAATCCAGATGATCGTCAGAAACGGATATGCCTCAAATGCAACTCTTAACAGCCCGTGATACATTTTTAGTTGGAAAGACCTTGAGAATAAGAATTTTTATTTAACATGTTAAATATATTAGTGGCTCATAAAACTTATTTAGTTTTAAAATGTATGCAAAGTACCACAGGTGGCCATCTAAATTTTACATTGTAAATGAGAGCGAGTTTAATTCGTCAAGCCGAATATTGTGAGCAATATACCAGTTATTACAACATTTTTTATTAATGATTAAGTGAAAATCCAAATTGAACTTTTGACACTCTGTCTCCAACCAACCACTTTTAGATTGATGGTAAGTCGGGTTAGATCGTCATATTTTAGCCTCAGAAATGTTGTGGTAGACAATTTAATTCCGCACCTTTAGAGACACCCTGTAATAAGGTCTCTAACTAATATTAAATTAAAATTTATTAAATGATCATGATTCATCAATATTTTAGGAAATTTTTAATAATGTGAATTACTATGGATTATATTTTGACGTAAGAAACCAACAGTACACTAATTCGATTTCAGTCATGTGTACGTTTTAGTCCAATCAAAATTATTAGTGGGAATCATCTACCTACATTATTACCGAGAATAAATCAATTGAAGTATTTTATTTTTTCCAATCACAACGTATTTTTTTGGGTCTGGTAATCTAATTTGAACTGAAAATTTGGTAAACATTTTCGAACTTAAAAAAAATCTTTAGTACAGTCGTCAGTCGATGAAATCAGTAAAATTAAAATCATCGAAAATGCATGCAAGATTTACGCATGTATAAGCAATCGTTTTTGCCGATTTAAAAACAGTATTTCAATTCATGCTCCATTGTATCATCTGCAGTAAACATTCAATACTCAGGGATATATTAGCTCGTCCACTTGCTCCAAATTTCATCTTGCAGAGTAAATACTCTAGGTCTCACTGTCACATTTAAATAAGACTTTGCCATCTGCATACACCAGAAGTCTTGTACATTTACGTCACCAACCATATACACCAAATTTGTATCGGTACATGCTAATGTCTTAACACATTTATCCATGTATAAATTGAACAACCACGGTGACATTACATGCCTTGTCGCACTCCTTGCTCAATTATTAAAGTATTCAATCACACTTCCTTTCACCCTAACACATGACCCTATCTACCGTTGTATACTGCCCTTTATTCCATTTATTAGACCTTATAATTACGCCATATCGTTTAATATTTACCACTAAGCTTCTCTCTATTCACTCTGTATGCTTTCTCCACATCTACACCATTACGCACAGTATAGCTTCCTTTTACCCTTAAACACTACACACGGCTGGAATAGCAACCATCTGATCGACACATCCTCTCATTAAAGTCATGAATCTACCCTGCACATCCTAACTCTTAGCCTTTGTCAGTTTCTCGTACTCTATTGCCAATTCTTTCCAAATACTTTACCAGACATGCTGAGCACTTATTCCTCTGTAGTTCTTTGCAATCACTAAGCTTAGTTCCCTTTACCCAACCTTGAACCTACAGTGGTACAATATTCGCGTTCTTCCAATCCCTCGGCACTTTTCCACACAAAAGGCATACATTGAATAATTAACACAATTTTCGTATAAGCTTTGCACCCTCATACTTCAGCATTTCAACAGTGATTTCATCTATGCCTGCTCCCTTACCGTTTTTCAACCTTCGTACCGTTTGCTCTACCTCCACCAGTTTCATTCACCATTCTTTCTACATTCTCCTTATTTAACCCTGCAGTATTATTTTCCACACTACTGTACAGCTTTCCGAAATATTCTTGCATTTCCTCACTTCCCAATCATCCCATACTATTTCGTTGCTCGTATTCATCACTCCTACAGCGTTCTGTTTTGGGCCACGTTTTGTATTTTTGACCCATTTGCAGAAGAGTTTTTTGTTTCCCTCAAAATCATTCTGCATTTTCTCTCCTTCCACAGTCATCACTTCCTCGTTACTTATTCTTACTGCCTCCTTCGCTTCTCTGTTTCTTAATCTGCACATCTCATACAATCGCTTTTTCTCAACCTCATTTTTGTGCAGCAATCATTGACATGTACGCATCTTTTTTCTTACTTACTACCTTTTTTACCGACTCATTCCACCAGGCACATTTTTTCGGTGTACCTACAGTCGCTCTTCCACATGTCCGCACGACGGCACAATTGACAACACAGTTTTTCAACCTTATCCATGCACCTTCAACGTCAGTGTCTTTTATTTGTTCGTTCCACACTGTTAAACTCACATTTAACTCTTTGACCACAGCATCTGCGTACTTCCTTCTCACACCATTATCCACTAGTTTGTCTACCCTAATTCTGGACGTTCGCACTACGTTTGCTTTCCTTCTCCAGACCCACTTTTGACCTAAACACACTCTAGATATAACCAAAATGTGGTCCGATCCACACTCCGATCCGCGCATTACTTTTGTGTCTTTCACTAGGTTTCTAAGCCATTCATCATACACTATCAAGTCTATCATACTTTTAGATTCACCTCTTTGCCTTGTATACATATGCACATTTTTATGTTTAAACCACGTATTTGGTACAAACAGGCTTCTCTCCACACAGATGTTCACCAGGCGTTTACCATTCTCATTGACTCTTTGGTTTTCGAACTGTCCTAGAACGCGTTCAGTATGTTCTCTCTGTACATCTACCCATCCGTTCATATCCCCCATTATCATCACTCTTTCGTTTGGCTTACATGCGTTCAACACGTTCTCTACTTCATTCCAGAAGTTCTCACGCTCTTGGTCTCTTTCTCCATTCACCGGTGCATAGTATGCAATAAGAAAAATCCTTCGAAATTTCACTTTCATTTTAAACCATATTACCCGGGGAGATACCAATTCGTACTGTTCAAAACATATTTTCGCTTTTTCCCTTACGATAACCTCAACTCCTTTTGCGCCCTGCACTTCAGTCTCAACTCCGGACCATATTTCTAGGCTGCCATTCTCCATCTCCATAACATTCTTTCATTTGCGCTTTGTCTCCGATACACATAGAATATCAAGGTGTCTTTCGTACATTACATTCGCAATTTCAAATTCTTTACCATGCATATCTCTAACATTCCACATACCTGCATCGACACGTAAGGAAGTCAGAAGTAGAAATATAGACAGAGGCAAGAAAGATATAAATAATAGAGTGTATACTTACTGTATGGATATCTAAATGTACATATATACAGATACAATTTTCACTCACATACCCTTCAATCATGTCACGTTTTAACCAGATTGCTCCCTACGCGGTTCCTGGCTCTCGCACCTGTCAGCGGACTTGCTGTTATTTATTTGCGATCAAACGAATTAATTATTTTTAATTTATTTTTCCCAGTTATAATTATTTCTTTGTTATTTAATTTAATATTTATTTATCAAATCCATTTCATTATTGTCGCGAACTTTTGGGTGGCGACTTTTTGGCGGCGACGTTTTAGTAGCGACGTGTTGACCTGATACCGAAGAAAACGTAAGATTCAACCTATAAAAGTTATAAATTTAAAGTATAGATACAAAAAATTAGATTAATGGATTGTGATATAATATTTTCTCTTTTAACTTAAACTCGTAAACATAACAAATATGCCTAATTTATTTTTGTGATGACACGTTTATTTTACGTTTTGTTTTTTTAATTTATGAAACAAGATAAAATAGCAAGTAAAAATTTCAAATGCTCATTTTAAAGATAATCTGTTTTGCTGTAAAGTTACTAACAGTATCATCGTGAAAGTTGAAGGACCTTTGCAATTTAAGGAATTAAGAACCGTAGCATGTAATCATCTTAAGAAATTAAAAAGAATGTTTCTTTTGTATGCTGTGTATTCGCTCATTTACACACCTTTCATTTCTCTCAGAGGAATTTTTTTGAGTGAAAGTATTTTTTATTGCGTCGCACGTGCGCCTAAACCTTCCAAGCTTCAGTGATGATTTTACTCATCCAAAATACTAACAGAATGCTTATGTGTGCAATGTGGATAGACAATGACATGTGTATATAGACAGTAACTTTGTTAGAACTATTATTTATTCATGAAGTAGAGATTTCGTTTTATTTCGTATATCGTCGAAATGCCAGCTTAACTCAGACGTATGAACATTGCAGTCGTTACTTACATTTCCAAATGGGAAATAACCATAGAATTATGCCATAACATAATCATATTTTATATTTTTACCTTCTTTATTTATTCATCGCAATTTCTGCTACCTCTAAATCTTTGTTTGCAATGTGTGAGCTGCGACACAATGTTAAATCGACTAAGAAATAGGGTCACCCTATTATATAGAAAAAAAACGACTCCGAGGAACTGATTTAATCGCAAACATAACGTAGCATCACGTCATTCAAACAACCTTTTCTGATTTTTTTCAAATTCGTTGAGGAAACATAACATAATTTTTGTACTTTTTGTTGTCTTGAGTTTTTTGTGTAAAAAGTTTACAGTTGACTTCCCTTACGGTTATGGCACAAAAGAAAAATGGATTGCTAACATGTATCATAGCTATCATAATACCTTATCTATTTAGAAAAGCTTAACCTAATAAATTATTTTACAAATAATTGGTGTAACTTGGTGTTTTGCAATAATACATTTAATTACAAATAAAA
Organism: Vesta saturnalis; assembly: GCA_036346205.1. Lineage (NCBI taxonomy): Eukaryota > Metazoa > Arthropoda > Insecta > Coleoptera > Lampyridae > Vesta > Vesta saturnalis. Next base: position 2,102,876 of record JARFJB010001237.1, on the reverse strand, counting down.
CATTTTATTACTACTTCTTTAGCAATAACCAGAGTACTATAAATTTTTATTTGTTATTATTGACCCCATTGACGAGTGTCAAGAGATGATCAAGAGTAAAGGTAACGAAGGCCTTCCTAGTCAAGTAATACTAAAACTTACATATTTAAAAGCTTATTTTGCGCTCTCTGATGTAAGCTAAGATTTGTAATCACGTGAAAAAGTTATTATCACAGTTAGTGTTGTCCCAAGCCACGTTCTAAAATAGTATGAGCTTTCAATAGATCCACAGAGCTAACGCTACTCTTAATGACTGTGAGTTTAGCAATACTTTCGGAAAGTATTGTTAATATCTTTAATAACATAACATAACATACCAGTCACGCCACTCCCTTACAGGGTTTGCAAAACAATGGCTGCCTCTTATTTATTTTTCATTTGCAATCTTTCTCCATGGTTTCCTATCCCTGCATAGCTCCATAGCTTACGCAATATTCATACATTGTCTCTTTTATTTTAAAACTCCTTACACACTCTACTGCAGTCAGCCACGTTTTATGCGGCCTATCTGGCCCGGCTTTACCTATAACTTCACCCTCATATATCTGTTTTATTAACCTTCTGTTGCTCATTCTTTCGATGTGATCAAAGCAACGTTGTATACTACACTTATACATATCAATCATCGTCTTTTCTTCGCTACATTATTTCAGTATACACTAATTATTCATCTTACCCATCCACATTTTACAGCATGTGTGCTTCTCAGGAATCTCAAGCCCAAGGCGTTTATTTTCCTTTTGTCTTTTTGACATACCCCTATGAGACATTCAGTAATGACGGGTCAAACACGCCGACATAGATTACTCGTTTTGCAGCTACGCTTATGCTTTCCATTTTCATTATCGTCCATATACTTCCAATGACTTCCCCTCCAGCATTGATCCGTCGTCAAATTTCGCCATCCACTGTATCACCTGAAGTCAACATTCTACCCAGATATACTAACTCGTCCACTTGCTCCACAATTTCATCATTCAGATTAAATACTCTACTCTCCTTTTCACCTTCCCGATTGAACATCACAATATTTGCTTTATTAACGTTTACCTTTAGGTCCATCCTCCCGCATAATATATATCAAACTTCCTCAGACCTGCTTATAGCTCATCCGCATTCTGTATCATCTGCGTATACCAGAACTCGTATGTTTACGTCGCAAACAATTACACCAATTGTTTCAGTACACGCTTGCTTAACACATTTATCCATGTCTATATTGAACAACTACGGTGACATCACACATCCTTTTCGCACTCCTTGCTCAATAGTCAAGTATTCACTCACACCTCCTCTTACCCTAGCACATGTTCGTCTACCGTTATATACAGTCCTTATTCCGTTATATTAAACATTTACTTACGCTATATTCATTTAATATTGCTCACATCTCCTCCTTATTCACTCGATCACATGATTTAGTCAGATCTACACACGTACAGTACAACTTCTTTTTTCACTTAAACACTTTTCTATGACCTGTTGGAAGGCAACCATCTGTTCAACACATCTTCTCCCTGCCATGAGCCACCCTGCACATCTCAAACCTTAGTTAGGGAAGTTTCACGTATTCTATCAATTAGTACCTGCTTTCCAAAATATTCTTGAAATTCATTTCCTCACTTCACACTCAGGCGCATATCTATTTCAAAACAATTTGTTGCTATTCAAAAAATCACTCCTGCAGTGTTCTGTTTTGGGCCACATTTTTCATAGTTTGGTCCACTTACCCAGAAGATTTTATTGTTATTCCAAAATCATTCCCTACCATTTTCACTTCTTCTGCTGCAATCACCCTTTTCAAATATTAAAAAACTTATTCTCACTGTCATCCTTCTTATTTGTCACTTAATCTTTACATATAACTGATTTGTCCCAGTACACTTTTTTTGCAGATATTGCCATGTATGGATCCTTTTTTCTTACATGCTGCCTACAGCCGCTCTTCCACATAACTGCACGTTACAATTGACAGTACAGTCTTCTAAGCTTGTCCCCGCACTTTCAACGTTACTGTATTTTATTTGTTCGTTCCACACTGCTTCATTCACATTCAACTCTATACTCTCAGCATCTTTATATTTCATTCTCGTACTATTATCTATCAGTTTATCCACCCTAATTCTGGATTTTCTCGATACAACCAAACAGTGATCCGATTCGCGCATTACTTTTGTATTTCTGACCAGGTTTCTAGTCGTTCATCGTACAGTATGTATCGATCAATCACACTTTTAGATTTACCTCTTTGCTATATAAACATATGAACACTTTTATTCTTACACCACGCATTAGACACAAATTGATTTCTACCCACATAGATGTTCACCGAGCATTCACCATTCTAATTGATTCTTCGGTCTCCGAACTTTCCCAGGACGCGTTCAGTATGTTCTCTCTGTACAATACTCATCCAGTCATATCTTCCAGCACCACCTCTCTTTCGTTTGCGTTATATACGTTTAACACGTTCTGTACATCATTCCAGAAGTTCTCACACTCGGTCTCGTTCTCCATTCATCGGAGCATAGCATGCAATGACACAATTTTTCAAACTTCCACTGTCATTCTAACCCACATTATTCGGGGGGTTACCAATTCGTACTGTTTAACTATATCTCGCTCTTTCACCCACGATCACTCCAGACTTTTGAGCGCCATAGTATTTCAGTATGTCAGCTTGAGCATGTGTAGCTGACATCCTACATTTCCACAGCATCCTTTCCTTTGCGCGTTGTTTGATACACAGTAATAGTCAAGTTTTCATTCACTTACGTTTGCAATTTCAAATAATCTTATAACTGATGAACATGTCTCTTTCCACACAAACTCGCCACTTTTCGCTATGCACTGTCATCAATAACTGAGACTGTCTGTTTCGACCCCTTGTAACCAGGTCGACCGAGACATTAGTATTGTTGTTTTTCAGTATTAATTATCAGGCAAACTGGTTACTAGTCAAGTCGTGCCCACGGTACGATTGTAGCAGTCTCTACTAACGTTATCGTCCTCAGTACCGTGAAAATTATAATTAAAATAATTAGTATATATATATATATATATATATATATATATAATAATTATTATTTAAATTTTCATTAGGAATTAGAGCTAGTTATTTGTTTATTCTAATTATTAATATTTGTTATTTAGTACTTTTAAAGATTACGGAGATGTCGATCCAGATCTATTTAATTTTGTATTATTTTAAATAGAGTGGGCAAATTCTTATGGACAATGATTATGTTTGAGTTTCGTATGGAAAGCGGTTTATTGCAACAAGAAATAAAATGCATTTAATTCTGTACTGACCGTTTGAAACTTCAATCTTAAGTAGCTGTACATTTTCATGATTAACATCTGAAATGCATTCCTCTTATCCTACTAGTTCCAAATAAGTATTTATGATAATAAGTTTATATGATACGCCTGAGTTACCGTGGAATAAAATAAGTGCCTATCATTAGTTCTCTGTATTTTATCGTTATGGCAAAACTTATAGTTACAAAGGGAGATATTTGCGCTGTTAAATTTTTTACATTATATGAGTTTTAACAATCGTACCTTGACATGGATTTAAGGAACCATAATTCCATAAAAATTCAGTTCAACAGCAATCCTAAATACTATTTTCGTGTTTTATTTGTATGCTGATAGAAAGCCATTTTCACAGTTACTAAAATACTACTGGTTAGATTATTATTATTATTATTATTATTATTATTTATTATTATTACTTATTATTATAATATTATTATTTTTGTAATTTTATGGAGCATCAACATTCTTTGTATTATCCTAATCTTTTCACTTATGTATCACGTAAGTGTAAGTCAGTTACGCTGCTTTGGAAAACACACAAATATAAAAATCAAAAAACCGTGATTATATCTTCCAATATAGGTCCACTTTTCAGGTACTTAATTACTTGGTCGTGATTTGTGAAGGTTACGTTGGTAAGGACTTCCAAGTCGTCAGCAAAATATCCGGCATTCTGACAAACTAATAGTATCCAGTAAGTGGCAATCTATGATGTGGCGCATAGTAAGTCGAGTAGTACACAAAGAGCACACGGTGGTTCTTCGGCTGTAAGTAAATGGGAGTGTTATCACGTATACTTCTATGCGAAGATCCTGGTCATCACAAACCTGATCCCTTCTGGTTAAGTCAGTTGGCATTTTCACAATATGACCACAAAGATTATACTTTCACATCTTCGAAGGTGATTAATCATCGGAAATTATCATCCATGAATTTGCTGCCAGCGATGTCAAAGAAAGTGATGACGTGGCATTGCGAGGTTACAATCGTCCACCCTAACAGAGCTATACATCTTCCGACATAAAATGGACTGCTTACGGCTTTCAACATAATCCTTCAATTCATGTGGCTTGGAATCCAGGCGAAAAAGACATTCCTAGCTTGTCGTAAATTGATTGAGTGCAGTTAGGACACAGATGAGAGAAGAATGGATTGCTATTGCCTGGAGCGCTACTAAGAGATATCACTACACACTAAGAAAATACTCCGGAGCTATTTGACATCATGATATACAGCAGAGCCTGCCATAACCATAAAGTTCTAATGTATACACTCAGCTTGTTGATTTAAGACCATCCATGTCCCACTCACATCAGGTGATAACCAAAGCACTTCCCACTCCACTATCTACCTTAGAGCCGTCGGGTACAAAACGGCAACCTGCGTATTCTCCTAAATAGTTCAATAAAATTTCAACCCAACCATGGCAGGATTCATATCAGACCACCGAAAATCTGATTGTTGAAATTTGGAATGATTCGTGTAAGATTCACATGGGGAAACTCACGGATCTGACCGGATTAAACTTAAATTAGATATTCTCTACAGTTAAACAATATGGGTCTCAAAATAAGCACGTATAACGCATTGGTCATTGTAGCAGATGGTCTACTACCATTTTATCAGATTTGCAGACAATATGGTGGAATAATTTGGATGAAGTTACAGATGGCTGCAATATGACAACATAAAACGGTCACGACGTAGATATAGATGATCAAATACCAGATTCAACTACATACGACGAGACTCTCCGAAAGGACCCGGTAGGGATATACGTGATCCTACATGCTGAATCACATCTAATTTATTGAGTAAGTTTCTTGCTGATGAGTAGACTATACAGCCGTAGTCGAGCTTGGATAATACGAGTCGACTTATCCAACATCAGTAAAGCTATCTACTAGCTTTTACCCCACTTCAGACCGAATAAGCACTTCATAACATTCAGCGCTTAGTCGGCATCTAGACACGAGTACTTAATGTGGGCAACGGAAGGATAGCTGTCAAAATCAGCCCAAGAGGAACTATTACCTGAGGACGGTCTAGTCGATAGCTGACCATACAGTGTTATACGTGGATCACACTATGTCTACGTAAACAAGACAGAAGTGGACGCAATACTGTTTTTACTGAATGGAAAACCCGGAAACAAACTTTGAAAGCCATAATATGTGAAATAGCATCCACAGCGATTCTGGAGATTTAAACTTAGCTATTAAAGGAAGAATAAACATCCCAGCAAAGATAGCAATATTACTTACTTATTATATATTATTATTATTATGGTATACTATTATATAATTATTATTATTATTTGTCAGGTTATTGATTAATGTTCAGCGCTGTAAAAATGATGTTCAAAGAACTCACCTTACTTAAAGCGCTAATTGTGTAGATTATAGAAATTTGCCATTTCACCTGCAATGGAATTCACTAAACGAAAGAGTAGATTACGGAGCATTTAAAAGCATAAGACGACTTCACTATGACTGGTATCAATGTCTTGAAATATGCAGATACTCATATGGGGATAAAAAATAGACATAAATGCATTCGACAGTAGGACAAAGTACATCTTAGATTTACTCACACTCGCTTACATGAAATGAATTTAATGTCTAGTCTTATTTGACTTACATTTACCAAAGTAAAGTTTAATCAGTACATAGTTAAACTTAAACATGTAACTTTCAACATTTAGAAATGTAATTAAATTCAGTATGACTAATGTTTGGCACTATAGAATGATGGCCTATGTCAAAGTTTGACACAAGGAAACAGCCGAAAGAATCACAATAAGAGTATGTAGACGCGATTTGCCTGTAGAAGAGCATTAGTTTGGGGGATGAAAAAATGTGTTATATTTCATTTAGAGATTTATCGATTTTTGTTGCTAATATTTGTAAATAATCAATTGATATGGCAAATAATCACTTTTCGCGTACAACATACGAAAGACTATCAAATTTAAAGGATTGCAGTTGTAGGAAATGACCAAACTCACTAAATGGTATTTGCTAAATTAAATGATCTAGATAAATAACAAATTATAGCAAAAAGCAAAATCTCTTTTTGTTGAAATTTTTATAGTTTGATTAATTATCAATTCAATGATGCTAGTCAAAAGTTACATAATTATAATGTACTTTAAAAGTGTGCAAAGTATGTGTCTGATCGGTCGAATAGTTTTTATGAAATGCTATTTGTTTATCCCTTTTAATTCACGAAAATGCATTTTTGCGATTCCAGATCATCCGACGTTGGTAATTACGCTCCTCATACTGGCATCATTTCTTCAGATCAACACTAATTATTAACGATCTTCTTATATTTATTATATGCACAGGATCGTTTTGGAAGGAAATACTGAAATCTTAAACTAACAACAAATTATACTTACAGTACCTTTTTTCGAAAATAGGTAAATTATTAATCTTCAACTTGAAAGCGAGGAAAAGTTTTTAAAAACGAATTAAATTTATAAGAAATAGGTCTTCGAATGTCTTAAAATGGGACCTGAGACATCTCTATTTCTTTAAAAACAATCACTGTGAGGATCCCGTTATCAACTTATTATGATCTGGAAATCGAAAATATGTATAAAGACTAAAATCCAAGTTTACAAAAACTGTATTCTAGTTACTTCGAATGTCAAAACTGTTTAAAGAGGAGCCTTCTAAATAAAGGGTACTTGCACGTCTATTGAAGGTGCCGCAGTAGGCAGCACTCTAATGATTATATATTATCGTCGTTTATTGCTTACTTCTTATTTATTTATGGTCTTTTTATAGTAGCAACATTATAGTAAAAAATAAAAATGTTTTTGCATTATTTAATTGTAAACGCATCCATTTTTTTCAAAGCTCTATTTTTACGAAATTCGCCTAGTAATTAGTGTTTATATCACACAATTTGATAATGTAAACTAATAAATCTAATTTATTTATCAATACATAATAGTGCAGTTCAGAAAGTGACGGCAAAGATAAAATATTGATTAAATACAGAAAATTACAAAAACTAATTATGTTTTTAATATTTAGAATTTTTAACAATTATTGCGTTTATAATTTACATGTGAATAAACCGCTGCAAATAACCATTATGTAATTATTCTACGTTCTTTATCGTAGGATATTTGAATTTTAATACGTTAATTTAATTAAGACAAAACAAGTATACCTTTAATCAGATTTTTGGTTTATAAATAAATTAGAATAATTAATATACAAATTTGTTAACGTTCTAAAATAGAAACAGAAATATACCTTCTCTACTTAGTCCTTTGTTTCCATTTTGTTACATGACCAAATTTTATTTTGCGTGACACTACAAGGCAACTTTCGTCGTTTGTTGAACAGAAGTACTTTGACTTCTGGCATTTCACTAATGTTTATTTTTAAATTACTATACATTATTAAATAGTACACAGAAAAATTAACATTAATTACTAGATTAGCCTCATAAAATAAAGCTTTTAAAATAAAAATTGATGCGTTTACAATTAAATAATGCAAACATAATTTTTAAAAATTATTATTAATTTTATAAAAGTCATAAATAAAAAGTTTACCTCGAATAGGATTTGAACATACGATATCTACTTTCTAGACTAGCGCTCAAACGGACTGAGCTATCGAGATACAAGCCCAAATCGATGTAAACTTTGTCTTTATGTATGTAGAACGGATGTAAATTCTATCATTACTGTGTAAACAAAAAATGCTTACTGTAGTCGCTTGGTACTTTTCTTTTACTTATTTTGCAATGAAAGTAAGTTAAATGTTATTATTATTTTGTTGTACCCAGGCCATTAATATTATTTTGTAATGCGGACAGATTTGATCCGTCGCGTTTGCCTCTTTTCTGAGCTCGATATGTTTATTTATAATAATTTTGACACACAAATACAGTGGTAAACTTAAGCCTTTGCTTAGACCTTTTGGAAATTTCAACGCTTAATGTTAATAACTAACATAACAAGGATTTGAGCAAAGAGGGCTACCTCGGCTCCTTAAAGGGCCTTTTTTTTTAATTGTGCTTTTTAACCATCTTTCGAATGAAACTAATATTATCTTGAGAGTCCAAGAATGAGAAGATGATAGCTGCCATATCGGTTTTATGTATTTCTTATAGGGTACCACAATATTGTTTACTCATTGTATTTCACATATGTTTTCTAGTAATTTTACCAAACACTACAACTAAAACTATACAATATACCAAGTTCCGTAAGATAAACGCTTTAAGCACAAGAATTGCTTTCGAATAGTGATTATATATCCTGCCTTTATAATTAAATCCCTTTGTACACGCTCACAACTGTACGCTATTCTGGCCTAAACCTTATCATTACTCATTAAGCTCACTGTGCATAAGTAGAGGTTGGCGTTTTAAATTACACTTCCCTACTCGAAAATCTGAGATTTTAGGAATAACTACACCACACCTATATGACTAGAACGTCTTTCCTGCACCGCTGTAAAAATACATAGTCAGCGCTCGGTTAAGTGTTTTATACAATAGCGTTATTTTTTATTTGTGATGTTGGGGATTATGGTCAAAGGAAAGGTGGATTGAATCAAAGATTTGTCGACGTAGTTTACAGTTAGGTAATTAGTGGAGTTTACCGTTCGCTGTATCTTTTTACAGTAATTATAATTAAGGCGCTTTTTCACAGTTAAAAGAAATCTGTCCTGATGAGAGTGACAACGCTTCAGATTTACGTAATTCACCTCAGTGGGAGGTGCTTTTGCGCCGACAGTTACACATCAACATTCTTTTACAGAATTATTTCCTCTAGCTATTGCACAACAACCGCACCATTTGGGCACTTTTGCTGACATTCGTAGCAACGAAACGAATGAGGCTTACAAAAATGGGGGCATACCTGAACTAGTAGGTCTGGGAGGTCTTTTGCTTACGTTTCTTCCACTCTTCTGAATCGTTACGTTTACCTCATGCCAACAAAAGGCATCAACAATAAAATTATGAAAAATGTTTGACCTGCATGATAATGAACGAAAAGTGCATCACCCGAAACGTCAAATACGAACTATAGCGTAAATTCTATTCAATGTGTAGAATGTTGTTTGATACGTAAAAAAGAACCCTAAAAGTATCGTAATTGTATTATTATATTGCATATTATAATAAATTATTGTATATCCAAATCATATTGCAATATGTCACCCTTTTATAGGAGGGATTTACGAGGATGGTAATTTTCCCCTTTTTCTAGAAGCACATACTCCCACAGTATGTGGATTTTATTAGAATACCAATCCAAAACCAAAAGTTCTTCAATAATTGGAACTAAGCTATATTTTATCTTTAATATATACTCAGGTATGATTCGAAATCCTTAATTCAACCCGTTATTTTTTTCTCAGACTATTGGGATACCAAATTCGCATTTCTTATTAGTAGCGAGAAAACAACCAATTGATCAATTTGATTAAATTAACCAAAAATAATGTAAATGCTACTGATCCCACTTGAAATTTTCAGCATTAATGACTTATATAGCTACGTATGTATATCAACTATTTACAAAAATAATTATTAAACTCCAGCCATTAAATCCAAACGAGGGTAGAATTTACACATGCGGCTTAAAGGTTATTTGGAATGGCACTTGATTGTATAACTACGATTCTAAGCAAAATCCTAAAAATCCGACTAGAACGAAAAGTGCATCACTCGAAAACGAAAAGTGTATCAGCCGAAACTGAAAATATGAACTATAGCATAAATGCTATTCAAGGTGCAGGATGTTGTTTGAAACATAAGAAGGAAACCTAAAAGTATCGTAAGTCCATATTGTATTAAAAATTATTATTAATTTTATGAAATACTTAAATAAAAAGTTTACCTCGAGTAGGATTTGAACCTACGACCTGTACTTTGCTAGAGTACCGCGCTAACCAACTGCGCTATCGAGATTCAAGCCCCAATCGATTCAAATTTTGTCTTTATGTATGTAGAACTGATGTAAATTCTAAATATAATGAGATTACAATCAAATTACTTATATTAATGCAATGTGAGTCTGCAATATCGCAAGGATTCACACATACCAAAGCATATTATATTACATTATCATTCATTATCATTACATTATCATATATCTTATTGCAATAGTGTCACCTTTTTATAGGAGTTTACGAGGATGAAAATTTTCCTTTGTCTAGAAGCACATACTACCACAATATGTGGATTTTATCGGAACACCAATCCAAAACAAAAATTTCTCCGATAATTGCAACAAAGAGCTCTGTAGCTATGAAATAAATGTTCTTATAGAGACACCTAACAACTATTTAATTATTTTTGTTGCGGCTAAATGGCCTACATTGGAACTTCAATGCAAACTCTAAGAAATAATTAAACACAGATCCGGAGTAAAAACCAAAAACTTTATGAAAAGAGTAGAAATTTTATTATTTAACATCATTTAGCTTGTGCTAATAATTATGAAATTTTGCGAAGTTTCTAGCACGTTAAAAGGCGAACATTCGCAAATGTGCACGACTACACTAGCATAGTAAATAAGACGGTCTCTACATTATACAGACTACATAAAAAAACAGCGTAGTAGTGAAACGAAGTATAATTGACTCTAGTAGACTAGAGGCTGTGGATTGAAGTCCTATCTATTGTGTGTACTTTAAAGGTTAATTTTTAAAGGAAATACAGTTAGTGATTATTATGGTGAATTGCTGTTCCTCCACTAAAAATAGTTTCTATAGTTTTCTATTAATGTTGCTTATAGCAAATAAAAATTAACAATCTGCCACGTGTTGCCATGTGCGAAACCTTAGCGAATTACTGGCTGACATGAAATACATAAAAGTTGACTGTGATCCTTGAATCTCTATAAAAACTATATTGCATCGTAATTAAGGAAATACATACAGTTTAAATTATTATAATTTTTTGTTATATTGCAGGCTCACATTCCTTTAATATAAGTAATTTGATTGTAACCTCATTATATTTAGAATTTACATCAGTTCTACATACATAAAGACAAAGTTTACATCGATTGGGGCTTGAACCTTGATGGCGCAGTTGGTTAGCGAGGTACTCTAGCAAAGTACAGGTCGTAGGTTCAAATCCTACTCGAGGTAAAACTTTTTATTTATGTATTTAATAAAATTAATAATAATTTTTAATTACATACAGTTTAAGTTTAAATCGAACATGACTTGCCTCCTGAATAGCTCAGTTGAAAGAGTTCTACGCTGAGCAAGGTAGAAGTCGTGGGTTCAAGCCCCACTCGAGTTAGTCTTTTACTATAATCACTTCAAAAGTTAATTTGAAAAGAAATACAGTTAATTATATATATATATATATATATATATATATATATATATATATACATAAATATTAGTAATCGTACCGTAACATAGAGATACTTGCAGAAAAAAAGTAGCTTGCGCAAAACCCTGCACAACCATGTCAACGCTGCTTATTTTGAAACTACTTAAATATGATTCATATGTTGAAGTTTTGAGCATACATTAGACAAAATATGGGTGACCAAGTTTTAGACAATTTTGGATCGTTATCTAGTCGAACTATGTTATCCAGAAATATTTGTGATTATGGTATGGTAAGCCTCATTTTATTGTTTATAAGGAAAGGTTAAGAAAAAAATCAATTGTTATCACCTTCACGGTTGTGAAGCTATCCTCCATCATGTTAAATGTAGAGTTTAGTAAATTTTTATCTTTTGGAGTAGCATAGCAATGCAAAAAAGATGCAAAAAAGAGTTGAGCTCGCGAAGCTAAGCAAATTACTCCAAACAAACATTGAATCATGCTGCTGAAGCTGTAAAAAAGAGCACTTGTGCAAGAGTAGCATGGAATACCTACAATACTCCTTATACATCCATCTTGACGAATATGAGCAAGATAATGATGGTACCTTCAAGGAAACCAACAATGCTAACATGGGAAGTTGTAAAGGAACTTGTTTTTAGCATTACAATTGGCAGTGAATGGGGAATGCTGCTCCACAGAAGAGTTTATTGATTATGAGGGCACGAATGAAAAACAGTTCAAGAATAACTTACTTCGCACGGAACGGTACATTGCTTTTATGCAACAACATGTAGCGTCCCCCAGGTGATTCATCTTGACTTGACTGACAATAAGGTCACTATTACTCAACTTAATTGCCTGCCTTACTTTGACTTTCCGGGCAATAATTAAAACGTTAGGATTTATTTACAAGTCCGATATCTAATTACTCGCAACCCTCAAATCTGATTAAACGAAGTAGCCGTTTAGTGGTAGGTACGTTGTGCTATCTAAATTAGATAGGCTGGATAAGGTAAGTGTTGGATCATGAGGGATAGGTAACAAAAAATGAAACTACTCAAATTAAAATCAAAGAGCGTTGCGCAGCGGTGGTTCAGCCTGTTAATATACTCTTGTGGGAAAGAACCACTAATAAAACCCACTTTATTCATAAATAAGTAATTGCACAAGTACATTAATAAATCAGATAACACAAAAAAAACAATGAAAGCGTTAAATATGTAATAAAATAAAATGAATAAAAAGCAGTTTAGTTACACAGAAACACAATAATAAAAACCACATGTAGTCACACGTATAATTGGGTCATAAATAAATTCGAATAGAAATCATAATAAAAATCGTAATACCAAACATGTGGCCCTTTAAAAACCAATCATTCCGGTCTTTAAGTAAATAAGCACATAAAACAATAAAATAAATTACGATACATATAAAATACAACAGTCAAATTGTACAGGTGATAACAAGGTAAAGGCAAGGACGAAAGAAAGCAGACATGGAATTTGCACGTACCCAATGGTTTAGCGACTACTAAAGCACAGAATACATAAATCAAATTACAATAAAGCAGATACAAAGAGAAATCAGCTCACAGGCAAATAATTCTACTTAAACAAACTGACAAAAAAAAACTCATTACAACAAAACCTTAGAAGGGTAAGTTATATATGGATTACTAAGATCGTGACCGATATATAAGTTTCAGTGCTTTAGAAAAATACAGTGCTCCTCTCCGGTTACACATTCATCTATACAACAAATAAAAGCAATAGAAATAAAAATTGAGGTGTTTAATGGTCTGGCCTGGGAGGTGTACCTACTGGCAATTGTCTTTTACATTGTACAGGTGATAACAAGGTAAAGGCAAGGACAAAGGAAAGCAGACATGGAATTTGCACGTACCCAATTGTTTAGCGACTACTAAACAACAGAATACATAAATCAAATTACAATAAAGCAGATACAAAGAGAAATCAGCTCACAGGAAAATAATTCTACTTAAACAAACTGACAAAAAAACTCATTACAGCAAAACCTTAGAAGGGTAAGTTATATATGGATTACTAAGATCGTGACCGATATATAAGTTTCAGTGCTTTAGAAAAATACAGTGCTCCTCTCCGGTTACACATTCATCTATACAACAAATAAAAGCAATAGAAATAAAAATTGAGGTGTTTAATGGTCTGGCCTGGGAGTGTGTACCTACTGGCAATTGTCTTTACAATTGATAATTCACCAGCCAGCTCTACGCAAATGTAAATATAAAGAACAACCAACAATGCTAATTCGCACAAATACCAGAGTGAGAGGGTCATGTCTTTTACTTTAGCAGATTTCAGCTTAATGAGTCCGCGTACGAATAAGATACCTTTGCAAGGCAATGTTTAATTCTTTTAATACTTTACATAGCCTGGAAAATGATTCGCCGAGAGCTTTCAGTTATATAAGAATACATACTTCCACTAGAATAAATATTCCCTTAATTGATCCCAGACACAAATCATTAACCTACACGATTTAACTTCAAAAGGGTGACATCTATAGATCAATATTTCAAACACACAATACAACTAACATTCGAAAGAAAAGACAAATTAGTGTTGGTTAATTCAAAAGAAAATGTACACGTACGAAATATTTCTAAAGACCAACTGTTTACAATGAAGGTATTTAATTAACCCAAAATCGATCTGGCTCGATTGACACTCTAACTGTAACTACTCTTCCCTGATAACCCAACCAATTTAACTCCCGCAATCAACCCCATCTTTCAAAAGAATATATAAAAACAAGAAACATTAATTTCCTTGGAACAATTTCATATTAATTATTCCACGACATCTTAATTTTTAAATATGCATTCGTCCGTAACAACAGTACATTTCTCTCTTGAAGTTTCAAGTAACAAACGAAGATATCTTTTGATCGAGGTCCGTTCAGCCGTAATTATTCATTAGATCAATGACATTTTACATCAAGAGCACGCATAAGAAATTACGATTCGTTACGCCCTTCAGTAAAGTGTTTAAACGTGCACCTGCTACTCACCCCAACATGTGTTTTACAACCCTAGACAATTAGTTACAAAGTCCTTCATAAAATATTAATTTTTAAATTTTACAATACCTATTCAAATTAATCCACTATTGTTCCAGGTTCATTTACAGTTACTTTTCTTTAGAATTACCTTTGTCTACTTTCCCAAATGTCTACCTACATATGCTTCTTCCCAATCTTCAAACTTTCCTTTCTTTTGACCTTTCTCTTTTCCGAAGGTCAATTGTTCTTTCAAACACTTCATTTCCCTAATCTAACTGGTACTTCAACTTACTGGTTAAAATTTTAGGTTTTCCATTCCTCAATTCCATAACCATTCCTTTCAATTTCACTTTTCTATCCAACCAATCTGGGAATCCAATTCTCTTTCATACCTTTTTCCTTTAAATTAATTCTTTCGACCACATTCAATTCAATTTTACCCATATCTCTAATCATTTCCACATACCTACATCCATAAGATAATTAGAAGAAAAATATAAAGAGGTATATTACATAAATTAAATTCTACATCAATTTACTTACATACCCATCACACTATTTAAAATTCACGGGTTTCCCATGTCCGGGTTCTGTTATTTATTTGCGATAAGAATTAATTATTTTAAAAATTTATTTTCCTTAATATTTCCTTTAATTTTGTTATTTATTTTAAATATTTATTTTTCCAACTTTTTGCATTTTGGCACCGTTTTTAAGTGTTGCCGTAAAAATAAATTAATTAAAGTTTTTAAAATTTATGATGATTAATTAAGGATTGTAAATTACTTTTATAACTTATAAACTAAAAATATTAATTAATTAAATTTATTTTTTTTTTAATTTATAATAAATGATAAAATTTCAAATTAAATTTTAAATAATTTTTTTGTAATTACAACGTTTATTAAGTTAGGTTTTTTAAATTAAAAGTAGCATGTAACATCTTAAAATTAAAGAAGTTTCTTTTATTTGAAATTCGCTCATTTAATTTAAATTAAACTTGAATTTTTAATTAAAGGTCCTGTAACTTAACCTTATTTAATTTAACAGAATTAAAAATTTTTGGCATTGGTAAACAAACTTGGTTATTTTAAAAAATTTTTTGCTATTTGAAATCCGTTATAAACGTAAATTCTGTTAAATTTTAGAATGAATTTTTTAATTTATTCGGAAACCAGTTTTCCCTAACAATTCCTCTTCATAAATTTTTACCTTTTCAAATTAAATATATATTTTATTTATATTGTAATCCCCAAAATGTTTTAATGAAGATAGTGCACAATATATAGAAAAGGTAATTTTTTAAAATCTGAAACATAAAAATAACTATATACAATTTTCTGATTTTTCAATTGTGGAAAAAAAAAATGACTTTTTGTAATTTTTAATATTTTTAATTTACTTCTTATTAACAAAAAAATGGTTTAAATGTTATCATAATACTTATTATTAAAACTTTTAACCTACTATTTTAAATTATTAAATGTTTAATTTTTTTAATAAACATTTAATACATTTTACAATTCAGCAAAATACTAAATTTTTTTATTTTAACCCATTGCCTTCGATTAAAATTAAGAAGGTTCAGTAAGAATACTAAACATTATTTTAAACTTATTTGGTTTGTGTAAAGATTTATCAGTGAAAATTATTATCACATTATTTTCCCAAGCATTTAAAATATAATACTTCAATAAAACAACAACTACTTAATAACATTTGTTTAAATATTTTATTTAATTCTAATTTCATAATCATTTACGGGCAAAACTTCTTTATTTTTTTTTTAATTTTTTTCTATTCCTACCTGCTTCAAATTAAGCCTTTTAAAACTCCTTATCTTTATTACCCTTCATATTCATTCGTTAACCTTTACCCTATTATTACTATTACTTCTGTATTTTTATTAATTTGTTGATCTTCCCACTTCAAACATTATATTCTTCCCAATTTAATCCATTTTTCTCTTATTTTAAATTTGGGCAGTTGCATAATTATTCTTTTTCATAATTTGTTCATATTAGGTCAAACAACCCCAAGCTTTTTCCTGTGTTTGCATACATTCTCCTATTAATATTCTCACAATTCTTTCCGACAATACCTTAACTCTCCTATCTTATTCTATTTCCATATTTCTCTTCTTTTATTCTCCCTTAATAACTCAATGCCCATCCTTATTCGTTTACCTTACCATTCCCCAAATATTATAACCTTCCTCAGCTCCCTTTCTCACAATTTATATTCTCTTTAATCCAATTGACCATATCCATTTTTATTACCTATTATTATTACCCACCTCCCCACAATTTCTTTTCAGCCTTTCATTCAAATTCCGCTTCTTAAGCTATTTCCCTTTTTATACAATTACCATTTAACTACGTAACTTTACATTAACCACTTTTGAACAATTATTTCACTCAACATCTTTTCCACTCATTTTCCTAGTTAAGTTCCAATCCTCTTCAAATACCTTTTCCAAACTAATTCCACCTTAACCAATCACATTTCTTAGCTATCATACTCTATTTTTTCACCCTTTTCCACTATTCAAGATTTTATCTCTCTCATTTCTTAAATTTTCACTTTTGCTTTTTAACTTATTTTCCCTCCCCTTTCCATTAATTTATACTATTCTTTCCTTAGACCTTTTCATTCTTTCGCTTTTTTTAATCTCCTTAACTCTTTCCTTACGTTCAATTACCATGTTTTTTCCCTTTCAACATTTCCTGTTTATTACGTTACTTGCTAACATTACTTTTTAAATCTTCTTATATTTCTTACTATTTCTACATTTCCTCTTACTGAATTTTACTTATACATTCCATTCCGTTTAAATTCTTTGATTTTTTAACATGCTCATCCATCTGTATTAAATAATCAGTTTTAGCTTCACTATTTTTAAACGTTAAACACTTATTTTAACTTAATACCACTTCTTATACTTTAACACCTTTTACAAACAAGTTTCCCACTAATTTCGAATTCACAAACTAAGATTTCGCGTTTCCAACTTATTCTGCTTTCACAATATCTATATTTCTTCCATCAACACCCATTTCTAATTACTTGTTTTAACACATTTTTTACCACGTTGTTTCATTCTTTACCACTGATACCACAATTTTACTTCCAATTCATTTCTCATTATTTTCCACATTACGTCAATATTTCTCCTTTCACCAATATCAACTTCTTCTTCATTCCTTCTGCTTTTTGCTTACTAATCTTACACCTCTTACTTTTTCCCATTAACCTGTTTTTTCAAATTTCCATGAGTGCATACCATTTTTTTTAATTGTCATTACCAATTTTCGTTACCAATTGCGAATTAGCTTTTCCCACTTTCACTAACTGTTTTAAATTGTTATTTAATTAATTTACATTTTAAAATTTTTACTTTAAATTTTCCCGGGTATTATTTTTATAATTATAATATATTTTATTTTCTTAATTAAATTCAAATTTTAATGTTTTTTTTAAATCCCTTTTCTTTGATTACTGATTAGATTCTTTTCCCTATGAAATATGACCGATGACATTAATTGTTGTTTTAGTTAATTGTTATTATTTAACTATAATTAGGATGTAATTCCGATTAACTATCCTTCTTTTTAAATTTAAAAAAAAAATTAATGGAAGAGAACGAATAACAAATGAAGAAATTAGAAACCGCATGGAAGCTACAGAAACCATTGTAGACAAAATAGAAAAGAGGAGCTCGAAATGCTTTGGACACTTGTTAAGAATGGAGGATACTCGATGGCTCAAACGATTATTGGACACCACAAGGGAAAGAATGAGAAAGCGAGATTTGGAAAAAGACATGGCATACGATTGAGAGGCTTGGAGGGGAGGAGTGGGAAAATAGCTACTTGCTGTATATTTATGCAATTTATATATATATATATATATATATATATATATATATATATAAATATATATATATATATATATATATAGTATATAACTTTTGCTAGCTTACTAGTGCAATCCAATGAACGAAAGGACTAATTGTGGATCACGTTGTGGTATGATCAAGTACGTTCAATCGTAGGTTCTTCATTTCAAATGTGTTCTTACGGAAAAAAACTACGACACTGCAACTACTAGAAGCAACATCTGCCTTTTTATGGCTTAAGTGTCGATAGGTGTTGAACAATATCCGCGTTTCCACTATGTGCAAGTGAAAACTGTTCACAATAACTGTTCACAATATTTTAAACAATTTCAATCACTATCTCAGCTTGTTTTTTTTAATAAATAGATATTCAATTTCCAAACCTCTATTAAATGTTAGTATCTTTTTGGCATTTTCTGATTTTCCACCGTCCTAGATACACACTACACTATAACGATTATTTATTTAAAAACAGTTATTTATTAACATTTGTCCTTAATTTGATACTTAATACTGCATCATAAGCAGGATCGCATGCTATTTATTTAAGTCGATAAAAGTACAAGAAAAGTCTCGTAAATTGTAGAACTATTGTGTCTTATCTTAAGGTTGCGCTATCTTTTTCGTACTTTCTAGAATTTGATTAATTCCTTCTAAACAATGAAACGTCAGGAACGGGACAAAAAAAGACTTTTTTTATAAATACGAAACATTTACGTAATTTATTAAGAGAATTAGATATACGAAATGCTGTGTTTAAAAAATTCGGGATGAATGGTCACCTTAAGCTTTTGTGATATAAACCGTAATGCTGGTGCAAGTGTTCCCATTTTACGATACGTTTAGTTATAGACTATGGACTTATCGAATTTATTTAATCAAAGAAGCACAAAGTACAGAGTAAGTACAAAGAAAAAACTGAGGCAAAATACATGATCATGCAGCAACTTCAAATATTATCCATACGTGAAATAATAATTGTCACTCTATGTTCCAAGAGCATGTATTATTACCAGCCGAATTTTTGAAAATTCGCAACCTACAAATAAACTTTTAAGCTCGAGGGATATTCGGTAAGAAAGTTATCAAAATTCGTTGCAATTGACGACAGGAAACTTTTACTAGCTAAAATTAAAGTCAGTTCTGTATAAAACATAAGGACAGTACACTGTTTGAAACAGTAAATAAAATTGGCATGTGAGTAATAACATTGTTAATAATGTGCGTTCGTCTTTGTATCGCATGGAGAGTATTCCTTTTTGTTCTATTTCATTTTCAACTATATACGAGGGTTGCTCAATACATACTGCCCCGTGTTTTTTTCTCCAAAAGTATTTATTTAACAAAATATAAATTTACATACATGAAAGAATAATGGTTTGCCTGGTCACTCTATTTTTCTACACAATCACCTTCAAGTTCCACGGCCGTTCTCCACCGAGGCACGAGGGCATGTTTTCCCTGTTGGTAAACATCTTTACTCTGTCTACGGAGCCAGGTTTTCACTGCATGAATCACCTCTTCGTTGTCTTCCAAATGTCTTCCACGAATTCCGTGGCCCAAACACGTGGAAATCTGGGAAAGCCAAATCGGGGCTATAGGGTGGAAGGGGTAACACTGTCCAACCCTATTTGGCGATGTGGGCAGACGTCCTTAAACTTGTGTGGGGACGAGCGTGATCGTGCTGAATGAAAACCTCCCCAGGGTTGACATGGCGCTGCAGTCGCCGGAAGCGCTAATTAAGCTTGTCTATATTTTCGCCCAACTTTCTGAATTAATGGTACCGCCTTCTGACATCACATTAACGATAATTACGCCCTCACAATCCCAAAACATCGTGATCGTGACTTTTCCTGCTGAAGGAACTGTTTTAAATTTTTTCTTCTGTGGAGAGTGACCGTGACGCCATTCCATCGACTTTATTTTAGTTTCGGGCTTAAAGTGATCCACCCGCGTTTCATCACTTGTCATCTGGGACAAGAAGGCCTCCCTATCAGCTTCAAAACGTTGCAACAAACCGAAAGCAATGTCTTTTCTTTGGGATTTGTGATCGAGAGTAAGACACCGAGGAACCCATCTTGCACACACTTTTCTGTATTCGAGCTCATTGATAATCGCATCCACATTTCCTTTGCTTACCGACAGCTTCAGTACCAATTACCGAGTCGTAATG
Source organism: Vesta saturnalis (assembly GCA_036346205.1). Taxonomy (NCBI): domain Eukaryota; kingdom Metazoa; phylum Arthropoda; class Insecta; order Coleoptera; family Lampyridae; genus Vesta; species Vesta saturnalis. The sequence goes on along the minus strand of JARFJB010001237.1, from coordinate 2,082,070 downwards.
CGTCGAGTATCTCTAATGAGAACATCAGCCCGCTGCAACATGTCAGGCGTGGGAGGCCTTCCCGCCCGCGGCAAATCTTGGAGGTCTGCAGCACCACCCTATGATGCTTTCACCCTCTGCGCCCAGCGACCAACGGTACTCCTATCGACAGCAGATGTTCCGTAGACTTTGCACAAACGTTTATGAATATTCCCCACGGTTTTGTTCTCTGCCACGAGAAATTCAATCACAGTACGTTGTTTATGACTTGCAGACGGCACATTAAAATATTCCTACACTTACACTATCTATCGGAAGAAAATGAAACTTTGCATACACACGCGGCAAACTTTAAGTAAGCCGCACCTAAATTTGTACATTTCTCAGAAATGGTTTTCACTTCAGAATAACTTGTGGGGCATTATTTATTGAGCAACCCTCGTAGCTGCCTTCAAGCATATTTTTTTATAAATTCGTATATAAAAGCAGCGCTAGATTATTTCATTTCATTATTGTGATTAAGCACGAACTGGAAGATAATTGAACTACACCAACATTCATTAAGGTACGAAAAATGTACATATGCAATCAAATAGTAAAAACAAAGTAAGTGATAATAGTCCATTAACTTTTTGTAATTAAAAAAAATCGTGGCATGTAATATATCAATACCGATTACACCCCTTTAAAATGTGAGAGAAAATGATTTACTGCAGGGTTGCACTATTTAGAAAGAACCTACAATGATTTGTAGTAAATTTGGGCACATATTATGACGTTGCTTAATACTTTAAGAGATTTAGATCAATTCTTGTTAAATATTAAACGTATGTTAAAGAAATGATTTCTATTGAGATTAATCGAAATAAGGATTTATGTTTGTGGTGAAATCGCAAAAAGATTATTTGGATCATTTCCAAATAGTAGCGGTCGGTTTTACTATAATCTGTTCGTTTAATTTAAATGTTGATTGAAAGTTATGGAGGTTTTAAACAATTCAATGCTTGATGTGTAGGAAAATAAAAATCTATCGACGAAATGAAAATTACATTTTCTTTTAAACATCGTTAGGCAACGTTGAGAAGATATTTATGAAGCATTTCCTTTTATAAGGTATAAATAACGTTTTGTATTAGACGAAACAAATAGACTCATTTATAAAACGCCATAATTCAAGACAGGATATAAATAGAATGAAAGCAACAAAGAGTAAATAAAGAAGGAGGAGACTGTTAAAATTTATAAAATTTTGTATGCAAGCTAAGTCCCGTATATAACATGCCACACACCTTACGTTGAGATAAATCTTACGACTAACTGAGACGAATGGTGGAACAAAACCCAACATCAACTTCAATTTCTCCAGTGATTCGTTGTATGACGTCGTATAGCCCTAGGGACCTGACATCACACATCAATGTGAAACTACTCAGTTAAGATGAAACCAAACGGACCAGGATGGACTACTTGCTTGCAGCAGTTTTGTGAAATCCACGTTTCTAAAGTTTAAAAGAAATCCCAATCTTATGGCATGATAACTTGAGGGACATTTCGGGAATGAATTATAACTCCCTGAGAATTGAGATGTCATTCAATTGTTAGAACACGGATGTCTTGTTAATTCAAAATGTTGAAGCGATCACGGGTGAATACCGTTTTACTTCGTGTCGGGAATTAGAAATTGACTTTAAACGGTTCTCGAATAAATGGCATCGATTGCTGTTTACATGTTTATTAAATTAATAGTGTAAATTAACATAATAATTTGTTAGTAAATACAACAGTAATAGGCTTGTATCAACATATTACCCTGTGTTTTCTAAAGCCAAGTGCAATAAATCTCTGTTTCAAAATAATTTTATCTAAATAGACATTATTTTCCTTTGTCAAACTGAATTTGTAAGACAAATACGTGTTAAATGAACGCAACAGATTAGGTAAGGCGTATAGACTATGTTCTAAGAAAATTTTGTGCAGCATACGAAAATGTGTAGTAATCCATTTCAATTGTACGCTTACTTGGATCTACAAATAGTCTAAATTATTTGCTTATTTAGTTATTAGCAATCAAAGAAATCCAAGCTTAACCCAATACTATTCCTGTATTCAAACCTCGTTATTTGTTACGAAATGATTAAGGTATAACATTTGTCTTAATGTAATCATCACAAGCAGTGTTTAGGATCCTTCATTTCAGCTCCCATCTTTTGTAGCGTAGTTATTATTTAACGTAAAGTTTTAATATTTTGCACACTTTATCTGTGCCCTAGGGAGCATTTTAGGAAAATGTGATTGACTATACAGGGTGGTCCAAAAAACCGTGACGTCATAATGGCATATTTTTTTTAATGACATACCTTATATTTTTTGCAGATTTAATTGACTTCCATGATTGTCTACATAACCCTAAAATTGTATAGAAATCGGTTTTAAAATTAGTTAAAAATACAAATAGTGGCTCGTTTTCAGATAATAAGCCAGGAACACATTAAGTAAGGTTAGCGATCAAGCTGACCAAATTTGGGGAATCTAAATTATACAGGGTGTTCAAAATTTACTGTGAGAATTTAAAGATTTTTTTTCGTCTTTTTAATATAACACCCTGTATAATTTGATGGCATTCGATGCGGAATTAAAAAACAAAACTTTTTTTTAAATATGTCCCTATCAAGATTCCTAACGCTTTCAAAGATATACGCCAAAAACTCGTTTTATCAACTATTTCATTAGCAATTTTAATAAAACAAAAAACTAAGGACAAGTATTGCATGACATTTGTAGCAAATTTAATTTAAAACAACTTCATTTTAATTTATTTTTATTTTTCAACACTTAAGAACAAACCAAAGCTAAGCTAAACTCATAATTAAAAACACTTATTTTGGGTTCCTTATAGTTATTAATGATACTAGTTCGATATGAACGTCATAATGAAACGCGTGTAAAGTTAAACCACGAGGCGTTAGCCGAGTGGTTTATTTACACAAGTTTCATTACGAAGTTCATATCGAACGTGTATCATTCAAAATTTAATCTACGCCAGTCGAAATAGATTTTCTTTGCATAGATTCGATTTGTTTACAATACCAGAAACGTTTTTGTAAATAAAAATTCAAAATTATTAAGTGCCCATATTAATCGATGTTATAGTAACCGCGCTTGTCGATTGTTGCAATTTTTACGTTGACAACGCCATTATTTGCGTTCAATTTTGTGCTTTACATGAGTTTCACGCACTGATGGACTGAATTTAACAAATTGTACAGACTTTATAATTAATGTTTATAATAAATAAATGTTGGTAAAGATTTTATAATAAAGTAAAAGTTGTAACTAACTTTCTTTTTGCCTGTTTTTTATTTTAAAATTTGCGTGTTATTATGAGTTCATAATGGCACTGGGTGCTATTATGAAGGCCATAATGACACCCAAATGAAGATGATAAATATGTCATAATGACACTGGCGTAGATTAACTAATAAAAGAATTACTAAAATTATTTCTTTTATTATAACTTATGTTCAATACGTCTTCCGTTTTCTTCTAAACGCAAACGAAGACTTATTGAAAGACCTTGCCACTCTTCCTAATAAAACAGGTGTAATTTTTCGAAATGCATTTTGTGTTCTTTGTTGCATGTCTTCAGGGGTGGTTGGAGCTTCATGGTAAACGGTTTTCTTAACGTAGCCGCACAAAAAAAGTCTAACTTATTTAAGTTCGGTGACTGTGGTGGCCATTTACATGGCCCCCATCTTCCAATCCAGCGCTTTGTAAAGGCTCTATCCAGATGGTTCCTGACTTGCAGTGAGTAATGTACTGGAGCTTGTCGTAACCCAGATGTACCCTAACATGAAACGTGTACTTGAACTTGTCCGCATTAATGCAAATTCAAGAGACAAAACAATAGCTAAGGGATGCATCTTAATTTGACTTATAAGATGCTATTATTAATTGCTTAAATTGATGTCACTGAGAATAATGAAAACTCCGGCTAATGCTAGGCTTACTCCAATTAATAGCTTAAATCTCCCTTACTGGCCGTGATTAAATAATCAGAGTTGATTTACAAATCTGATCTAGAACTCGCAAAATTCTAACCTGATTTAAAAAAAAACAGTGATCGTCTAGGGGGCAAATAACCTACGTTGTGTAATGTGCATGAGTTAGGGTCGGATAAGGTTAATTTGTTGCATAAGGAGGCAAGGTAATTAAATGAAACAAAACTACAAAAGATGAACGAGTTGCGCTACCTGGTGATTCGCTCGTCATTTACATCGGGAGGAAAAGAATCACCAAAAAACTCCCTTTATTCCAATAATAATCACACAAAGAAAAAAAAAATCAGATAACACAAGTAAATCGCATTCAAAGGATTAAAGATGTATCAACGCTACTCTATCGGTATTAAAGGCGTACAAAATCTATAACATTGCATAAAACGAAGTTTAGTCATAGATAACATAAAATCATGTCTACAAATGGTGTTCAAATTTAAGAAAAATAAACAGGTAATAAATAACAGAGGATCCCTTTGGAACCAATTCCTGTCTGCTTTTAGGTAAATAATTACATATGAAGCATTATACAGGGTGTGGTACAACCGAACATAAACAGAACACAAAAAAAAAACAAAATACATCATTAAATCAAATTAAGAGGGCGTACCTTACAAAATTTAAATATCGCCAAAATAAAATGCAAATCAATTTCAATAACTACACATAAAGGCAATAAACATAAACAGTGTGATCGTATCCACAATAAGATCGTCAATCAATCACCAAAAAAAAAAGGGAATAGGGTTATCCCGACCATGTGGACCTTTTGTTTAACCAATCATGGCGGTTTTTAACACCTAAATACATTAAGCACCCTAGTAATACATATTACAAATTCAACATACATAAAAAAAAATTAACAACAGAAAATTAAACAGGTTACAGATTATTTAAGTAGATAAAAATGGAAAGGGCAAGTAGGTTACACATACAAATTTGTGGATACGATCACAACAAAGAATACACATGGACAATAACAATAAATTATATAATTGGGTACAGAGGAAAACCATTCGTGGCCAACCACATTAAATACGCAGTTGAGACAAAGTATAACATCTGACACCAAGCCTTGCAAAACACCGATTCACCTACATGATTAGTAGGTATTATTACAAATGCAAGATAATAAAACGGGCGATCCCTTCTCTCAATTTTTCTTAGGCATAAAACAAAACACAAAAATATAGACATATATGCATATAACGGTAACAAGAGAGACATTTGGATATATATATATATATATATATATATATATATATATATATATATATATATATATATATATATATATATATATATATATATATATATATAAAACTAGATCATTAGGATCAGCTTTCTGACTTTATACCTATGATCGTTTGTGTTTTTATCACGATAAATACAGGTCAGAATTATCAATACGCAATATAGAACACATAAAACAAAGAGAGCGAGCTTCTCTGTGCCTGCATAATTTCAGTGAAAACAACAGCTTTGCAAGTCAGGGTTTCAGTTTGGTTTTAACCATTTAAATGAGTAGGTAGAATGACCTTTTCTGTGTAATTTCACAAACCGCAAAATCTTTTCTTTTACTTACATTATCAATGTAGGTTATCCTTTTAAGCTTTCACCAGCACAAATGTTTAAATACTCGGATTTATCGATTAACACAAAAAAAGGGAAAAGAAGATCTAATTAAACAAACACAAAATCGATGTCAAATCTTAATAACGCACGCCTTGAAAATTCAAATGCAACTCCCCTATGCTAAGCACAACAACCGTTTTTATTCTTTCATCACCCCCTATTTTCCATATCAAATAACAAAAGCAATAAAACTATTTCGTGTGAACGCTTTTGCCTTTAATTATGAAAAGAAACATTATTTCTAATTAACATGTGCAATCAACCGTAGAAATTCTGTATTGAAAATATCACATTTCAACCCATGAACAAATTTTACTTTGACAGCGGTGTAATTTTTTTTTTATAATACTGACATTTTTATTTTTCAAAACGCATTTATAAACATCTTTAGCAATTTGTCTTGCCCTTTCGATAAATGCAGTTGAGCCTGCACCTGCAACTTAAAAACATCTGGTTGCGGGCCACCCTTAGTTAAAATCCTACCCAAATATGTCTTCCAAAAAAAAAGAAATAGAAACCATTCTCACATAACAATTATTATATAATAACTTTTAGTAATTATCTTTTGCTATCGCGACAACAATTTTAATCGGAATATTTTCAATGTATTCATCAAATTTTCATAATGTGCTACCTACAAGCTCCATCGTGTTACAACCACATTGCGTTTCATTTCTATCGGCAAATTTTGACAAAAATGGGGCAACTCGTTTTGTAAAAAGTCTAGATACGTCCCCGTTTAAATGGCCGCTGAAAAGTGCGTACCAATGGTATGGTCTTCAATGACCCCCCCCCCCCACCACACACATTAATACACCATCTATGTTGTCTATCGATCTGCTTGAATATCCTCGGGTTGTGGTCCAAGTAGTAATGAAAATTATGCCGATTAACAAATCCGTTTTCATGGAAGAACAAAACCTTTTCGATAAAGTCAAAACTGAACCTTATTTTATCCTGTGCCCAATTACAGAATTCCATACGTTTATCAAAGTGCTCTTGGAAAAGTTCTTGGTGAAACTGAATGTGATACGCATGGAACCGATTGTCTTTTAAAACACGTTTAACAGTACTTTCACTAACATCTACTGCATCAGTCACTACCTTCTGACTAATGATTTTCCATAACCTGTAATAGCACACCCAATTTCCTTTCTTTTGATCGAACCCGTTTATTTCGAGCTTGTTTGAGGAATTCTACTTTTCCCGTTTGCGCGAATCTCTCCAATAAATTCTGCGGACTAGGCTTGTCCGGATGCGGCTGTTCTGGATAACCCCCTGCATAAAGCCAACTCGCCAAAAAACAGTTCTTTTGGGACTATCCCAATATGAAAATCATATCCACAAGCTCTTCCCTACTGTAATTCATCATAAAAGGCACAATTAGAAGCAAAATAGCACTCATGACTTTAGATTGATTTAACAGCCACTTATTTTTTTTAATTAAAATTGCTAATGAAATAGTTGATAAAGCGAGTTTTTGGCGTATATCCTTTGAAGCGTTAGGAATTTTGATAGGGATACATTTCCAAAAAAGTTTTGTTTTTTAATTCGGCATCGAATGCCATCAAATTATACAGGGTGTTATATTTAAAATAAGAAAGGAGAAAATCTTTAAATTCTCAAAATATTGACAGTAAATTTTGAACACCTTGCATAATTTAGATTTCCCAAATTTGGTCAGCTTGATTGCTAAACCTTACTTATTATCTGAAAACGAGCCACTATTTGTATTTTTAACCATTTTTATAACTAGTGGTGTAAAGCTGATTTTTTTAACATTTTAATTTTTTTTGTCGATGTTATCCAACCGATTTATATACCATTTTAGTGTTATGTAGACAATTATGGAAGCCAATTAAATTTGCAAAAAAATATATGGTATGTTATTTAAAAAAATATGCCATTATGACGTCACACCTATTTGGACCACCCTGTATATTCAATCACATTTTCCTACAATGCTCTCTAGGTCACAGATAAAGTGTGCAGAATATTAAAACATTAAGTTAAAAAATAACTAAGCTACATCAGACGGAAGCTGAAATGAAGGACCCGTATAAAATCAATTAAATCTGCAAAAAAATAATAGGTATGTTATTTAAAAGAATCTGCCATTACAACGTCACACTTATTTGGACAACCCTGTATAATCAATCACATTTTCCTACAATGCTCCCTAGGCCACAGATAAAGTGTACAAAATATTATAACATTAAGTTAAATAACAACTAGGCTACAGAAGACAGGAGCTGAAATGAAGGACCCGTATAAACATTAAACACGTTAATCAACCATCATTAATTACAATAATACTTTCAATGCGAATTATCATATAAACATTAGAGTATATTTATAACTGATAACTTACATCTTCGACTTTTAACTTACAATTACTTAATCTTGCGTAAAGAAATACCCTATCCCATACTAGCATTAACTAATCGTATGTTCAGTAACAGCACTCTCGCTAAATATTGAAATAAGCGTAATTGTTTAATGCCAAAGGGAACACTGAGCGGAAATTGAATCACCAGCGCTCCAAGGTTTGGTTGGGTAGAACGTTTAATTTTAATTAAACAAAAAGGATTATTATTAGAAATTTAGGAAATAGTTTTTGCACAAGTAGGTAATAACAATATAGAAGGTAAACGTAATAAACTTAGTGAGTGTATAGTTGTTAAGCTTTAAAGGAAGATCCTAGTATAAAATGCAATATGAAGTGAAATATGTATTTGCATTACGCCAGGTTAACGTGTAACAACAAAAATAAAAAATGCAATGTATGTACTGTAATTGATTAAATTAATCCTTTGATAATCGAAATCACCGGTTGTGTGGTGAAATTTGCTCTCTTGTTGTGTTTACCTATCAGACTTTATAAACAAAATTACGCGTTTTAAAACTAAGAAAACGGATTTATAAGACAAGCTTTGCATACTTACGGCAGGGCGGTCCAAAATATATTTCCTTTCTTTATAAACTTCCAAAAAACGTTGCCTTTCTGCTAGTCACATGAAAACTGTCATAAAATGCAAAAGTCGGCGCGTTTAATTCCCAACCCGAGGGGAATGTCAGGCTGCTTAAGGCGCCTCTATACAGCTGTAAAAATTTGGGGCCTAATCTTTACTGATAGGCAACATACATATCTCAATACTCCCTGCGGGATAAAACTAAAATTGTTGAAAACGTCTCTAGTTCCACATTTATTTGCATATACGTTGTATTGTTTACATTGCTATTGACTAGCACATCTTTACCTGATCTGGCCAAATAACAACTACTAATTCTCTATTGTTGAAACTGGGGATAGTAAAACCAGTTACAATGTTATTTATACAGGTCGTGTTCCAAAACGAAAGTTATTTGCTATTGCAGATGAATACTACGATCTTGAAGTTGCAGTTGACGAAATACCGGACTTAGACCTGGAGTATTATATTGAAAAAGTAAACCAAGTATTGGAAGAATTGAAAAGAGTTGATCGAGCAGTCATATGTGAAGAAACGGTGTTACAAGGTAATTATGCGCAATGGAAAATGGAGCGGAAAAACGTTTAACTGCATCTACATTTGAAAAAATATGTAAAATGAAAAATAGCACCTCCACGGTTAAAACTGTCGCTGCTCTGCTGTATTCTAATTTTAGGGGCACTTATGCTACAGAATTTGGTCTAATTCACGAAATGACTGCCATTTATTTATTCGAAGACCAACATCAAAAAAAAGTTCAACGCAGTGGGTTAATTATTGATGAGGAGTCTCCATTTCTGGCGTGTTCACTTGATGGTTTAGTAGATGACTACGCGGTAATTGAAGTTAAGTGTTCTGCACAAAGTGAAAACCTCCCACCAATTCAAGCATTTGAAAATGGTAAAATAGATTATTGGGCGAAATAAGGGAAAAATGGTACTTTAAAAAACCCATAACCGAAAGGTAACTAAATAGACGTACGTATGAGAGAAAACAAATATTTATATATTTTTTTACTTGCAGAAATGATTCTCTTTGGACCACAAAGATGTGGAAAAATTAACAGGGTTTTTTTTATAATTCTTTACTCCCAGCATTGGTTGGCCGACGGAGTCGAAGTCAACCTCTAAGAGAAGTTTATATGTCTTAGCTTTATTTTATACCAATATTTATTATTTGTGATATTAATTCTTTTTTGTTCAGAATAAAAATTATTATAAAATAAATAATAATTTTATTTATGTATTTAGAAAAAAAAACATACCTACCTAACGCAATTCCGCAAACAATACATAAGAGTGATAATAACTAATAATAGAATTTATATTTATATAACATTCACACCGCTTTGTGTTACAAAATATAAAGTAAATCATAATTAGACCAAACCCTATGATAGTTGCCATGAGATTAAAAATGAATAACAACAATGGGTATTGGTTGCAGTTATTAGAAATGAATTAGTCATATAGTAAGCAGGTAACGTTGTTGATACTCAGGTAGTAATAATTTCGCCTTAGGGTTTGGTGGCATGTAAGTTGCCTAACTTTTCATTCGCCGATTGAAAATTGTTTCAAAACAAAATACTTTTTTGTGTATTTACTACAGCACTATAATAGTTGAAAAAAATATCTTTACGCACAGCTGTACAATTTTATTAAAGAAACACATAGCCGCAAAAATTTTGTTCATATCGCGTTTACCAACTGAGATATCTTTTAAGTAAGTTTTACTAATAATGGTAATTATTTTTAAAATTAAGACGATTATCAAGAAAATATTTACGTACGGTTAATATGTACCATATAACGAACAATATCCAGTATTGAGAATATCTTTAAACTTGAACGTAACTGTCTGAACCTAACAGAAAGTTTGACAGTTTTACGGATCTTTATACGCGCTCTTCATATATCCCTTAAGCTTTCCAAACTCCTTGTCACAGTGATGGATTCCCAACAAACATACATTAATTAAGTATGTGTATGTTGACATGGTAGGATGAAAGATGGGTGCGTATAGATCCTAGCATCCAGTTTACCATGGAAAAGGGAACTAATGGAAGTTTATCAATTCTTAACATATTAATATCTAAAACTAGTAATTCACTGTCTTTTAAGGTTTACAGAAAGCAGATATACACTGATAGGTACCTTCATAAATTATCAAAACATCATCCTCGTCACAAATTGGTGTAATTAAATCTTTAACGGAGCGAGGAAAACGATTTGTGACCCAGAATTTTTGAAAGATGGATATAAAAATTTAACAAAATCCTTACAACCCAATGGGATTTTACACACAACCATACAGAACAATCAGTGCTTTTCTTCCTTTTATAACCAATGTTACAGATAGAATTGAAACAATTCTAATTAAGCATGGCATTAGGATTCTTTTTAAACCTGCAATTAAAATTTAAAAACATTTGTCACCTAAAGATGTTTAAAATTCGTTATCACTTTCCGGAGTGTACAAGTTATCTTGTTCATGTGGAAAAGTATAGAACATACGACCGGATTTTTAATTGACGTCAAGTGTATGCTATTATCGGTTTCAAATTATATCATAAATCGATTACATTAGCTCTTTGATTATGACATTTTTCACTATTAGCCTTTGACCGTTAGAGGGTGTTCTGGTTTGTCATTTTCAAGACAGTTTAACAATATTTAATTTATTAAAGATCTAGTTATTCTTCACTAAAATTGTGTTCCATAGTTGACTTTGTACGTTTATCAAACTGTTGTATTAACAGCAGGCTTATGTTTGCGTTTTCACTTGTTCAAATTTCATAAATTTTTTTCAACATCTTAAGCGACTCTAGTCACGTGGTCGTGATTTTATTAAATATATGTCGTTAGTTTCGAAATTTTAAGTAATTCTTTAGTAACGAAAAAAAGTTTTTGGTTAGATTATCAAGTTTAGGTGGAAGTTTAAAATGAAGATGTGATTTACGCATTGGTACCGATAGCTACTGAAATCCCTTTTACTAATTTGGTTAAGAATTAAGTAGTGTCTTTGTAAATAAAAGTCGTTCTAGTTATTTTAAATTTCGGTGAATTTTGTTGAATGGATTTGAAATTGAATCATGTAAAATTATGTTAAGTATAAAATTATCACGTTGTATGGCACACCTTTTGTGAATTAAAATCTTAGCGACAATCTGTCGCCTTTCTTTTGATAGCATTTTTGGTCTTAAACAAAGAGTTTAGCTTTTATATACCAGGCGTTAAGGTCTAGTCTCGTTATGAAAACTTTAATTTACAGGATATCGGTTACATTGATAACACCCGCTGGTTACGAAGTGTTCTTTGGTGATGTTATTTTTCATACGGCTCTCGAGTTTGATTTGTTTTGGCGCGTCTTTGAAAAATTTAAGTAATATTTTTAATGATTGGATAAATTAAGAAGTAGGGGAATAAAATCCAATCTGGCGAGAAATCAAGGTAGCTTAAGGCAGTCTTAATAAGGGTGTCGTAGTGTCAAGACTCTTGCTTGCGTCTCCCCCGCACACACAAAGATTAGTTTGTTTGGAGGTAGTGAATTATTTACGCCCTTATCGGGAGGTGAAGTGAAGTATGTCGTGGAAATCTTTCGGTTAGCCTCAATTTGGGGGATACTTCGTTCCTCCCGAATTAGACTATCTCTATCGTTGTCGCGCAGCGACATTATCGCGTCCATGAAATTGGATTCGATGTTCAATCAGTGCCGGTCTTTAATTATTCAAGGATTTTCATCGTATCCTGTATGCGGATTATTGGTGAGACAGTTCAGTTTTTTGACGGCTTCGTGTGTACAGCCGACCATATAACAAATATAAACTGCTGTAAATATAATGCTTAAGAAGTTTTGTGTAAATATGGTTTCGTTTTAATAAATGTACTTAGCAATCAAGAGGGCTTTAACGTAGCTTGTTTTATGAAAGTCAAGTTCGATTTGTCAAGTTGGTGTGAAGATAAATTTAAGAATTAAGAAGTTGTTGATTTACATCGATCACCTACGGAGAGAAACTTCTCCTATATCGTTGTGAGTAAGAAAAGCAAGTTCGATTGACCATTTGTGCTGGGTGAAGGTAACTACATATTTTTCTGAATGTATATGTGTTTGGTGATTTTAATAATATATTTGTTTGTACTCAGTTAGGAGAATGAATATGCGTGTTTGTTTAAGTTTAATTAAGTAACGTTCGGATACCAATTCAATATATAAAGCATATTCACTCGTAAACTATTTCGGTCTGTGCGCTTTGATTGTTTCATTCTGTTAATGTTATATAACATGATGTACTGCCAGATTCGTAAAATTTAGATGTTCAACGTTTTCTTTACTCTTTCATGTTAATTAAAATGTATAAAATAGATAAATTTGGTGTTTTTTGAATCCTGTAGGAATTATTCCAAATCAGACTATAGCAATTTTATTTAAGAGTTACATTTCATGTGCTTAAATATTTTTCTGTTTATTTTTCCACGATTATTTATTATTATTTAAGTGTGCATGTTTTGTAATCCTAATCTTTACTCACAACGTTCATTAAAAATTCAGAAGTTTAGTTATTTTGGATTACATTCAAAGTTTATGAGTAATTTATTGCTTTGCGGTAAATATTAATTTGCACTTCTTTGAAATATTTGATATTTATGGAAATCTTTAATGTAGTAGATAGTAAGAATTTCTATACTAAAGTATTTGCTATTTTGATTTCGGTAAAAAATCACTGTAAAGAGATTTTAGATTATAAAGTAATGTAATTATGAAGTGAAAAGGTATTTGACCGATCAACTATTTAGTTTTGCACATGATAGTTTTACGAGCAGTCGCTCATTTTTTTTTAAGTGAGTTTTATAGGAATCAACTTACCGTCACCGTAGTACCTGATTTTGCGAAAAGGTAAGTAGTTTAATTATTTGGTGCGGAGTAGCTGTGTATTTTTGGAATTTAGGGATTACGATCCCGATTTTGAACGTTGATTAAAATTTTAGGACTGTAAATTTTCGATCGCGTTTAGTTTTGTTGTGACGTATTTTTTGTTTTAATTAATTATCATTTTGATCAGTTATTTTAGGTAATTGAACCAATGATTTTATCCTAAGATTATCGAAATATCTAGAGAGTTTTGAGTTTTATTATCGCAATTTTGCGGCTTTTATGTGAGGCTTAAGATTTTATTGAAGCTTGGTTGAACTTTGCGTAAATATTTTTAGTAGAGGGGAAGGTTTTGCAGCATTAAGTAAGAACCCCGTCCACACGACTGAGATATGCCGTACGCGCACACTGACTTTACGGGCTGATGGTCTAAGGGGTATTTGCTCTGTAACACTCTAAAAGATTGTATTACTACTGAGGATGATAACTGTAAGTGTTATCGAAACGTATAAAACAAAAATACACCATTAATAACCCAAAATGCTAAGTATTTTAAACATGTGTAATAATGTTGAAAGTTTACATTTTCATATTATAGGAGTCTAAAGGTAACGTTTTATCGATGTCTGTAGCGTATTTTCTAAATTATTGTATCCAAGACAAATTCACTCACGGGCATCAGCACCTCGAAATAAATGATGTAGGTTGTTTTAAAAATATTTAAGACGTAAATTGTCGAAGAGCTCGATATCAAAACTTCCTTATAAGAAAGTCAAATTACCATTTTTAAAGATTGTTTATTTATCTTGAATCTTTCGTTTTATAGCATTATGGGTCGAATTGTCTATGCCCCATTCAGAAATGGGTAAGATACAACTACAGATAGGGTCGTATGGCCTACTTAGTTCACACATCGGTAACATTTTGTATAAAGAAATACAATTTGGTCACAAGTTGAATTATGTCGTTAAAAGCAGAGTAGGAAAAGTGAAATATCTTTATAAATTACTATGAACCATATACTTTAGCCAATAATTATTCAGTCATTACTAAAAAAAAACAAATTTCGGTAATTAAATTTCGTGTTTAAGCAAAATAAAAATAAAAATAAGTTAGCTATTTACATAAATATAAATCCTGTAAAGTAAATATAAAGTAATTATTTGTCTCAAACCAGCGTTATAGTTTGTGAGCCATTACAGTAAAGGGCAAGGGTCTACGTACACAACATAAATTGATCCTTGCTGCAAACTATAGTTTCCAGGAGGTAATAATTTGCTTAACAGTCAATTGATGTCAACCATTAGCACGAACTTAACAATATAAAGCTTCGGAATGTCTTTCGTGTAACGTAGGTCCTTTTCTAATCGGGAAATCGGAAATTGTTATTGTGCTCCGAATATTTGAAAGGGATTTTGAAGTGCTTGAAATGTCTCTTATTTACATAATTATTATTTTGCTTCTTTCACAACTTAACTTTATTTCAGTCAGCTTTTTCTGCATCCTTTTCTACCTTATTACTTATGCTTAGTTTGGAATACTTATTTGTAGACGATTCAATAAAATATACAGCCAGCGGCCTACCGATTTCCATTTGGAGAAATTTGCTGAATATGCAGTCCTAAAGCATTTTGAAAACTATTATTTTTGATTCAGATATCTTTTATCTGAAGTAATTACACACCGTCTTATTGCAAAGTTCTATTAGTAGGCCTTGGATCCTTAAGCATGGACAGTCATCATTGATTAACGGTATTTTATTTTATTGCACAGTTGAAAACCCCTAAAACGAGCACAGACTCTATCATAATAGGTACCAGTTATAATTTTTGATGAACACACATAAGCTATGCAGTGATTTTAATAAAATTTTCTTTTCTAAATGTGGAAAGTATATCCTTCGTTTATAAAAAATAAGAAATATTGAAATGAGGGCATAGATTAATTGATTTAAAAAATAACGGATATTATTTAGATT
The DNA here is from genome assembly GCA_036346205.1 of Vesta saturnalis. Lineage (NCBI taxonomy): Eukaryota > Metazoa > Arthropoda > Insecta > Coleoptera > Lampyridae > Vesta > Vesta saturnalis. The sequence continues at coordinate 2,066,582 of JARFJB010001237.1, read as the reverse complement.
TACAACGCATAAAAAGTTTTCTTTCTATTTGTGTAACAATAGCTTTCTAGTGTTACTTAATAACGTCAGAATAGAACATTTCACGTACAATTAGCATTGTGAAGAAATATATGTCGCATTCCAGTGAGCTATTGGATGACTTCTTCTCAAACTCTTTTTGTGAAACACATTGACGAAAACCGCATATTGTTATCATTTTTACCTTCCAATCTACATATATACATACCGGGTGTCCAAAATGTATGAAATTTTACCTCAAAACTTTCAAGACAAAACGAAATAATGCGCATATTCTGCATATGCCAGAAAATATATTTTGGTTTTTTAAATCGTAACCCCATAATTTTGTTTCACGTTTTTAATCTTATTTCAATTGTCTAAATGACAGTAACAAAAATATTATATCTTACATAAGAAAATTTTTGAAAAAAAAATTATTGTAAGTTGGAAAACAATTTTATTACCAACAAAAGCACATAAAAAACACAACTAAAAGAAAGTAGTACTAGTGCAATACTATGGTGCATTTATCAGAAACGCAGAAAACCCAGATTTTAATAATGGTCGGTTATGGAGACCGTAAGTGGACACAGCAAGAGGTCTGTGAACTTTTTAATGAAGTTTATCCAAATCGAGCACCAATTACTCAATCGCTAGTCAGCAAATCAGTAAAGAAATTTAGGGAAACAGGACGTGGCCACAAAACGTGGCAACAAACGAAGATAGAAAATTAGAGGTAGTGATCCAACAACATACACAAACACCACAAAAAATTAATATACGAGCAGGGATTTGCCGTGATCGCATTATTGGTCTTTTTTTATAAATGACAATTTAACTTGCAACCAGTATTTACAATTATTGCAAGAGCAAATTATTCCGGCTTGTCATGAACAGTTTCGAAATGTTGATCTGTGGTTTCAACAAGATGGGGCACCACCCTACTACACTCTAAAGCGCGGAGATGTTTAGATATAGTCTTTCGGAATCGTTAGTTAGGTAAATGAGGGACTGTCGAATGGCTTCCAGGATCTCCGGATCTTACAGAGTGTGATTTTTTTCTTATGGTGTCATTTAAAATTTAAGGTGTACAGAAACTATAATTTGGAAACACTACCACAAAGAATAATCGACGAAGCACAATTATTACCGCCTAATTCATTAGAAATTCTATTCATGGCTTTTATGACAGATTGGGGTATTGCGCCGCACTTAATGGTACATTTGTTGCGTTAAAAATGAAATGTTGTTGGATATTCCAATTTTAGTTAGTTACCTACTTGATTTGAGTTGTGTCTTTTATATGTTTTTATTGGTTATAAAATTTATGTTTTCCAACTTTCAGTAATTTTTTCTTCAAAAATGTTCTTGTGTATGGTATAACAATTGTTGTTACTGTCATTTTGATAATTGAAAGAAGAATAAAAACGTGAAAAAAAATTACGAAGTTACGATTTAACGAAAACTGCCCATGACGTCATATCTCAAGATTAACAACCCAAGTATATTTTTTGACATATGTACAATATGTGCATTATTTTGTCGAACATCTTTTGTCTTGAAAGTTTTGTGATAAAATGTACGGTTAGGGCTGCAAGAACCACTATTCCATACATCATGGCCACCCAGTATATAGGTATAGAAGGTACGTGCGTGGGTGCATGCGTTCGTAGGTACGTGCGTGTGCGTGTGCGTGTGCGTGTGCGTGTGCGTGTGCGTGTGCGTGTGCGCGTGCGCGTGCGCGTGCGTGTGCGTGTGCGTGTGCGTGGCATGTGCGTGTGCGTGTGCGTGTGCGTGTGCGTGTGCGTGTGCGTGTGCGTGTGCGTGTGCGTTGCGTGTGCGTGGCATGTGCGTGTGCGCGTGCGTGTGCGCGTACATGCGCGTGTGCGTGTGCCTGTGCGTGTGCGTGTGAGTGTGCGTGTGCGTGTGCGTGTGCGTGTGCGTCTGCGTGTGCGTGTGCGTGTGCGTGTGCGTGTGCGTGTGCGTGTGCGTGTGCGTGTGCGCGTGCGTGTGCGTGTGCGTATGCATGTGCTTGTGCGCGTACGTGTGCGCGTCCATAATACCTACGTACTTAAAATGTCTAATGGAAGCTTAATTTTATTTCTCTTGAGAGAAAATCAGCGGCGGAGAGAAGGATTTATTAGTGGCAGCTTTTGGTTTTTATCAAACATTTCTGAAACAGCTGCATATTTCAAAGATATAATAATACCTAGATATAGTACTTACACATATCGATTAACTACGTTTTATGCAATTTTTTGATACGGGGCGTAATTTGGCGGCAAAAAATTTACTAAGGTGGGATACAATATGATTGTTCAAATTCTTTCAAATCTGAATAACGATTAATTTTATAAGTAAAATGTGAAGACATATTTAAAAATTAATTAAACAATATTGAAAATGCTTATATTGTATTATCGTTATTTTTATAGAAGTGGGCTTTGGAATTTTTTTTTCAAGTTAGCATTTGTTCTTAGTCTCTATCTTACATGACATTTTAGATGTCTATCTGACGTGGATTATTGTTTTTGTTTTTATAATGTTGTCTATTTTCGTTATAAACGTGTTAAAAAAGAGGTTGCATAATTATGCTAAAAAATTATTATTATTAAAGTTATTTCATTTTTTTCCATTTCCACTTTGTAGATTGGAAAGTCATGTGATGTTCCACACCGGATATTTTGTTTTGTAGTTATGGACCAAAATTGACACTAACAGACTTTAAAATTGCCATTATTTCGAATGTTATTAAAATATATTTAAAAAAACTTGTTAGACACTTTTTTATTTAGAATTGAAGAAAAATTGCTAGTTAATTTAAAGTAGCTTATACCTGTGTTTTTTAAAAACCGACCACAGTAGGCTTTTTCATTTTCAAACAAAAAAATAATAATAATATATATATATATATATATATATATATATATATATATATATATATATATATATATATATATATATATTAATAATAGTGATCAATAATTCAAGTATATTAGCGCATGTGCTTAGGCGAATGCGATTGGAGGTTATTAATCCCTAAATAATCACGTGTTAGTTACAAGTTTTTTTCTCTCGACCCTAGAGGTAATGCTCTTTTCGTTTTTATTATCGACCATCGGGATGTTATACCAGGTTTTTGTGCCAAAAGTCCGTTGGGGATAAGAGGTACAAGTGGAAAGTAATTCTGCAAAATTATTTAGAATTTGGAATGCCACAGAAAACCGAATTATTTGTTAAAACTTAAAATGCTAAAAATCAGATAGTGTTACTCAACATACGATTTCTAGCTTCCCAAATATGCGTTAGATTATGAGGAAGTTTATTTGATGTTATACTATGCCTGCTAGACTAAGCCGATGATTATTCAAAGATACTTTAGAATGGGGCTAACCCCACTATATCTATGTTAGCCCATGGAGGCGGTGGTCTTCGTTCCCGATATGTTCGGCGATTCTGTTTAGCCTTTACGGATGTTGTTCTTATGTTTACAAAGACCAAACAGAGAGATCAAGTATCGCCGATCATCTCTGGAACGAAGACCACCGCATCCAATGGGATAACGTACAGATAGTGGCAAAGGACGAGAATACAACTCTCCATGAAAGTGATGTAAAAAGAAAACCTAATTCAACTGCACTTAGCATACATTCCCATAGTACGGGACATAAGTTTAATTTTAGTGATATTTCCATTCTAGACACTGAAAGTGATAACCAAAAAAGAAAATTTTCAGAAATGTGCCACAGTAATAACAACACAGAAATTTACGTCAATCACAAAACTGATACTAATGGACTAAGTTCTATTTACACATATTTGTTAAAACAGCCTTTCACCAAAAGGAAGAAAAAAGTAAGTATGTATAATAAAGTTTTATTCAACTTCTTATAAATTAGTCGTTTTGAAGCTCTAATGTATATTTTTATTTCAATGTTACTATATGTAAAAATTAAAACACACTTTGTAGGTCATCAACTTTATTTAGTAGTTAGTTAATTTTTATGTTTACTTTGTTATCATGTTATTAGAGTTCTTTTATATTGTACACTTTATACTATGGTTTTCTTCAATGTGTATGGTTAAGAATAATTTTAATAGATCACCTTATCATCCCATTCACAATATGTCACTCACGTTAATCAATTAATTTGTTCACCAGTAATTTTCCATTTAATTGTAAGTTCACATATGTTTTATAATTAGTTACACAAATATGTTTTTAATTCCATTTGTAGACGTTAAAGGTTAAAATTTTTAACCGAAATATATAAAAAACTAATAAATATTATCACATTTTGGCGTTTTACCTGTATGCCTACTGGAACTAGGAAATCCCAGCATTATCCTTTTAAAATATAAGTATACCTAGTTATTAAATTTATATATATATATATATATATATATATATATATATATATATATATATATATATATAATATGCACAGGGTGTCCCAAAGTGCTGGGACACAGCGCTACCACGTGTAGTAAAGGTCAAAATAAGTCGATTTGACCTAATTCATTTATATACCAAAATGTACCGTTTGCCCATGAGAAGAGTTCAAAGTTTACATAAAAAACCACATTTTTGTACGCTGTTCAGAAATTAGTGAAACAAATTGAATTAAATTTTTGAAAAGTGCATTTTAGAGAATTACTCTCCTTTGGGTAATCAAAGAAACACAAAGGAAATTGTAGAAGGGTTAAAACACCTTCATCCCCTGATATTTTGTTCAGAACTTTCTTAGGGGTGGTAATAAAAGAAAAATGAGGATATACGTTTACATTAGACAATGCCTTACACATATTTAGAACAATCTTAAAACAAGTATTGTCGTTCTTGAACCTAAACAATATTTTATCGCAGATACAGATATACAGTAAGATATGATGTGGTTAATAACCCTAGAGGTTGAAACCAAGTAGAACCAATTAAAAAATTAAAAAGCTTTGTCGTTTTAAGGTTTTGCTCGTTTTCTTATATGTATATATATATATATATATATATATATATATATATATATATATATATACATTGAGATGGTTAGATATAAGACAGGGAATTGAGTGTATAAGCTTGTATTTCTTATATTGGACAATTTGAGATCAATTACAATATATTTACACTGCATTTATTTGAAGTATTATAGTAAATGAGTGAAAGAAATTGATTTGATTTGATGAAACAGGCTTGATAAGATTTGCACAAGTTTGTTCAACATGTCAGGAAGGTTAGATGAAGTTATATTTGTAAGTACGGTTAAGTTCGTAGAAGGTGTTTCATTAAATTTACAGTTCGTATAAAGTATTTTGGCATTTGTGTATTTTACAGATGTTTAGCACACAGTTTAGATTTAGGATTATATTTAGAACATGTTTTAAGTTAAGTAAAATGCAGGAAAGATTGAAAAATTTAAGAAAGGGTTACGGTGCGGACATAATTTAGTTAATACTCACAATATTAGTGTATGTAAAAGTGCTACTGAAAAAGTAGTGAATAGTAAACATTAAACTCGATATATACAACAATTTTACATGTTGATATTTTACATACAAATACATTTTGTGTAAAATTTTTAAAGAAATATGTTTAACAATATGGATTGTTGAAGTGACAAAATTTTAAACGTTACAATAAAAGTGAACATTGGGGATGTTGAAGACAGAATTAATAAATTGTTAGAGTAACATTTTGAATAATTTGGACGTTAGATACGCAAATTATATGAACATTTATATAAAGTTAGGTTAAGTTTTAATTTTAAGGTTTTTTTGCAAATTTATATTTTTATAGAATAAGTTGAGCTTCGAATAAATTATTATTGTAATTAATAGGAGGTATTCCTCATTTCCATGAAGGTAATTTACTTTGTACAAGTCATTTAAACATAAAATTATGAAAATGGGGTTAACTACAGAAATTTCCTATATGAAAAAGAATTTTCCTTTAAATTTAAGATATTTGAGTTTAAATAAATGTTGTCTAATTCAATTTTTCGTGCTGATCACGAATATGTATTTAGTTTAAGTGTAGAAAGTAGGATTTTTTAGATATAAGTAAATTTAGATTAGAATAAGTCAAATCGTACATTTTTGAACCGGTATATGGTACGTGAGATATCATTTTATGCGGAATTATGCACATATTTCAATTCTGTTTTAAAAATGTAAATCAGAAGTATATTAAGAAAGTTATAGCATAATTTATATTTTAGATGAGTTTTCAAATTTATTTAAACCAATCACAGACTTAGTTACTTTGTATTGAAAAAAAAAATTGAAATTTTTGTAGCTAACAGGATAGTATATAAGGAATTGATCCTGAAACGATCTCTTTTTTCCATTTGTTTTTCAAAGTTTAATTTTTATGACAAAAAAGTCAGTGTTGTATTTTGTGTTAACACGTAAGTTTAAAATCACGTTTTACTTTCGGAAATTTTGAAACGAGGTTAGTGAAGAGCCGAGAATTCAGAATCAATTGTTCTTAACCTACAATCATAAATAAAGTTAGGTTACCGATAATTTTCCATAATAGTAAAGTTTGTTACGATTCAAGTTTAACGTTTTTAAAATTCGGTTGTTGTATTTTTGTTTTGATAAATGTTTGTCGTAAATAAAATTATTCAATTTTTCTGAATTGATGTTTATTTTCCTGGTGCGACATAATAATAAACGATATTCCATATCGGGTTCTAAAAACAAAAGTGAATTAAAATTAAAGAATTACAACCTTAAAATATAATTTTTAAACCGAAAATTATTTAAACATTTTAAAAACAACATTAAATAAATTATAATAAATAACTTGGTGGTTGGTTGAAGTTATTTAAGCAAAGTTAAGTAACGATTACCACAAGAAAGCAGCCATTTAACCGAGGTACGTTGATTGAAATTTGGAAGTACATGCAGCAGCAATTGGAACAACGAATCAATAACATCTATCACATACGGGAAGGAGCCTACCAAGTTTGCATATGGAACCAGCCGAATGAACACATCTTTTTGAAAATATGCCGATACACATATGAGTCAATTTATAATAACCCTTAAATTGGTATCCATTATTTGTGTATTTTCCTGCATTTGTGTTTCATGTATAGGTGTGAATGTTTATACAATAGCGGTGTAAACATCTGTAAAATAATTAAATTTTTATTCTTCTATAAATATTTCAATTTCAATTATAAAATTATTAAATTAACGTTTTTAAGAATTTTCCATTTAACAATTTTGACATTTTGCTGTTTAATTTTAGTTAAGACACTACGTATGCGTTATTGTGCAAATTGTAGTAAGGCCTATTTCACATACAAGCTACTTAATATAACGTGGAATTTACATAATAGAATAGAACCAGTTCATGATTTCATTTGTACTTCTAAATGCAATTAAATTCATATATAAAAAAATAAATTTATATCAAAGTGTAAACTATTATTTTAATTTTCCAACAAATCTAATTGAATCCTATCCCCTATATGAGATATATAAAGCTAGTCTTATCACCAATACAATTGAGATATAATTACACCCCAATATATATATATATATATATATATATATATATATATATATATATATATATATATATATATATATATATATATATAGTCTATTCTGGAAATATTCTTTCGAATACCACGTGTGCATCAAAATTAATCCGATAATCCTGAGATAAGGGTTGTTCCCTTAAGGAAACCGCATTCGTTGGTTTTCTCTGTTGGTTAAAATAAGAGTGCTCCTCCTTCGGAGTCAGGCTTCTTTTTAATTAGAATACGTCAGAACGTAGCCCCAGAATGCCGATTCCGAAATTCGCAGACGTCAGGGTCAGGGTACAGTGCCGATTTTTGAGGAACCCTGTAGTTGGCAAAATTTTCATATTTTTCCAAATAATTTGAAAACGATAGATTTTTAAGATAAAACATCTTACATAAATTAACTTAAAATTTGGCGATAAATCCGCGTATGGCAAAAAATTGGGGGATTCTATTTAAAAAAAAACATAATTTGTTACTACCACACTTTTATGATGCATCCTGCATACTTCAAAATAATTTTAAAATACGCATTTCTTAAACACTAAAAACTTTGATAGAAAATATTTCCTTCTAAAACTCATATTTACTGAGATATCGCATTTTGACGCATTAATGAGCAACCCTGTATATATGTTTTCGTTTGCTCAACCTACAGAAAAAGTTTAAAAGTTCCGTATATTATTTATCTACTACGTTAGTCCAAGGTTGAAATTCGTTCTATGGGAGTTCAGTGAAATGGTCGTCGGCGTTTTGGTGACGTTTGTCATAGTGGTCTAACAGTGAAATTCTGAATAATGGGCGTAGTCGGCGAATATTTGAGTATCATAAAGTAAAACTTGAAACACGTTTCAGTTTTACAATTTAAATTATAAACGCAAAATAAAAATAATGTATTTTCTGTTCGAACACTTTTAAATTCTGCTCAATACATAATGTGAGACCCTTTATATAATAATTTATTACAGTGTATTTTACTTTACGTTGTTATGTGCAAATAAAAAGTATTGCAATTTTATTATGATTTTGCTCAAATATTAAGTGGTATCAGCTAATAATTCACTAGTAACAAGGTTTTAAGGTATAGTTTGTATCGTCGTTAAACAGGTTCCGTCAACATGGCCGTCATTTCAGGTATTAGTACGTAAAGTCACTGACTGTCTTAAATATATAACGTACAAAACAAACACGTATTGGTTGGTTAACATGTACAGAATTTTGTATCCTACGTTAACTAATGTGTTTGTTAAAGAACAAAACATTCACTGCATTTGTTCTTGAAATAGCTTTACGAATCTAAATATAGCCCATTAGCGTACACGTAAGTTTTGTAAAGGGATGAAATACATGTATTAATAAATGTAATTTCTTAATTGCATAAAAATTGCACTTTAATGACAAATTATGTTTAATCAAATATAAATTTCTTATTTACGCGTTAAAGTGATACATTGTGTGATTTTTTTCATTATTCATTAATGGAGAAAGTGACTTTGAATGAAGATAAAAACTTTATTGAAAGTTTTCATAATTATATTAAATGCACACAACTTCTTCTGTGCAAAAAAAAAAAATCTTATGAAGTGGTAGATTTTTCAAGAATAATTTGGTCAAGGTAAACTTTATCACGTTTAATTGACAATCATATTTAACCATTTTCTCAATTTTTTTGTTTACGACTGAGTGTCCTGATATTAGCCACTACTCAGTTCAAAAATATAAATCATCCAAATCAGACAAAAAAAATGTTACTATAAAAAAACTAAGACTTAAATTAAAACAAGTAGAAGTTTTAATTAACGTTGTAAATAATACAATGCACGCCTCTGGATGTTACGTTCGGGGGCTTAGAAGCCCAAAAAATTGGCAAAAAATGTTTTATCATTTATTTGCATCTGTGAATGTAAACTATTTCTATAAATAATAACTATTATACACTGTTTCGTCACGTATTTGCAGTACAGGGTGATTAATTAAGAACGGAGACCGGCGATATTATATCATTTATTATAAAATTTATCAAAACATACTGTACCTATACAAAATTTATAATTATTTATTAGGGTCTATTATTAAGGATTAGAGAATTAGTAAACAACACGTTTAGGTATACAAGGCTATGCAAAAAGTGAAACAGACAAACTGAAAACTTTTTTGTTTTTAATTAGAACTTATCAGATATTATTATTCTCGATAAAAGTCAATATACTTGATCATCGCTATCTGAACAGCTATCGTCCCCGCTCTTATCACCATCATCCTTATAATTGTTATCTCCAAATACGTTGGCGGATGGTGCTTTAAGTAAATCTATTGCTTCTCTTGGCAACTTTCGTATTTGTGTCTGAGTTTTCTTTTATTTACAGGTGATCACAGGATCAGAACTTATTAAAAACAGATTAAAAATGTCTGCATTCGTTTTGCCCCGACTAAATTTTCTAGAATAATTTCCTCTGTATCTTTTAAAATCTTTATTCCTGGCCTCGTGCGCTTCCTCGGTCAATTGTCCTATGGGCAAGTGTGCCAAGGATATAATTTTGGGTCCATGGATCAGATACTTATGCAAAGTGGGGGTGCATATTGTACCAGGGATACTTCGAGATAAAATACCTGGCGGTCTTATGAGCACATTGACGATACTCTTCTACATCTATGTCAAATCCACCAGCTACCACAACCATTATGATGTGTAGTTTTTTATCACATCGAAATTTATGCCTGTGATTGCAGCACTAAGTTCCGCATTTTGGAAAAAAACGCCTGGCAGTGTTGCCATCGTTTGTGTTTGCAAAACCCGGGTTAGGCTTATCAACAATTAAACCTCAACGATCTTTATATTCTTTTTGCATTCGAGCTTTATTTTGAGCTACAATTAACTTATCTGCATGAACACGAGCTTGCCATTTTGCTAGAGGCAGTTTGTATGATCAATGTAGAAGACATGCTAACATTCGAATCCACTAATGTAAGGCAGAGAGACCGAATGCTAAACTCTCAGTTTTTATGTTTCTCAAAATCATTTCGTCAATGTTGTTAAATTGTTTTGATATTGCACCGTATATAAAGCATCTCATCGTTGACGTTGTTTCAATGAATGCGTTGCACACTTTTCCGTCAACCATAGTAAATATTAAATGGTGACTTACTTTGAGTTGCCTCGATTGAATTATAACGTTATTGACACGAAGGCTTTTTAGGTCATCTTCGATTCTACTTTTTTTCCACAATAGAGAGATTGGCGGATTCTTTTATGAATTCCATTTTGATAGGTCTGCAGAAACTAATTGATTCAGGGCGCGGGCTTTTCCATACATGGCTTTTCCAGAAGTTAGTCGAGGTGGAATCAAACATGTGATAAACACAGCTGAATCGCAGGCTTCTGAGTCGTAGAATGCTTGCTTAAAGGACTGTGCCCCGAAGATCCGCCAAAGCCCCATTTTGAAAACAGAGTCAATTGATCCGCTTCTTCAGTTTTAAGATGTTCAATAAGGGACTCTAAAGTTTAGCATAATCGCTCTGTGGTATGATCTAACAGAGCCTGTAATTTAACATAGTTTTAGTCACTGTTATGTCTTTAGGATAGCACAAGGTTTTGGCAGCTTGTACAGTTTTATAAGAAGGAAATTTTGCTGCAGCATTTTTCCTTATTATATTATACTGTTCATGAGAGAGCTTGACATGTATTAAAACTGCAAGAGCATCTTCACTTGACAAAGGCTGTATTTGTGGATTCAGAGATTTCTTATAGGCTCCTCGATATTTGTTAGCTCGCTTGGCTTAATGTGGTAATATCTTTTAAAACTTTCGAGGCCTGTACTTGTCCTTCCACTCTTAGACTAATAGAAGTAGCATATGGTAATAAAGATCCAGAAGTGGAACCACAACTCTTTCGACTTTAACCTTTTAGTTCGTTCGGAACACAAATCGAATGGAATTGATGGTCTACCGCGTTTATTTTCTGAGGCACGTTTTGTAAAGCGAGGAAACGAAAGCGACGTATCAAGCCAGTTCTTATTTGCTTTCTTAAATTTTTCATCGATCCTACATGCTTTCGTCCATTTCGATCGAAACTCCGATTTAAATTTCCTCATCTTAATCTTTAAATTAATGTCGTTACTAATGTCACAATTTCTCCGCTTCTTCAGCTCTTCTAGCATAAATTGAAATTGTTGCTCAAAACCTTTTGCTTCAGAACGTCTCATAATTTCTATTAATCTTTTCTGAATACAAACATTGTGTTTGCACTTTTTCCTAAAATAAAAACATTAAATTCGAGATGTGTGGAAAGCTAAGAGCAACGGCAAAACTTTAATATCGAAAAATATTGATAACTGATAAAGTAGCGAAAAGTAGCAACATGTGTAATGTTTGCTTTATTCTTGTAACTTGTAGGTATTTGCAAATAAATAATTCGAAACTCGATCTTCTTGTATACAGAACTAAACACTCAATTGTTTGCAGAATATATCATAATTGTATTACACACTTTATTATCATATACTGTTGCAAATTAATCATGCTAAATAACATAAAAGTTATCAAAATACAGTTATATACCTGAAATTGTAGGTTCCATAATCTAAATTATGCCACAAACTAAAATAAAATGTGATAATAACAACTATCAAATGGCTTGGCTTCTAGTCAACTTCGACAAGCTTCTGCAGTGCCGCACTCTAATGACACACGAAATACGTTTTCAACCATTTGAATACTGTTCAAGTGTTTCTTGATAATGAATCTAATAAGGGGCATTAGCTAATTATTTATATGTTGTATTGACGTTTTTGTATATTTTGCCAACTTTAGAGCATTTCTGCCCTACAGTGCGGCGGCCATATTGACGGAACCTGTTTAACGGTGAGACAAGGTATACTATTTTTATAAACCCGAATTTTATGCGCTTGTACATAACCAAATCATATGTTTACAATAAGTTGTTAATGTTACGAGCATGTCATATTCTTCATTTTCAACTTAAAATGGTAATCTGCAGAAAAGTAAAAGAAATCTTAAATAAAAATTGATAAGGAAATTAAACGTTTGAAATGAATTCAGTCACAATTCTAAATGGCCTTTTTTTATTAAATAGGCAATAATGTGATTTTATAGATTCCGTATTTTTGAGTATTTCGAGTAATGAAATGAAAAATCAAATGCTTGCATAGAAGGTGCTTAAAATAGGTTGTTAATTCAATTACTTTTGTATTGCTCCAATTTTATTATCGTCGCTTTTATTCTTTTATTGCTTTCAGACCGAATTTCACTTTGATTTATTAATTTCGAACTTTTTCATAAATTTTAATACGTTTTATACTTCACATTCTATTAGCAATACGAATTAATTTTACGAACTTTTTTTGTGGTAACTTAATTTTGAGATTTTAAAAAAGAAATTTTTCTGATGTCATAGCATTGCATTTAATTTAAAACTAATAAAGGAGATGAATGGCTCCCAATGTTTAGTTCGCCGTATACATACCAAGAGAAATTTGCATTCTACAATTTTCCAGATGTTAATGGTGAATTAAATTTGGTTCCAAAATGAGATTCGTTTGCCGTTTATTTGTTCTTTTAGTACAATTTTACAGCTTGGTTCGAATTTTAATTAAAATGTGACCTGTAATTGTAATTACTGCTATTGTTTAGTGCTCATTTCCAGCCATATTGGCTCGTAAACGCGCCACGCACCTCGTTTATACAAAACTTATCCTTAATCCTCTTCCCTTTTCACTTTTACTCAATCTTTGCTTGTTTATTAGTAATCTAATGATACGAAAAGAAAAGTTTGTATCCTTTAAATAAAAGTTTATCAAAGGGTTTTCACAATTACAGACATGATGCCCGATACGATCCTTGGAGGACCTGAAAAAGATCAAAGGATAACTTTATGATTAAAATTCTAGATAGACGTACTTATTTTTCTTCATTTTACACTAAAACTTTCAGGGAATGACCAAGTAGCTCTCAAATTAAGAATTTCTGCCAGCTACAGAAATATTTCTCCCAAATAAAGTATATTAATTATTAACTATCCCTTTCGATGAAAATGAATCAACGTTTACTTTTTTCGATGAAAGAAATTCGTTTTTAGGATATTTTTTACGAATTTTTAATTATACATTTTATCTCTAAATAAAATTGAATGGAAGTCTCGTGTATTACCAATGATTTTTTTTTATGAGTGTCTAAATCGGGAACCTTTTATTTACTAAATTCAAAGTCAGAAAATTTGAAAACAACATAATATATTTCATTTTTAATTTAATTAAAATATTCTGTAAGCGTTTGGTTAAAAATGGTTCATTTATTCCCGAAAAAAAAGGACTATGTATTTTGAACTTTGTTTGCAATCACGCTTAAATTAAAAAAATTTCCCTATTCATAAGACTCCTTTTGACTTTCCTTAATAAAATAAACGTTTCTAAATACTAAATGAAATACTGAGAGCGGCATATGCAAGTGATGACTATCCATCACTCTATCCAACACTTTTGCCTAAAGTTTCAAAACTTTTCTAATAACATTTCCTTTCTCTAACGCAACAGAAAAAAAGGAATGTTTTATTTAAATTTTTCTTTTTTCGTTGAAATCGTAAAAAGGATTTTCTTTATAAAAATGCATCTTCGTAATTAGTTTTTTTTTGTAATATGATTCGAAAGCTTATTCTTTTTCGTATACGAAGTTGGTAATTAAGCTTCAAAAAGAAAATTATCTAGAAGTTGTCTTTTATTCAACTTTAGACTTTATTACAAAACAACAAAAAATATTATTGCAAAGTCTGTATACGACAGTAAAATAAAAGTAGATTATGGTACAGAGAATAAGTTTACCATCGAAGTTTTATGTTTGTGGCCAATAAAAATGTGAATGTATTGCGGAAAACAATTACATAAGGTTAAGTCAAATGGATGTTACGAGCAGAAGCACTATGAAAATGTTAAAACGTAATAAGAAAAAATTAATATCTTGTACGAGTATATTATATAATGTTTAGCTGGTTGACACAAAGAAGTATATTAAACTTAGTACAATTTCCTTTGATTTATTAAGTTCGTGTAACAATTACTTCTCTGGGTAACGCATATGCAGCTAAATATAAAACTCGTATTTAACAAATTCCTAATGTTCTTAAGAATTTATAGTTGACGTGAAACAGGTTTAATCAAAAAAACAATTTATAAAAGAATGTATTTTGTTTCTCAAACCTCCAAATAGTATCACGATTATTTTTTTGCGGGAACTTCAAGACATGTGCGATCGCCCGGATTATACGATCGATCTCTTGATCCTACGATATTTTTTTTATTGTGGATCTGAACAGGCTAAATTAGGCCTATGGTGCTAAAGCACTCAGGAACACTTAGGAGGATGGATAGAGGGATAATGAATTGCCAATAGATGCCTATGAACAGCTACCTTAAATTTTCTCATATCATAAGTGAGAGGAAAACAGGAACTAGGGAGATCATTCCAGAGTTTAGAAGCCGTGTAAAAAAATGTGGATTGCGCCCGTTTGGTACGACAAGTGGAGATTTGTACTGCATACTGATGATGTGAATGAGCGAACCGAGTGTTTCTCGCAAAGATAGCTCGAGATGGTGTCAAAGAATATAATTGAGCAGCACAATAACCGTTGTAATAACGATAATACAACGAAAGAATTGAAAACATCCTTCTATGCTCAAGGGACTGTATGTGAGAAGTTAAGGACGGGTCATTTATAAGCCTAATCGCTCTTTTGAATACGATCAACGATATTGGGAGCGTATTGGGGAGTACCAACCCAGAGGTGAGAATTATATTCCAGATGAGGCCGAATTTGGGACTTATACAGCAGAAGGAGTTGTCGAGAGGTAAAGTACTGCTTAGATCTGAACAAAAAGCCCATTTTACGAGCAGCTGTTTTGGTAGCGGACAGAAGATGGTCAACCCATGAGAGATTTGAAGATACAGTCATACTCCAACAGAGTAATAGAGTCTGAAAACTTAACAACTGAGCCATTCATACTTACAACACTAAATGATCGATCTTTTTTGGCGGACCAAGGCAACACTGAGCTTTGTTAGCATTAAATTTAACTAGATTATTGCTTCCCCATTCGAGAATACGTTGAATGTCTTTGTTGATTGAATTTTCCGTTTCAGCTTTAATTCCTTGATTTGACATAGAAGGTGGATTATCACTATGAGTAGACTGAGATGAACTACAGTGAAGAGTGCTATCGTCAGCAAAGCAATGGATGGGGTTAGTTGTTGAAGAAAACGTACAGCAGAAAAAGTGTAGGCGCTGTAACGGATCCCTGTGGTACACCCGCGTTAATGCTAACTTCTTTTGAAAAAAAGCCATCAACTACGATACGTACTCGTCTTTTATCAAGAAACTAGAAACCCAGTTGATGAGCGTATCATTTAACCCAAACGAGGTGAGTTTGGCAAGTAAACACTTATGCCAAACTTGGTCAAATGCCTTTGAGATATTTAAAGCGATTACAACTGTTTCACCGGACTGCTCTACTGTATTGTTCCAAACTTGGGTCACATATGAAAGAAGATCACCTGTTGAACGACTTTGCCTAAACCCATGTTGGTGGTCACTAAGGAGTTTGTTAGTTTCAAGGAACGTTCCATGATTTTAGACAAAATGGAAGTGATGTCAATTGGTCGGTAGTTTGAGGGATCGGTCTTATCGCTTTATTTGGGAATAAGTTGAACATTTGCTAACTTCCATGATGAAGGAATTCCCAGAAGATAGAGATCGTATAGAGCTTAGATAGGACTGGTACTAGTTCGGGGAACATTTCTTTAAGACAATAGCTGGGATACCGTCTGGGCCAGTCGCCTTATTGAGATCAAGCCTACTGATGATCGATTCCAAGAGCTTGTACCGAAAATGAATTGGTTTCATAGCGTATGAAGAAGAGTTGACTAGGGCACTTCTTTTCCAGAATCATTGAGGCACGAGTTTGATGCAAACAAATCCACAAAACGTTGGCTTTGTCTACAGAATCAGCAACTACCGATCCGTCAATATATGTCAGGGGGGGAAATGAAGATATTCCAAAGTTTTTACTAATGGCTTTTGCTAAAGACCAAAATTTACGACTGCCTAAAGGTGATGTAGCTAGTTCATTTCATTTTCGTTGTTCGAACAACTTTTTAGTTTTAGTGATTTCACTTTTGCAGACATTTCTAGCACCAACGTATTCTACATGACTGTCGACCGATTTAGTAGATTTCCATTTAATGTAATACATATTTTTTAAAGATATTCCATCACCACAAGCCTTATTGAACCAGGGTTGGGAACGTGAATGACCTATACAGTACTGTTTTTTGGAATGTATAACTCCATTCCCATGAAGATACTGAAAGAGCGATGTCCGAAGAAGAGGACGACTTAAAACAATATTCATGCCATGGAAAGGTTGCAAAGAAATCCCGTAAATCACTCCATTGAGCTGACTTAAAACACCACAAGGTTCTATCGGTTTTGCGAACAACAGTGGAATTAGGTACAGTAGAAATGATTTCTATTAGACAATGGTCGGAAAGACCTAAAGGCGAAAGAACGGAAGTTTTATAAACAAGAGGGTTTGATGTAAGAAAGAGATCTAGAAGATGTGGAGTATGATTAGGGTTATCAGGGATTCTTGTGGGTTCAGAAATCATTTGTGTGAGATCACATGAAATAGCAAATGTTTCTGCACTATGACCAGCGGGATTTGTATTAGATGAAAACTGAAGCCAATTAGAGTTATGAACATTGAAATCGCCTACAAATGAGATATCGCAAGATGGAAACTAAGATAGGAGATAGTCAACTTTCATATTAAGGTAATCGAAGAAGTCTTGAAAGTTACTGTCATTAGGAGACCTGTAAATGCAACAGTAGAATTTCAATATAGGGAATGATATATTAAAAAAAGAACAGGACAACATTTTGTAACATCTTGCTCAAAAGTCAAAAGTCGGACATATAAAACCAAGAAAGGATCGTTTTATGTATGCAGCAAATGGATGATTTTGCACAGTGACTGTAGGTTTCAAGAAAAACCAAGCCATGAATGCCTACATCAACATTGAAGTGAAACAAATTTTTCAGTTGGTTTATTGTATTTTTTGATTATAAAGTATCAAGATTATTTGAAAAAGAGAAGTTTCATGTTTATTTTGTTATTAAGTCAGTGAATTCAATCAGTTAGTAAGCATCACTCATATCCAGGGTGTCTCAGCGAGACACCCTGTGGGGTTGTTTTTTTTATATAACTGACTCAATTCAGTTTAAATGCTTAGAAATACAGTCTAATATTGAACAGTGTTGGATACACTTCACCGATGCAAATAAAAGTTTTGGAATGGGGTTATGTTACAAATCAGAATTATAGAATCATAATTCATTGGAAAGTACATTATCTTGTTTAAAGCCTTGTTATGACGAAATAATTTTAGTAGGAGATTCCAACATAAACTTACTTAATCTGCATAATGCTTCTAGTACTGCACTTTTGGATATGGTGAACTCATTTGACTTAACACAAGTAATTGATAAGCTAACTATAATCATCCAAACAACAGCAAACCCTTTTAGATTTGGTTTTCATTTCTAACACGCAACTGGTTACTCGCGTTGATGTGGATAATATTGCAGATCATGAGCTGGTGTCGTGTGAGTTGATTCTTAA
Source organism: Vesta saturnalis (assembly GCA_036346205.1). NCBI lineage: Eukaryota > Metazoa > Arthropoda > Insecta > Coleoptera > Lampyridae > Vesta > Vesta saturnalis. The sequence goes on along the minus strand of JARFJB010001237.1, from coordinate 2,048,362 downwards.
AAAAACCACAGAACAGTACTTTTCGTACCTACCGTCAATACAAGAATATAGATCTTGAATCATTTATGATAGACCTTTTGGAACTACCCCTACCTGAGTTATGTTATAGACCTGGCATTAATGATAAGATAGGTGTTTTCACCACTTGTCTGACATCCTTGGTAGATAACCATTCTCCTCTAATATGTCGACGTTTTACACAGAAACCCGCGCCGTGGCTGACTGTTACGACACGCAAGATGATAGCGTTAAGAGATGCCGCTTTCAAAAAGTATCATCCGAACAAGAGGCAAGATCATCATTATTATAATCATTTACTTAACTTAACATCAAAAGCTGTAAATCGTGAAAAAAGGCCATTTTTCAATGCAATTTAACGGAAACAGGGAAATTAATGTGGCACATGATAAGGTCCAATTTTATAAACAAGAACAAGTCAGGTAGACTACCAGAGTTTATAAAAGATCCAAATAACATTAATCAATTTTTTGTTGCTCCTATGTCCAAGCCATACTTAGTTCCTAGTGCCGATTTAATAAATTTTTATAGTAGGCATAACCTACCTATTACTAATTGCTTTTGCTTTTCGCTAACTACTGACTCGGATATCTTGAACGCCATAAACTCTGTTAGCACTGCAGCAGAGGATTGTGATGGCTTAAATATACAAATTTTGAAACTTAGTTATCCTTACATTATTCGATTTCTGGTTAATATTGTCAACACTTGCTTGCTCGACGGTGTATCCATTACCTAAAATTTCTATGCCGTTAGACCTGAAAGACTTACGACCTATTAGTATACTATGCGCGAGTTCAAAATTGTTAGAAAAAATAATTGACAAGCAGTTGCATGAGTTCGTGGAAGTAAATGAATTACTTCCTAAAAGGCAATCAGGGTTTCGAAAGGGCTATACTACTGAAACTACATTAACTACTTCACTTGATGGTATAGTCAAAGCTACCGATAGTAATATGTTAACTCTAGTAGTATATATCGATTTCTCTAAAGCCTTCGATACCGTAAATCATTAATAGCCTTGCTTAAATTCATTGGTTTGGATGAAACGGCAATGAGCTTTTTTGTTCATTACCTAAAAGTTAAATAATCACATCTGATGCTATAGATCTCCATTCAGGCGTGCCACAAGGTTCAATATTTGGCCCATTATTATATACTGTTTATACATCCCAATTCAATTCTGTATTAGAGTATTACTCATATTATTTCTAGGCTGACGATACGCAACTTTACATTTCATTTTCCATAGAAAGAGCTCACGATGCTTGCGTTCAGTTGAACACTGATTTAAATAGTTTATATCAATTTTCTTCCGTACACTGTTTAGAAATCAACCCCTCTAAATTAAAAATGATGCCTTTTGGACCAAAAAACTTAAAGGAATGATTTTTGAAATTAAATCTATATATAAAAGGACTAGCTTTGGAAGACTTTGTTAACTGTTTGGAAGTTATTAACAAAACGGTAAAACAAAATATCTGCGACACTTTGATATTGTCATATTTTAACCATGGTAGTGTTATGTACGCCTCTTTTGTTGATTCCGTAAATAAACGAACGATACAAAAAATCAAAATTCTTGTATGCGACTTATATTTGAAATTCGCAAATACCAACCTGTTGTTCACAAAGTAATTGAATTGAGGTGGTTAAATATGAGCAATAGCCGTTTGCTTAGATCGACATGTTTTACCATAATATTATACACACGCAAAAACCACCTTATCTTTACAACAAAATCAAATTCAGATTTGATGCGCATACCATTAATGTATGATTTAAATGCACACTTCACCAGTTCATCGTAAAGAACTTTATAAAAAGGATTATTCGTATCAGATTACTTTTGTTTATAACTCAGTTCCGGAGCCGTTTAAGGCATTGATTTTTAGAGTCCAATATAAAAAATTATTACTGAACAGTCAATAAATGTGTTTAATGTTCAGTGATGCTTTCGATTTTATTCTGTGATTATGCTTAATTTTAAGTTAAAATGTTGCAATAGTCTGTACAGGTTAGTAGCAACAACGTAGGTTAGTATTATTTCTTTCAAGGTTAAGTGACAAGTACGCCATTTTGGGATAACGTAAAATGCGTTAGAAAATTTATATGGGAGAGATATCTTCTTCTAACTGCTATGAAATCTTTACTTGATAGAACCAACCTTGCTTCTTTCACCCAATTTGTTTCTCAGGCCTTGGACAATCATCAACAAGTACACGTGCTTTACACGGATTTTGCTAAGGATTTTGACAAAATTGACCATGCGATCATTATTAGTAAGTTAGATTGCTTTGGATTTTCAGATTCTCTAAATTTTTTTTTTAAATCCTAACAGACAGATACTCATATGTACAGTATAATAATTTTAAATCGGATATTCCACTAGTTACGTCGGGAGTCCCACAGGGATTTAACTTAGGTCCTCTTTTGTTTTTGTTATTTATTAACGATCTGCCTCAATTGTTGTCCTGCAATGTTTTGATGTACGCTGATGATTTAAAAATGTATTCTGTTATTAATTCTATGAATGATTGCGATATACTTCAAATGCAAATCATGGAACTATATAAGTGGTGTATCAGTAATGGATTACGACTTAACATGGGTAAATGCAAAGTGGTTACCTATTCCAAAAAACTCCGACGTATATATTATCCATATGAATGTAATTCAGTTTTATTTAATTGTAGTTCTGTGATAAAAGGTCTTGGGGTTACTTTTGATTGCAAACTCTCTTTTAGCGATCATGTTTCTTCTATATGTAGTTCTGCTATTAAAACCCTTTTTAATTCGTAATTGTCGCTCATTTACTAGCACGGTGGCATTGAAATCTTTGTATACAGCTCTTGTTCGTTCGAAGCTGGAGTATGGGGTGTTAATTTGGTATCCCTGTTATGAAAAGCAAAAAGCATCATTAAAAACAGTACAAATAAAGTTACTCAAATATTTATCGTACAAAGTTGATGGAGCTTATCCGGAAATTGGTATTGAACAAAACACGTTACTGGAAAAATATGTTGTAGAATCATTAGAAAAGAGGAGGGTGGTCAGCAGCATTACATTCTTGTACAAACTTTTACATGGAAAAATTGATTGCCCGCATCTATTACCTTCTCTTCAGTTTCATGTTCCACGTTTCTCGTCTCGATCTTTAGTTAACTTTAACGGTACTACGGAAAATACTAATCTTCTACTTAAGTCTCCTGTATTTGTTATGTGTAAAAGCTTCAAAAACGTCTCTTGCTAGTTATAAAATTAAGATCAGTGACAGAGTTGTTATTAGTTAGCATAGTAGTCAAATTGCGCATTCCAGTGGTAATTTCAATCAGTTATAGATTTAAACATTTAGAAACATGTAATAGGTAAAGTATTTTATTTTATTTTAATAGCGTCTTACCTATTGTATTTTCTCTTTTTCTCGCTACTGCTCTAAGGTATTGGTCCTGTAATTAGATCAATCGATCTGTTGGGCATTAAACTCATTATTATTATTATGATTATATACTGTGACTACTAGAGCTAGTAGGTAGAGAATGTAACTCTACCTATTATAGAATTATACTAAGTACATTAGTTTTCGTTTTTACGGATTTAAGGTTTTATAACAAAAGCTTCTCGTCAGATCAAAAGGAAAGAGAAACCATTTTATTTCTGTCTTTTACACTGATCACCTCTGTTTTAATATTTAAATCAATAAAATACATGTTTTACAATTTAAAATAAATTAAAACTCTCTTTTGAAATTTCGTATGACTCGGATCTCAAACAAGGGTTTCTCTAGGTTTTTCTTGCTATTGGTTATTATCGCCCTGCTTCGTTCTTCAAGATATTGCTGTGACCGATTCTACCAGTATACTTGACCAACGCTCTTCCGAGTTGTGATGTAACGTGCAAATGGTGTCCGATAGCTAGGTCGAAGATACTTTATGGTTACCGCTTCGCATAGAACCATCATCTGACTACAAACAAATAGGTTTATATACAGTAGAATACTCAGTTAAGTAACAATACGCAAGCAACATCCTGGTGAGTTTATTTTACTTCTTATTCCTTCACGACAAAGCACTTGCTATATAGGCAATTGCTGTAGTTAATCTGCAGAATATTTTAAGAGCAACTTGTTACTTTAAAGAATTACAGTTCTAGGTATAACACCGTTCTTCGAAATTTGTGTGGGTGACTTCTTTTATTCAAACTTTTAATGGTATTACACATAACGGGCTTATGTTCCTGTAACGATAAAGGTTATATACGCTTTAGTGGAAATGTTATGAACTTTACCTACACAAGTTTGTTGCGAATAAACCGCTAATATTAGCTTCAATATTTTGGACATTTTCATTTGTAATAACTTTGCATTTGTAAAAAACTGCAGTATTTAAACAGCTGTTATATCTGTAGTGATCTTTGTAGTGATCAGCTGTTTGTAAATTGGAACCTTGCCACTTACTCGACTAGACTGTTGTTATACAGAGTGATTCTCGAAATATCTTAATATTTTTGCTTATATGAATTAGACGGCTTATATATAGGGTTACGCATATCTAAATTTTATAGCTAAATGGCAAATGCATGTTTTGTACTTCACTTCGTAGTATATGTATTTACGCTATAACTTTCTTTGCTTCCAACTATTTTGGCCCTCTGCCACATGGTGAAACATATTTACTTTAAGTTTCTTGGTAATTGTAATAATTCTAAAGTACGTTTTCGCTATATAGGCATATAGGAATAGTAGCAACCTAACGCTTTCTGGTTGCTGTGTGAAAAATCTCTGCTTTATTTTTTTGCCTGTACTATTAATTTACATTTAAATTTGTTGTTGTGCTTAAGAAAGACGCAATGGTAGCGATTTATGTGAAATGAAAATCTTAATTCCTTAGTGATTATTTATAGAATGATATGAATGGTTGCAATGGATATGAGATATAATTTTTCGAATGTCAACTTTCTAATGTTTGTGATTTAGAACTTAAGTGCCTTAATATTACTGTTAAAAATAGTGAAAATGGATAACAATAACAAAAATAACGTTTATACAAGTCAAGGTATACCTAATGTATTTTTTATACATAGAGAATGCGACAAGATAGAAGCAAATTTTGTACGCTTTAGACGAATCGGTCAAGTGTTAAATCGACCAAAAACTGTAGTTTATGATGAAGAGGGAGAGTTGAATACCTTATTTCGAGACCAATTCTAACGCTTCAGTTCGTGCTGCCGAAGAAGGTCTGGGAGTCAGTAGGTGTTCAATACAGACGATTTTGAAGAAACATCACCTCCATGACTACAATCTTTCGTTAGTACAAGACCTTCATCCTTAGGACCCCAATGGCAGAGTTAACTTGTGTGAGATGCTATATCTTGAAAAGAATTTTTTGAGAGAAATTATCTGGACGGACGAATCCAAGTTTTTGCGTGAAGGGATTTTTAACAAGCATAACAACCAGGTATGGGCTTCAGCCAATCCGCATGAAATCCGAGAAAGAAACTATCAGGTCAGGTTTAGTTTCAATGTCTTTTGCCCTATGATGGATGACAGGTTCTCTTACGTCATTTATGACGGCGTGTTAACGGCGGCGCGTTACCTCAATTTATTACGGTCTGTAGTAGTAGATTTTCTTGACAATTGCCATTGCCATTGCACCCAGTAAGTACCTCAAGAACTCACCTTAATGTTCGAAGACAGGTAGAAAGGGTGGTTAGGACCATGGAACTGGCCTGCAAGTTCTCCAGATGTGACACCTTGGGAGTTGCAGCTTTGGGGACATATCAGGCATCAGATCTACCAGACACCGGTGAACGGCACGCGTACGAGCAGTATCCGACAAGTTCGCTTCTCAAGAAGTACAAACATCAGTATTGGAGTGTCTTCTTTCACGCTTAACAGTCAAGTCTGAATGCAAACGGCCTCCATTTCGAACCTTTATTATAATTTTGTTTCTAGTTTTTTACATCCATTTGTTGTCATTTGAAGTAAATGTGACTAGTTTTAGTAAAATATTGTCCAAGTTCTACTAAAAATCTTGTAGCATTTTCAGTGTATAAAAACTAAATTAAGAATTTCTGCATTTGTATAAATATTGTTTTAGCAATAATACCAAGGTTGTTAAGACATAAGTACTAAGTTACAAACATTAAAAACTTACCATTTGAAAAATTATTTCTCGTATCCATTCATAGCATTCTCGAAATAACGGCTAAGGAATTTTCCGTTTTTTGGAAATAATTCTAGAATAGTTTGATCTCATATCACTTTGTAGCAAATCTTACCACTAATTCGATTACGTAACAAAAAATAGGGTATTCCAAAAACATTATTTTTTGTATATTTTTAACTCTGGCGGAGAAGTATAGATTTAGGCATTATTGTCAGACAAAGATTTGTTCTTTAAAATGCATACGATAAATGTATCTTTAAACTACGGACTTAATTTGGTTTAACTTTTATCTCAATCCAAATAGGAGTTACAGTCCACTTTGTAAACGTCAAGATTTAGGAATAAATATATAGGGTGTTCCATTGAAAATAACAATGTAGATGGCGACTTAGGGTATAACCGGAAGCGCTATAAGTCAGAAAATGTTCTAGTGGAAGAGAACTTAATCAATTATACCTAATTCTAAATTTTCAAGTATTTATTTTGGCCACAATACCATAAACTTCTAATGAACGGTCTTGCTGAGAGACCCTGTATAAATATAAATCTCATAACAAGAATTTAAAATAAAATACTTATCTTTTTTGGGTTTTTTAATGGTATATTTATAACACAGTTATCTTAGTCAGTACATCTATTACAGTTGTTTTAAAACATAAACATTAAAAAAACCCAAAAAAGATAAGTATTTTATTATGTGTGATAATGGTGAAAGAATTTAAAAAATTAAAATGGCATCTACGTCACCGAGAAGGGTTGACAACAAACTACAAATGCATTAAAGTATTTTACATAAAAATAAGATTAGTCATATATTCAAAAGTTTACGATTTAAAGTCTAAAACAGTCAAATAACTTTATACCAAATCGCGAATTTTGCGTATCATTTTATTTTTTCAAAAATATAATCAAACGGAGACTGCTTCTTGGGCGGATTTTAAAATTTCATAGAAGGCTAATTTTATTTTCGATTTTGGTGGATTAAAGAATATAGGGCAGTAGGGGATCTAAGGATTATATAAATCATAAGATCAAAGTTATATATTGCCTTTAACAAGTAATTCAGATAGTTATGCTGCTGGCAAGAGTACTTCGGAAATTTGTACAGAAGTAAGGAAAATATGACTGCTTAACAAAGAGAATGTAGAAGGAATAGAGAATGTAACCGAGGAGGATAGGGGGTTAAATGAAATAGAACAAAACGGTAGAAAAGTGTAAGAACAGTAAATGAGCAGGCAGAGATGAAATGACTGGTAAAATGCTAGAATATGAAGTTGGCAAGCTGATAAGAAGATTGTGTGGATTATTCAACGTATGTCTTAAATGTGGAAATATACGGAGTGATTGGAATAGCGTGATCATTGTACCAATGTGTAAGGGTAAGGGGAACAAGAGTGATTGCAAGAACTACAGAGGAATAATTTTGCTCAGTGTACCTGGTAAAGTAAATTGAAGAGTACTGGTTGATAGAGCACATGAAAGTACCAAAACTCAGATTTGGGATGTGCAGGGTGACTTCTTGCTAGGGACAGGATGTATTGATCAGATGGTTGCTTTCCAGCAGGTGATTGAAAAATATTTTACTGTAAAAAAGAAGCTGCACTGTGCGTTTATAAATCCTGAGAATGCATATGACCGAGTGAATAGGGAGAAACTGTGGGAAATATTAAAAGAGTTTAACGTAAGTAAAGGTCTAATAAACGGAATAAGGTCAGTATATAACGGTAGCTGGGCATGTGTTAGGGTGAGAGAGGGTGCGAGTGAATACTTTAATATTGAGTAAGGAGTGGGACAGGGCTGTATGATGTCATCGTGGTTGTTCAATATATATATATATATATATATATATATATATATATATATATATATATATATATATATATATATATATGAATGTGTTAGGCAAGCATTTGCCGATGCAATTGGTGTAACGGTTCTGGTGTATGCAGATGACACAGTTGAATGCCGGAATGCGGATGAGCTCTGAGAAAGTTTTATATAGTCTGTGAGAGCATGGGCCTAAAGGTAAATGTGAACAAAACAAAGATTGTGGTGTTCAATCGGAAAGGTGAAAATGAGAGTAAAGTATTTACCCTAAATGATGAGATTGTGGAACAAAGGGACGAGTTGGTATATCTGCGTAGAATGTTCACTGCATATGGTAGAATGGGTGGGGAGATTAGTCGTCGGGTCAATGCCCAAGAGCCATCAATCTTTGACCTGATGCCATCAACAGAAGTAGCATCGGATGTGAAGAATTTCGTCATAATTCAGGGATTCGTTCTGCGTGAGTATGTTTCAGGGTTTCGTTTCAAGACCATTGCTGCTTGGGGCACTCCAGCATAACCCGGCCACATGACTTGCTATTGGACGATTGCTCCTTTTCTTGCAATTAATTTGATACTGTACTTACATGAATACTACCAGAAAACGTAATGGTGAGAGCTAATTTACAGCGTCGTTTCCTCCGTATTTTACCCTACCGAAGCGTTGTTGACCTAAATTCCGCCGGCCCCATTAGCGCCAAGCAGTCAGCTCCACGGACCGCTTGATCAGCTCTATTAAGGGATTTTACATCATAAATTACACATAAACAATTACACGCCACCACCGGCATCTTACTAGTTGTAATGCGCAATTCCAATGCAAAAACGAAGGGAATGTGGAAATTGGCATCAGCCAAATGATCGTTTAATTCTAATAACTGAACAGGTAATACCATATACGTTTTATAAAGGAGTTGTTACAGAATGTGTGTTGTTGGTATCTAGGGGAGGATAAAATAGGTTACACATAAAAAAAAACGGAATACGTAAATTTATAAGCATTACGCAATGCAGTTCTGCTGTTTTTGATAGATAAGAAAAGAACTATTAGAGAACCTTCCCTTACACACCAAGAGTAGAAGACAAATAAAATACAAGTATTTGTTATTCCTGTTGTGGGACTAAGAATAGGTTGCGTGAGAATATTAGTAAAAATAGTTGAAAATGGGATCAATAGTTTATTTCTGAAGGTTAGAAATAAGAATAAGTATATAATAAGTATTATATATAGCTCCAAAGGACGCAGTTCAGAAATGAAAGAACAGTATTCTATGAGAAACTGGAAAAAGCATATGAAACACAACCAAATATGACATCAAAATTGTAATGGAGGATGCTAACGCCATAATAGGTAAGGAGGATACCACAGACCGACCATTGGAAGACACCTCACACGATCTACAAACGGAAATAGGAAATTATTGTGGATTTTGCCAGAGGAAAGGAGTGCTAATAAAAGTGCATATTACGACACAAAAATATCCATAAAGATACATGAACAACACAGATGGCAAACACGTAAACTAAATAGACCATGTGATAGTAGAAAGAAATCAGAACAGTATCAAAACATATTATCTTATAGACGCAAACCATTTTGTGGTAGAAATAAGACTGAAACAGGAATTACCACTTGCTAAAAACAAGTAACAAAACTGGAGAAGATATGACAGGATTACAGCAGAAAAGGGTCACAGAGTACGCCGAAAATCACAAGAAGAGATAAATAAATGGAACACAAATATTGAAGGAATCTGGAAAATATAGTTAATACTATTCAGATGCAGCAGAAATTATAAAAAAGCCAGGGACAAAGAAAGATTGGTTCGACCAAGAATGTCAAGAAGACTAAATAAGAAGGACAAGCAAGAATGAAAATGATACAAGTTTAAACAGAAGAAAATATAAATCACGATAAGGAAGAGCAAATAGCATTAAAAGAAAACCTAAGAAAAGAAAAGAAGCCTTTACAAAAAAAACACAGAAGATATCGAAACGAAATAAGAAACAAGAAATTCGCAATTTCTACCAAGAAGTAAAGGCAGAACGAAGGATACAAATAAAGACGGTCTATTATCAAGGACAAGAGGAAATCTGGTAGGTAAAAGAGACGTTTTGAGGACGTGGGCAGAGTATTTTCAGGACTTACTAAACGAAAAAACCGCGATGAAAGAAAACGGAAGAGAAATCAAGAACATACGGAAGTGAGAAACAGGAGGAGACAAGTGAACAAGAAGAAAAGGAAATGATTCCACAATGTGAAGTTGAAGAATAATAAAAGATGAAGAACAAAAGCCCTGGAACGAACGGAACACCAGCTGAGGTGATAATATATGGTGTAGAAGGATTATGAAATAAATCCACCTACATCACAGAGTATGGACCAAAGAACAAATACCAGAGTCTTGAAAGGAAGGAATAATACCCACCACATAAAAGAGACCAAAGTCAGAGTGTAAAAATGTAGAGGAATTTCCTCTAAAACGTAGTCTACAAAATCTTGGCAACAACTATAAGTAAAGGTTAACTAAAGAGGTAACACACAAAAGTGGTGAATATCAGTGCGGGTTTAGATCAAGTTTTACGTTAAAAGAAATCCACGCAGAGTTACTCGCTCAAGCTAAAAAATGCGTAATCTATATCGATTCTTTGTAAAAATAGGGAACGGTTAAGACAAGATGATCCTTTGTCAGCGCTACTATCAACAGTGCGTTAGAATAAATTCTGACAGAAGAAAACACAAATAGGTCTGGAACAATATATCTTAAGCGACACCAACGTTTGGCTTTCGCGGATGATGTAATGCTAATAACAAGGAGTAAAAAGAATTGAAGAAGATAACATTGGGATTGGAAGAAGCAGTGCACCTGAGGGTTAGATATAAATGAGGACAAATCCCATGTATGGTGTGGAGAATACTAAATCTAAGAGTAACAACTACTTGGAAGTAAGATCTAGCAAAGGAAATAGTATCGCTTTGAAGAGAGGGGGGAGTTTATCTACCTGGGAAAAAATTTAGAAGAACGCCAGGGTGCTCTGAAGAAATTCAGCGAAGATAATGAAAGGAAATAGGTCCAGTACTCGCTAAACAACATTAAGTAACAAATTAATCTCCAGAAAAGCGAGAGCAGTCTATAAAGGTAGTAAGATCGGTGGTGCTATAGCGTGTGAGGTGTGGACCTTAGTGAAATCTGACCAAGAAGTGATAAGTGCTTGGAGCAAAAGATACTGAGGAAGATAATGGGAGGAAAGAAAATCGGAGACAGATGACAGAGAAGAAGAGGAACTAATAATGAGTTGAATGAACTGTTGGCGAGCCAAACATAATTGGGGTAATAAAGGGCAGAGGCTAAGGTGGGTAGGATTCACCGATAGAATTCCAGGAAAAAGAATACCCAGAAGGTGCTAGAACGACACTCACTGGAACCCACAGAGGAGGGCGATCGAAAAGAGTTGGATAAGCGAAGTTTTGGAAGAATTAGCAAGAATGGGAATCCAAAATAACAGTGATGATGACTTATAATATATATATATATATATATATATATATATATATATATATATATATATATATATATATATATATGTAGGGTGGTGTCTACTGAGTGGACGGAAAATTGTCCTTAACTATTAGAGATATCAAAACCAATTTTGGTGTGGTAATACAAGATCATTCTACCCAATTCTAAAAATATTTAGGTATATACAGGGTGATTGACAAAATATTCCAACCAAACCTGTGTTTTTAAACGGAACACATCTTTTTCATTTCTGGATTCAATGTTACATTTAGAATAAAAGTATAGACATTTGTATGTGTATCACTAACCGTTCTGCAGATATCGTCACTTCAGTACCAAAATATAGTTAACTTTGGAACCACGATTTTGTAAATCTGTTTGTACTACCGACTATTAATTATAGTACCTACTAAAAACAAACTGAAATTTTTCGAAAACATGTAAAACTATAGGAATGATTAACTTATGCGAAATGTAATTTTCTCAATTTTTCAAATGACAACACCCTGTATATTTTATTCCTGAAAAGTAGATACTAATTGATAAAGGTTTCATAGCCATAAGACGGACCTTATTGAGATATTGACGATTTTACGTAAAATGTTCTAAAATACAAATTTACTATGACAATAGAATTCAAAAACAAATCAGACGGCTAGCCGTTCGTAATAAAGAGGAACAATTAAATCTATTGTTTTGACGTTTGTATAATCATTAAAATGTTGTTCCATTAGTTTGTGTATTTTTGGATTGTGGTTTTGTCAATTTTTGTATAGAATGAATTTTTCCAAAGAAGAAATGGTCGATGTGATCTTTATTCGCGGCGAATATCAAAGAAATCCTTTGCTGGCTACCTGTGAACGATACCCAGAGAGAAGACAGCCGCGGAAAGAATCGTTTATGAATGTAGCTGAGAGATTTATAAATTCTGAAAGTGTGTGTTATCCCAAGCGTGCATAAACAAGCCCAAATGAAGAAACTGAGTTTCAAGTTGTGGAATCTCGTATAGAAAATCCGCAAATTAGTACCAGAGAGCTAAGTACACACCTAGACCTAAATAGAAATACAGTCCGCAGCTGTATTAAAAAAAAATTGCATCCTTATCATATCGAGCAACATCAAGCTTTAAGTGAAATAGATTTTCAAAATCGTGAATCTTTCTGTTAATTTTTGTTAATAACATTCTATTTACGGATGAGGGAACTTTTCACAATAATGGCAATATTAATACACACAACTATCATCACTATTCAGATACTAATCCACACATCTTAAGAGTTGTTGATCGCCAGCATCGATGGTCAGTTAATGTGTGGGATTGTATAATCAATTTTAATGTGGTTGGTCCTTTTTTCTTTGATGGGAGTCTTACTGGAGAAAGATATTTACAGTTTTTGGAAAATGGTTTACCCAAGCTTTTGGAAAATATCGAGGTAGATAATATTCGTACGATGTGGTTTCAATTGGATGACGTCCATCCACACCATGCAATCAACGTTAGGCAGTATCTCGATAAAAATTTATCCGATGAGGTAGTATAAGACGAAGTGGTGTGCAAAACTGGCCAGCCAGATCACTGGATCTTACTCCCCTTGATTTCTTCCTTTGGGGCTACGTTAAAGAAAAAGTTTAACATCTTCCCATCACAAGCGAAGATTTGGAAAATAGAATTAGACCTGCGTTTCAATCCATTTCGTCTCTAATGTTGTTGCGAGTGAATTGCATTTAGCTAGGCGTGGTCAGCATTTTAAACATTTAATTTGAATTTATGGTTTCATTCGTTCAAGTTTAATTGTTCAACTTATTTTTAGGTGTAGAGAATAATTTATTTGTTCTTCTGTATGTCAATATTTTCAAATGAACCGTCAAAATCTCAAGAAGGGTCCGTCTTATGGCTATGACACCTATTATAAATTAGTATCTACTTTTCACGGGGAATCGAAATGTGAAAAATTATACAGGGTGTTGCTTTTGTAAAAATTGAGAAAAATTACATTTCGCGTAAGTTAATTATTCTGTACAGTTTTGCATGTTTTCGAAAAATTTCCCAGTTTGCTTGTTGTTAGACTATTATTAATAGTCGGTGGTATAAACATATTTACAAAATCGTGGTGACAACGCTCGCATCGTGGTTCCAAAGTCTATTTTGGTACTAAAGTGACGATATCTGCAGAACGGTTAGTGATGCAGATACAAATTTCTACATTTTTATTCTAAATGTAACAGTGAATCCAAGAATGCAAAAATATACAAGGTGTTCCATTTAAAAAAACACAGGTTTGGGTTGGCATATTTTTGTCAATCACCTGTATATACCTAAATGTTTTTAGAATATAGGTGCAATGATCGTGTATTACACACCAACATTGGTTTTGATATCTCTAATAGTTAAGCAGAAATCTTCTGTCCACGCAGTAGACACCCTGTATATATATATATATATATATATATATATATATATATATATATATATATATATATATATATATATAAGTGTCCGGAAAGATGCAAAAATTTAGTTGCTGATTCTACAAGAAAATGAGTGTGACAAGTTCCTATAACACTTTTCGAAAACTCAAAAACAACGGATCTACAGGGCGTCAAAGTTAGAATTAAAAAATAATTTTTTTGTTATAACTTTTTTATTGGTAATCCGGTTGTCTTAAACTTTGGTACACTTCTTACTTGTGATCTTTTGTATTATCGTTCAAAAGTTGACATTTGTCTATCATTGCTAAGGGGATGAACTCAACCTTCCCATCTACTTAATAACCTATAACTTTTTGGTTTTTCGGTTTTTGTTGCGTACAGTTTCAAAAAATAAAAGGGCGCTTAAAATTAGGTAAAAAAGGTTTACTTGTTACATCTCTCTAAAATAAGCCGTTTTCGAGAAAATCTGCTTTTAAAATTGTCTTGCACGCTGTGAACAATAACGCACTTTAAATTATTTTCGTTTTAACACATTAAGTATACCTTTTTGTGTGTTTTATATGCTCTTTTGTCTCATGCACTAAAACTGCAAAATCCAAAATAACGATCTACAGGGTGAGTTCAAACATTTTATTACTGACAAAACATTTTAACACTCATTCTTACACTTTACAATGTGTCAAAGTTGCTTTTACATGTGTCCTCTTTGCCATAGAAACCATATCACTTGTTTCCTCAGCACGCCGTGTTAAAACGTTGAAAATAATTTAACGTGCGTTGTTGTTACAGCGTGCAAGACAATTTTCAAAGCAGGATTTCTCGAAAACGGCTTATTTTAGAGAGATGTAACAATAACCTTTTTGCGTAATTTTAAGCGCCCTTTTATTTTTGAAACAGTACACAACAAAACTGAAAACCAAAAGTTATAGGTTATTAAGTAGATGGAAAGGTTGAGTTCATCCCCTTAGCAATAAGGGACAAATGTCAACTTTTTACCGATAATACAAAAGATCATAAGTAATAAGTGTACCAAATTTTAAAACAACCGGGTTACCAACAAAAAAGTTATTAAAAAAAAAATTTTTTTTAATCTAACTTTGACGCCCTGTAGATCCGTTATTTTTGAGTTTTCGAAAAAGTGTTATAGGAACTTGTCACACTCATTTTTCTTGTAGAATCAGCAACTAAATTTTTTGCGCATCTTTTCCGGACACCCTGTAAAAATATAAATCTCATTACCTGCTAATAATGGCCGATTTACATATCGTAACCCAGGGACTTGAAACTCAAACAGATTACCATTCTCATCCAAATGAATATTACAGCAGTACGTATTTTCTGGCACGTATATATTTCTCTCAACAAAAATATTAATTCTACCTTTCATGGATATTTTATGTATATCATTCCCATCATTACAAATGCAGCATAAGTGAGTTGACCTTTGTAACACATTTAATCGCAAACAATTTGGGTTATTGTCTATTGCTTGAATTTCCCTTACAATAGAAATATTGCAGACATTGCAGATTCGAGTTTCTTCTATTATGCCCCTCTCTGGTAGATTTGCTTCGAGGCGACGTGCAATCACAATTTCCTGCTTTCTTGCATTTACCTCACCACTTATTTTCACCATAACCCTAGTAACTAAAGCATTTCCACAAGCAAAACAAGGAATTCGATTCATTTTTCACATAAACTCTTCAAGGATTTTAATTCAAAAAGTAGATTTGCAACTAAGCATCAACAATATCACTTAATTAGTGGATTAATTTTGACGTTTCATAGCCACCTACTATATGTTGTTATTTTATAAGTTTGGGAATAGAAAAACAGAATAATTGTAGTATGAAAAACGGAAAGAAAAGTGCAAAATCAGAAAAAAACCTAGTTGTACGAATAAAAGCAGAAGAAAAAGCGCAATACCACATTACGATTTTGGTTTAAACGAATAAGTAAATACTAAATATAACTTTATTAGAAAATAGTGAGCATAATAAATGAAGCACATCTAACCTTTCTATCTGTCAATCTCCAAAAG
The DNA here is from genome assembly GCA_036346205.1 of Vesta saturnalis. Taxonomy (NCBI): domain Eukaryota; kingdom Metazoa; phylum Arthropoda; class Insecta; order Coleoptera; family Lampyridae; genus Vesta; species Vesta saturnalis. Next base: position 2,032,359 of record JARFJB010001237.1, on the reverse strand, counting down.
CTTTGTATTTCGCAACGACATCCAATTGCAAGGAATTTTTTATGTTAACGATTTTTTCCGTACCTATATGAAGTTTAAGATATCGCTTTGGACCTTTGCACTTGGATACCCAGTATCAGTATAAACACATCGTGACTATTCGTTAGGTATATACAGTTAGCAAATAGTTTATTTTAATATAGGCATTTCAATTAAGTTATCAGAAAATTAACTAGGAAGTATAATAATACTCAACTAAATCTATTAAAGAAATGAAACACTCTGTATAACGGACGTTTAGGGACTAACTTATAATGCAATATATATATATATATATATGGACATATATATGTGTTAACTTCCATTCACCAATATATCAAAACAATACCACCGTATAATTCTTTCCAGATACATATATTTGGTCTCACCCTGTATATCAGGTGTATGTACAAAAATAATGAAAGTAAAGAAAAGGTTGTAACCAGAAGCACAAAAAAATAACATTCCACTAAGTTTTGCGTTAATATTGGCAAACATGTCCATGTTATGATATATTGAAAGTATCAAATAGTGATATTGCAGACCCTGTATATCAAAAACTGTTGAGCTTTGAGCTTTCGGGCAATGAAGACATTTGATCAATTGGTCAAGTTCTAGAACATATCAAAATTTGGTTAAATTCTGACCGAAAGGTATTTTACATTTAAAACGTGCCCCCTACTTTATATTTTCTTCCTATAAAAAAATTTTTTATTTTGTTATTTATATATATATATATATATATATATATATATATATATATATATATATATATATATATATATAGTTGATGTTCTTCCTGGCTTGGTCTCGCGTAGATTCTCCTCCATGATTCTTAAAAGAACCGATGTTGAAATGACGACTTTGAAAGTGAAAGTGAAAGTATCATCACAATGACCAATAATCAGGGCATTGACCAAGAAAGTCAGCATACAAATACCGCCGACCATCAGCGAGGACCTTAGTTCAGTTCGAGTTACCAGGAGCAGAACACGAAGACTTGAAAATGATCGATGAGATTATGCCGAAACGTCGTCATTTCAACATCGGTTCATTTAAGAACCATGGAGGAGAATCTACGCGAGACCAAGCCCGGAAGAACGTCAACTTCATATCCAGCATTCGCGGAAACCTGAAAATTAACATATAATATATATATATATATATATATATATATATATATATATATATATAAATTAAAGAAAACTTATGAACTAAACGCATCTGAGTGCAATTAAATGACAAAGTCATAGCCTTATAAGTGTGAATTATTAAAACCACCAGCGTACACACAGTAAAAGATTGCCTCGAGTGGTACCCACGAACACTACTTATCTAAAGCAGGGCTCAGATGGTTAAGAGCCCTACTCTGGTTAGAGTAGGGTAAGTTAACAGTAGGTCAATATATAATGACTAACCCAATTCAACACCCTTTATCTAGAAAACGGCAAAAGACAGGGTAGATGCATCATATAAAGATTTGTCTTAAAATTCAACGTAGAATCTAAAAATCAAATAAAATATAGGGTGTCCCATTTAAAATTCTCAAGTCAGGAGCTGCGGACCGCTTCTGGCACACCCTGTATACATAATAATGCAAAATTTTAAAAATCTTGTTTAGACCGAACAACTTAACTTTTTTTTGTAAACCTGATAGAAAATGAGTTAGATGGGGGCCAAAATAAGGTGACTCACGCTGTACAATTTTATTTAAAAATAAAAATAAAAACTTGTTTAATTTGGAATGGCAAATTACGTAGACATATGTTTAAATGTTTTAGAATATTTCCGCACAAGCATAACCCTAAATCAGAACTCAATAATGTAAGTTTCCAAATACTAAATAATATTACATTAAATAATAATACATATATTTTAAGCTTTTTACTGGCAAAAAAATCGAATTTTATACACAATGCTGATTATACAACGTACTGAAATTTTAAAAATGTATATGTACTGCGAATTTTTAACTTAACATTTTTAATTTTGTTTTTATTAAATTTAACTTTATTTCAACAGCTAAATTTAAATACCTTTGTAAATATCGTAATAGCGTGCTCAGGACATTTTCTTTTTCAAGCCTGCAGTGTTGCTTTAGGGTTAGAGGTTCACAACGATCCAGACTGCACTTATGTGTTGAAATGTGTTTGAATGAGATACCGCGACTCTTACGTAGCCATTCTCGATACAAGTACAACCATGCTATAACGTCTGTATGGTTGTTGTGTACGGGGGAATGGATTTACGCTGCAGGGGCACCGGTTGCACCGGCCTATCGCCGGTCCGATTTGTTTTAAAAGAATTTAAACCCAACCTTTAATATTGAGTTAAAGCCGTGTTAAAATCTAATAAAAGTAAAGTCCAGATTTTTTATATTCTCACGAATTTGGATTAAAAATGACAATGTAATTACATTCAGTTTACTTACATTTACCGTTACTACATAATACCTACATGAAAAGCTTGATTTCGTGATTTGTTGCATTGTTCGTAAGTTTTATACTGAAATGACTTGACATTGATAAGTAAAAACAGGTTTCTGTGTTTACTTTCTGATTAACCAATTAATGCAAGGTGGCGCTCAACTTTTAATTATTTTACTAAGTAGTTAAGGCGTTACACGCGCGCATTTAGTTTTTAGAACCAGTGACACTAAAAGTTTTAAAAGACAGGTAAAAATTATAACTAATTTTTTTAAAAGAAACGTCAAAAGGTGTATGCAGGTCATTATTTATAAAGAAAAAGTCATCATTACTACGGTCTTGAGATAAGTTTTTATAGAGATGCCTTGAAAACAATTTAAGAATAGAAGTAATTCAACTGACTTTAATAATGATAAAATGGAGTGAGTTATATACAACATTCTCACTATATTTCTCAATTTATAAAAAAAATCGGTGTTTGAACTTTCAGATATAAGAATTTTATAACGCTGGATTATTTGCAAAAGGAGTATCACCTTGATCGAGATTGACAAATTCCATCTTATGAAACCTGACTATATGAAATGTTCAAATGTCTTCAGTTTTCAGCTTTTGAATCTATAGAGATACAGAAATAGGAATTTTGACCTCATTTCTAGCATAAGCAATCATATTTTACTAGAAGCAAAACAATAATCAGTTCCGTTTAAATAACAAATTGTAAATCCAAATTGAAACCAAAAAAAGATCTATATTTAGGTTATTTTTCTCATATATAAAACGCTTTTAGTGCTTTTAGTTTTTGTATTACTTCACTTTTTCGCTTGAAAAATAATTTAAAAATTTAGTGGAATTGACTGACGAAAAAATACTGCTTCAATGCTTTATTTGGTCTTTTGGGAATAAGAAAGACGTGAGTTGTATAGATAGATTTTTTACAAAATACTGTAGTAATATCACAAATAAAAAGTAAATAGGAATCGAACAGTAGGTATAATTTTTATTCTAGAAAAGTTACAACAGCCGGTATTAACAATAATAACCATTAAAACAATTGTTCTGCGTCCCAGCGTGCTAAATATACACGAACCTAGCATAAACGATATACCATTCTATTTCTTTTTGCTTAGGGTATGTATGATCTGGATTCCATTTTCTGTAATGAACATGAAAAAAATCGCTTTTTACAATGTTCTACTAGACATTGTCGCGCCAGGTTGCATATTTATTATTTTTTTAATTACCACCACCAATTTAATTACATATTTCCTGATCAAGTCTAAGTTTAATTAATAGTTATTTAGCTCTCATGTATGTAAAAGTTTCGTTAACATTACAATTTAAGAATGTCTCGTGCACGAAGGCGCAAATGCCCAAATTAATATTATTATGAGTCATTATGAGCAAGAAAATATAAGTTTTAACTTCTTAGTTTGTAGGTAAAGCACATCACAAGTTAGATGTAAAGTTGTGCACAACTGCTACATCACATAAAAAAAAAACTTGTATCGACATTAAACGGATTAGAAATATCTATGATTAATATTAAGTAAATGAAACAAAACCAGTCCAACTGAATGTACTGGTGGTCCATTAATAAAGAAGGCCGGTTGTATATGAAAAACTACGCATTGCACTGTTTCGAGAAAAAAATATTGACGGTAAAAGTGAGAAATTGCTGGAAATTAGTGTCAAGTTCCTGCGATGGCCGCTAGGGGACGTACACGAACACCAAATTAGAGAATCGGCCTTTTCTCTTACATCGGCTTTATCAATATATGTCCAAAATACTTTCATTATAAACTACATAACCATAGAAACATTTTCTTTTTTAGCATTTTTATTAAATAAGGGGAAGGAGAAAGATAAATGCTCACTTGAAAAAAATGTCATAACTTCTTACGAACTAACCGATTTTCATAAACTTAGTCTCGTTTGAGAGAGGTTTCTTGGTTATTCTCCTTCTTGCTTCTAATAAACTATTAACATTGTCGGTTTAGTTTTTTTATAGTCGGTAGATGACCTTTTGTGACAAAGCGGTAAATTTTTTTAATTTTCTAGAAAATTTTAAATCTAACGGTATACGCACGAAAGAGAGCATGAAAATATTCAGAAATTGGTGAAAACCTCAAGTCGATATATAAAAAAAAGCTCAAAATACATTTTACAAGTACCAAAACTATTATGTCGAATTAGAATTATTTCTGCATTATCCGTACTTGAAAAGCGTTATAAAGTATGTCCTAGTACTTAAGAACAAATGACACACCAAATTTCAAATTGTCGCCCGTCCTGCTCAACCTCCCACGCACAGACAGAACAGCAGTATTTTACTTCTGCCATTAGAATACGGCGAACAGCATTACTTATTCGCTCTAACATATTCTCCATGGTAGTTGGTTTGGTAAATAAACATTAAAACTCGTTCACATTTTACAACTTTCATTTACAAGCTGCAGTTTTAGATCAGACTGAAAGCGTATTTAAATAGTTTGACTAAATCAATATGCCTGTTCGGTGTTATTATTTACTGAATTACAAGACAATTTTTACTTTCTTGCTAAACAATTCCTAAATAAAAATCTAAAATGAACAAGTTAATTATTTTGATGTTTTGCGACTAATCCCTGAATAAACATAATTTTACAAAATTTTCAAATGTCTGTTTGTCATTCATCCAGTCGAAACTATAGGCACGATTTTGATGAAATTTTGCGAATGAAGGCCTACAAGTAATTAATTGTATGTATTCGATAATAACATGCTTTCATAAATCGCAATAGGTATACATAAAACTGTTATTTGGGGAAATTTTGCAAATTTTAACATAAAAAGTTGATTATTCTAGAGTTAACAATAACTCTGCATGAAATGAGCTATTTTTTGCAGTTTTAAAACTTTCAAAATTGAATATGGGACAGTTCAAGTCAATATGAATTTTTCTGCAAATATATATTCGTGACACCATATAATTTAATAGTCTCATTAGTAATAAGATAATGGTAGTTTTTCCGGAAATTGAAAACATTCCTCAAAGTTTTAGCTGGTATAACACTAAAATAACTCTTACTTGTACTTGATAAAAGGAAACTGAAATTTAGCTTTAAAATGATTTGAAACAGTCCACATTATCTTGAAAGGTAAGATTATTTCTATTTTAATTTCTAAGCCTACATATACAATCGAAGATGTAGAAGTTTAGTGCAATTTACATTTTTTACACTATTCGCTAAATCGACTTGTTAGCTCATTTTACAACGCTATGGCTCAAGTTTCGTAAGATCTAGCCATGATGTCTGGATATCTCGACATGTTATTAGTAGTTACGGCTTTTAACTTAAATATTGCTATAAAAGCTTTCAGTATTTCAAACGGTTAAAATAATCTATTTTTAGTATTTTGTAAGAAAGTCCTGTAATGCACTAGAATTCACCTAGTTCTGTCTGGTGCACTGGTCATGAATATCGCAACCTCTTAGAAAGCTGTGGTTATTTGAGTGATATAACTAAGTTTCAGTAGGCATATTGAGATGCAAGAGTCAGTGATTTATTAACTTTGAACATATTCTGATACGATATCCTCTTATTACAATCAAAGATAATTTTGAGTATCCTTTTGTCAGATAAAAACCCTTTGAATATCGCGAACCTGTTCACACACTTATATTTTCCATAGTAATAGTAATTGTGGCCATTAGATACAGGAACGATTGCATGCAAAGGTACGCGCTACAATAGATAGTCGATCAGAATGTACGCATAGGATGAAGATGATATGTATTTTGAGCAAATAATCGCATACGACAAAAGATGAATTCAGAGAATAATTATTTTATTGCAACTAATTTAATACTCACATAATTGACACCTATCCACATTACATCACTATACATTCTTAAACACTAAATTTCACTACCATGAAATGAATAATAGTTAAAAAAGTCTTACAAGGTACTTTACTAATTAATTATGAAATTCCTACATTTAAGGTCAAACCTAACATTTCGATTATTTTAAAATTTCTCCAAGCATTTGTCTTGTTTTTTTAATATTTGATAGGTAACCAGCCACTCTTATGAATGCAACTAACCTCCTTTTAAAGCTACTATTATAGGAGATATGAATTTTCAAATATTTAATATTGATATTGTTAGAACTTTATAACTATTTGTGTTACAGACCTGGGATTTTGGAAATAAACTTTGTTCTTTTGTGCTAACGAAATGATAATATCCTGAGAAAAACAATACTTCCGGTTTTTCCGGAAATTGAAAACATTCCTCGTATTGCTGATATAACACACACACACATGCTCTTACTTTACTTGAAAGGGAGCGAAATTTGCTTTAAAATGATTTGAAACAGTCCACAGTTATCTTGAAAGGTAAGCGAGATATCTATTTTTAACTTTCAGCCTACATATACAATGTAGATATAGAAGTTTATGCAATTGACCTTTTTTTCACTATCGCTAAATCGACTTGTTAGCTCATTTTACAACCTTTGGTCAAGTTTCGTCAAGATCGGCCATGATGTCTGGATATCTCGGACGGGTTATTAATCAGTTCAGTTTTAATACATGCTAAACACTTTCAGTTTTCAAGGTATAAAATACCTCTATTTTTATATTTGTAAAATCCTGATCACAGAATCACCTGTCTGTCGGTGCACTGGCATATATCGCAACTTTAAACGTTTTTTTGGTATAAACCAGTTTCGTAGGATGAACAATGTAGATTAACTTGAACATATTCTGAACGATATCCTTATTAAAATCAAAAATTTATCCTTGTAATAAAACTTTAATTCCGAACCTGTCATATACTATATTCAAAACGTAATGGCCTTATCACATCCACCAAAGTCGACATAATACGATCGAATCGCAGAAATGATTCAAATAACCATACACAAAATCGCATACGAAATTTTATCTCACACCTAACCCTACACACACTACTACACACCTACAACACTTACACACATACACACCTACACACCTACACACACTAACATACACACACACTCATAAACCTACACACACCTACACACCACACATACACACACCTACAACCTACACACTACCACACTACCCCACACTACCAAACACACCTACACACACTACCACTACCTACCACACAAACACACTAATCTACACACCTACACACACACTACACACACACATAACATACACACACCACACTACACTACACACACACACACTACACACACACTACACACCACACCCTACACACCACCTACACACCTACACACCACACCCACCTATACACACCTATACACACCTACACACACCTACCCACACCTACATACACCTACACACACTTACATGCACCTACACACCTGCATACCACTACACACACCTATATACACCTACACAGACCTACACACACCTACGCACACCTACACACCTAGACACACCTACACACACCTACATACACCTACACACACCTACACAACTCCACACACCTACTCATACCTACACACACTTACTCACACATAAACACACCTACATACATCTACACACACTTACACACACCTACACACACCTACACACTCCTGCACACACCTATACACAGATATACACACCTACAAAACACACTAGACACACCTACACACATCTACACATACCTACACACACCTACTCATACCTACACACAACTACACACACCTACACTCATCTACACACACCTCCACACTTACACATACATACACCAACACACCTACATACCACTACACACACTTATACACACCTACGCACACCTGCACACACACGCGCACGCACCAATATAGTTACTTTCATATGTGATCTTTTTTCGTATGTGATCTTTTTTCGTATGGGACCATTTGTCGCATGTGATCATTTGTCGTGCCATATTTTCACCGCAATCTTTCGTCGCGCGACGTTTTGGTTGCGATCTGTCGAGGTGTGACCACGTTAGATATAGCACGTACCATATAGTATAAATAACGTATCTTTTGAATCGTGTAAATGAGTATCTCCGCGAAAAACTTTATTTGTGTGTATTTTACTAAACACAATTAATACCACCTCACTCACCATTTCAATGTTATGCTAATCACCGTTAATAGTAATTTAACTGTCTTAGTCACTACACGGGAATTTTACCTTCTGAGAAGTTCATGTACCGGTTGGTAGGTAACACACTCTACCTCCAGTAAACTTACGTATTTCTCGCTATAGAGGTTGGATGTGGCAACGCAGCGTACCACTTTATTCGAGTTAAATAGTAATCTAATGGGTGAAAAACAAAATTTAAAAAGGTCATGTGATTCTTTTGGTTAAATCTCTTTTGTCTAGTTAAGCGTGTATTAAAGAAAACACGTTTTAAGGAAACACCACGCTGGAAATTTGTATGAAATTTTACAATGTTCTAATTGATACATTTCAGTTTAACCAATTAACGCCCAAGTTATTGATATATAAGTTTCTCAAAGGATCTCAAATAATATATCATTATAAAGTTTTTTCATACGTGTTTTTGGAAAAAGACCTTTATTGAGATCACCGGGCAGATATGACATGAAAAATTTAAACAAAAAAATGTTTTATTTTGAATTGCAAAGACACGTTTAATCCTATTACCACATAAATATAGAAATTCAACGGCAGTCGATGGTGTATGGCATATAAGAAAGCAATGGGTGCACAATGTAATCAGACAATCAAATCAGTACGTTGACGGTATTCCCTTACAATCAGTTTGTTGACATCGTCTCTCTCTCTATGTGTGTATATGTGCGTGTGCGTGAGTGCGTCAGTGCGTGAGTGCGTGAGTGCGTGAGTGCGTGAGTGCGTGAATGCATGAGTGCATGAGTACGTGAGTGTGCGAGCGTTGTTGTTCGTGTGCGTGCGTACATGTGCTGTGCGTGTGCGTGTGTCGTGTGTCGTGTGCGTGTGCGTGTGTGTGTGTCGTGGTGCGTGCGTGCGTGTGCGTGTGCGTGTGCGTGTGCGTGTGCGTGTGCGTGTGCGTGCGTGTCGTGTGCGTGTGCGTGTGCTGTGCGTGTGCGTGTGCGTGTGTCGTCGTGCGTGTGCGTGTGCGTGTGCGTGTGAGTGTGTCTGTCGTGTGCGTGTGCGTGTGTGTGTGTGGGTGTGCGTGTGCTTGTACGTGTGCGTGTGCGTGTGCGTGTGCGCGTGCGTGTGTGTGCGTGTTGATGTGTGGCTCTATTTTAGTATACACGATAACACCAGAACGTACTTAAAATTTTGTAGTTTAGCTGATTACATTTCATCGGTGGAGAGAGGGGTGTTGTAAGAACTGTTTGATTTTTGTCAAATATTTTTGAAACAGCTTTATATTTCAATGATATAAAAATAATGATATATAAACCTTGATCATATGGATTAATTATGTTGTATAAAGCGTAATATAAAGCACTGGATATATATATATATATATATATATATATATATATATATATATATATATATATATATATATATATATATATGTATATCTATATACATATATTGTTGTGGTGTGCGTAGGACGCATTAATTTTTTTGGGTGTGCATATAATATTAGGCTGGCGTAATTGCTATTATAAAAAGAACAAGAAATACAAATTATTTTTCAATATTAATAAGAATGTTCTTAAATGATTATTTAATGCGAAAGTTTCAAATGACGACATTTTGAAGTGAGATACTTGTAAAGTGAACTGTATATTTTCTAATTCTGTCTGTAGTGTACAAACCCTTAGGAACTTTGATATTTGATACAAAGCACACATTGGATGACAAATGTAATCACAGAAAGAAGTCAAATCGTGACAAACGATTAATAGATAATCACCGTACGACTTCACAAAACAACATTGAATTTTTACATTTTTGTAATAAAAAATACGAATTAGACGTTTTGGAAGCATTCCAAGGTTATAAACATAAGGAGAGGGTACCTTTAATGGACAAAGAGGTTGATCTTATAGACTCACCTTTAACAAATATTTTAAATAGTTTTCTGTTACCATAACTACTTGTTTGTTATTTTACATACATATTTTCTGTGATAGTAAGTATAAAAAAGAAGTTGTGGAACTATATTGTATTTAAATCTTTGGTGCTTATTAAAGAAATGGTTGGTTTAATAAATGGGTGATTATTATCGGGCGTTCGTTGGGCGAAAACTTATTGTGGCGCCTAATTGATATAATAATTACTGCTGCAAGAAACTCTGTAAAACTCTGGTGACGGCAAGAGTTATCACGCTGTCAGTCTGTACATTACAATTTATCAGTATTGACAATATTAACCTTGATGGAAAAAAGCGTGTATTTCCAGCCACGTAGACAATCGATCGTTCCGACTGGGGAAGTCGGTTGGTAACCCTAAACACCCTGCACTGATTCTACCCATTTATCCTGTAACCTTGTGTGTTTATCTATGGTGCAACATTCGAGATGCTTTATTTTAAATTGCTCTGTAATAAATGTATAATTATGTGTTTTGAAAATTAATGTACAGGTGGCTTGTTGATTTAAAATCAATTGTGGTGTACATGAAATTTTTTCAGTGGTATGTACATTAGACGATTGTTAAAGTTAATTGTTGAGTTTATTTTGTGCATTTGATTATTTGTAAAGACACAGTTTACAGATGTTAAAAGGATGTTAAATGATTTTATGCTTGATAATGAAGATTTGTTGATGATCCAATTCTAGTGTTTAAGACCGGGACGCTGGGAGTTTTATTTGAAGTTAAGGTGAATTCAAAATTTGGAATGTCAATTTACGTAGTATTAAAATTTGTTTGTGATTTTAGAAGTTATTTTATTTCTGGTAAAGTCGTAAAGTGAGAGCTGCACTTTTGTGTCGTTGGAGCATTACGTTTCAGATTTGACCTAAAGGAATAGCAACCAAAATGTGCAAACTGTAGTAGATTGCAAAAGGTAGGCTCACGTATTTTTTCTTGTCTTGTATCAGTACATCTTGTTTTGTTAGCATACTTTTAGCCGAAACAAAACAGGCTTGCGTCCAAAGATATTACCCGATTTGACTTACCATTTAACGTGAATAAAATTATTACCCACAGCCCGAGCTAGTTGGCCCTTGCGGATAAGTGTGTTATTTTAATATCAAGTTACATGTACCTGTAGTATAGATAAACGTTACGTGCAAATTTCTGAGAATTAATTTCTTCAAAAACTCAATTTTTATCAAAGTATGCCTAAGACAGTTCTGAAAAGCGACCGTAACTGTAAAAGAGGTCACGTGTATCGTCGCATTTAAATGCTCATAAGTTAGTAAATAAGCACAAACGAGGAAAAGAGGAGATAAATTTTAACCATTTATCAAGGTGTAAGTGCTAAAAACTACCTGTACATGATAATTTATATTTAAATAAGTCGACAAAGAAGTGTTCGACCCCGCCCAGTCACATTGACGGGAGTCTTTGACGCCTTCTTCAAGCTTCTGCAATGCCTTATATGTTTACTCTGGATTGTCAGCTGTTGCTGGTACTTCAGGCAATCTAAAGCGTTATTAGGTCCTCACATAACGAAAGGAGTATGGTGACCTGTATTGGATAGGACTAGTACCGCACGGTCTTTGACTTCGGTGATTGTTTTTTATCGTTGTCGAATGTAGAAACCCACTTATTTTTTCATTCTGTTAGGCACATAATCTTTAAAACATAATTACTTATGTGCATTGCGAGTCTTTTAGCATAATTCGACAAGAGATCAGGATGGTTGTTGTAATACTTTTAGCCACGGTAGACGAAGTATGTACAAATGTTATTATAAATAAATGTATTTATTATAGATTCACCTTTTTAATATAATTTACGAATAAATACCAAGCAATTATAACTCAAGCTAATGGATTTTAGTACTTCTAGGAGATTACAAGTTCACCTGAGGGCTCGCTATAAACTTCTCCTTCAGTTTGATCATTCCCCTTTTAATGCTGAAATTACGTAAACTTTAATATCGCACAAAAACAATCGTGTAAACGAAACATTCCAACATAATATACCTAAGGATTAAAATTATCGCTTCTAATTGTCTAGTTATAAACAATTAGTAATTCATAAATCACGAGATATACATCATATGAACTGATCGAACGTTTTTCTAATGGATTTGTGCTTTGAATCCATTTTAGATAGTCTTATTATGGTGTACGTGCAACATGTACAACAGTAATATTTCGTACTAAACCGCAGGAATGTTACTACCGGTGTATCACAACTATTGTTTAAAGCACGCCATATTTTATTTCTGTTTATATTCACAATTAAATTTATAAACACGAATAAGACGTTTTACTGAAATTAATTTAATAATTGTTAAGAGGCACAAAAAGCGAAGGATTTCCGTAGCAGGGTTATGAGCTCTCCATATGTTTGATTTAATCTAAAATAACTCATATTGTAGTGATTTCTGAATTGGAAAGTCAACAAGTCACTATTATACTAAGGATTAACAACCCTCGAGCATAGAATATGGAGATCCATAATGTTTATTTCAATGATATGAATTTCGTATAGGACTCCTATTAATGGTAACAGTAATAATGGCCATCTGTGTTTGACTTAACTGTGTGTTATAAATTAGATATCCTTTACTGATTATTTATTTTATTTGCTACTGTACTATTGCTTCTTGAGATTTAATTTCACACAATATGATGATCACGCCGTATAAAACTACAACTGCACATAAAATTATTAAACACTGGCACGTATAATTAAAGCTTTGTCACTAGACCTAGCGACATGTTCAATTTGAGATCGTGTGGTTAGGCAACTGTAATGAAAAGATACCAGTGAATCTCCCCAAAATATTATATTTATGAAATTCGGCATTTTAAAGAAAGTAAAAATAATGAAAATGGTACATAATGGGGCGTAAGGGACGTTACATATATATACAACGTGAACCAAAAAAACGTACCCTGCTTCAAGTGTATATTCTACACATAAATTGAAGACGTAAAGTCAGATAAAATGTATGGCTACACAGTAACAGGCCCTAAAAGTTGAATTTTGAAAATTGTTTTTCTCAAATAACTCGAAAACCTTTAGAAATTTCGAAATACTATCCGCAATCAAAATTATTTCTTTGTTGACGAAGAGTTTTCTGGTTTGATTAGATTGTCTATGAATTGACTGGAAGTATTAGTTTTCACAATGTTCCCGTATACGTTCTATTCCAACCTTTTTGTGTGTGATTTTTCAGGTATTTTGGCTACTCGTAACTCGTAAACCATTAATTTGAACCAAGAGGACCAAATTTGCAGAAAATTGAATAACGGACCTAAAAAAGTCATCAAAACACCTGTAAAATCACACACAAAAAAGTATACGAGAACAATGTGTAAACTAATACTTCCAGTCCATTCATAGACAATCCAATCAAACCAGAAAATCCTCGTTAACAAAGAAATAATTTTCATTGATAGTATATATATATATATATATATATATATATATATATATATATATATATATATATATATATATATATATATATATATATAGAGAGAGAGAGAGAAAGAGAGCGCTACTAGCGCACAGTTTTTTCGAAAACAAACCTTAAAGCAGCTTCTAAATCGGAAGAAAATCGAAACCCATGAGAAATCGAAAACAAACAATAGGAAAATCCATTTGCCATACATCAAAGGAAGGACGGTCAGGGTTGGCAAAGTACTCCGCAAAAACAACATCGCGACAGTATTTGGAACGACACGAAAACGAAAACAAGTAAATGCAATTCAAAAACCAAAATTGAACTCGAAAATCAAGGAGTACACGAGGTACCATGTGTCGACTGCGACCATACGTACATCGGCCAAACCAACCGAAGAATCAATGAAGAGGGGAGATGAACACAAAATCTCGGTGATAAAGAACAAAACTGCTTCATCTTCAGCACATCATATACAACAAACCTCACACAACGTCGACCGGAATGAGGGTAAATTGCTGGCCAACATAGAATATACAGCACAACGGATAAGCCATAGAAATTGAAAAACAACCGCATAACTTAAACACAATGTTCATCGAAAACATGAAGACCATTATTAAAAGAAAAATCAACCACAAAAGTGAAGCAGAAGACATCGAAGGACAAAAGAGATTAACTGAAAGTGGAGAAATCAACATGACAACAAGCAGTAAATAAACCCAACACGAAAGGAGAGGGCACACGGCACACACAAACGCACGCACACACCACACACTACACACACCCATGCACGCTGGCACGAACGAACGCACGCGCGCACACACACAAACAGACACGTACTTTTTTCTAAAAGTGTGTTCTCGTGTTGTTTAGGCCATCAATCGTCGAGAAATGTAAAATAAAATTTTTTTTAATTTAAACCGATTACATAGATTTCTCTTTGTACGTAGGTATATGAGAAAGCAAAATTATCTTTTCGATTACAACAAAAAAGTTATAAAAACATTGTTATGTAAAGTCACAAAGTACAAGGTCTGTAGGATCGGATATCCATTTTCCGAAATAATTATGATTTCCACAATAATCTGTAAGTCCAAAATATATAAATATTCTGAACTATAAAAATGAGTCATTTAAGAAATAAAGTACTAGAGGGTCGCTTTTACTTTACTTTGTTTGAGTTGATCGGCCTATCTCCACAGTTCTTGTTTTTGTAGCGCTTCAGGAATGCAGCGCTACAGAAATAAGAACTGTGGAAATAGGTCGATCAGTTCAACTACAATTACAAAACACATACAATACAGATGTATCTTTTACTTGATGTAAGTTATTTTTTTTGGTTTTTGCACCAGTTATAGAACCTCTCAGAATTTTTCAAAGCTTAGTAGATTGCAGTATACTCCAGTCAGCAAAATTAAACATCAATTCGGATTTGTCTTTGCTGTGGGACTAATGACCCATGTCGACCTTTGTTGGGTAGAGATTCCGGCGACTACATAGTTATAAATTTGTATACTGTTCATCGACCGTCTGTTATTGTGAACTTTGGCCATTCAGAGGTATTTGCACGTAACAAGTAATTCTGGACAGTATTGCTATTTGCGCAAATTTGTTTGAATTATTAAATTTGACTTAATGATTACAGGATTTACATTTAAATTCATAGTGGCATTACTTGCTTTATCTGCGACTGCCTTTTGTGTTACTGTTCATGTCGCTTAACACCTTGCTTCTGGAATACAAGTTGATAAATTGAGAACTGATGGCACCTAATAACATTTAAGGCTTACTTGGCTATAGCGTTTACTGTTAACTTGTTGATTTTAATTTTATGTTAGTACAATCTATACCTAATCGATGATTGCTAACCTTGTAAAACCTTTAAAGTCAGTGTACAAATCCTAAAGTTCTATACCTATACTTCTACACCCATGGCTACAAATTTTAGCTACTTAACAGTTTGGGTAAGAAATAGAAGATTTGGTGCCTTATGCTCAGTCGTAGATTAAAGTGGAACAGGCTCTTAAAATTATCGATTTGCCTTATTAACCAAAAAATATTTACATATACCTAGATATGTTCGCTTTAAAATCGTGGTTGCTTCTTCCTGAAACTAATAATTAAGTACTCGAACGCCAACTTGTTTTTAAACATGGAATAAACAGGTAAACCAGTATACAATAAAGTTAAAAGCAAATTTCTACAAGTTTTATTAACACAACCTATCTTTAATTTATTATAAACAGAAATATCTTATTGTTAATGTTAGTAACGTTATAACCTAATGAATAATTATTAATTAAGATTGTGAGTAATTAATGGAATCAGAATACCTTATTATTAATCGCACTGTAAATGCCAAAATGCATGCCTGCTGTGTCAGCGTTTTGAAAAATTGTTGCGTAATATTACTTCTGGTTGAAATAAATCTCGATTTGTATGCTTAATAATTCCCAAAAGAATAAATTTCACTCTTGTTCATTCGTACTAATACCGTAACTTAGATTAACGGTAAAACATTTAATGGCGTAGATGTGTTTAAACGTGTAAAGGTGAAGTTAAAGTAAAAAATAAAACGTAAACGTGAAAGTAAAAAAATAAAAAATGCTTGAAAAAAGCAAACGTCTCAAACTTTAATGCAATAGTTTTTTTTACAACTTACCATAAAATTTATAGCATTTAATAAAAAAATTTAACAAAACAGCATGGATGCTACATCCACCTTCAAAGTCTCATCAACAAGAATCGCTACAGTAGTCTTTGTGCATGAACATCTCTGAAACTGATATGCGAACGCTATGCGTACGAGTTCTAATTAAAATAATTAAATTTACATTTTTGTGCAACACACGCTGCACGAAATACATGTCAATTGCCTACAAAGAAGTGAATTATTAACAACACGTTTGAAGTTTGTTACAACCTACTGAAGTTACCAAAATGTTGTAAATCGCAATAATATATTATGAAATAACTGGAAGTATGATATTAACTGTCACAATACGTAATTTACATAGGCGAACAGGTGAACTCACTTCTACGTATTTTGTATATCCTTAGTACACAGTACATAAGACTTAGACCAATATAAATATACGTTTATAATAGTTTCATATTTGTTCGGTGTTGAGCAATACTATTTACAACCTCTTATTGAATTTCTCATGTCGAACTTTCTTTAAGTTCTATTTATTTTGAGGTAATGGTAGAAAACACCCAAGGATTTTCCCTTAGGCAACATGGTATTTAACCACATTCCGTATCAGTGATAAATTATTGTCAGTTCACGGCAGTCGAACGTCAACAAATTTCTACTCTTGGGAGTCTGTAAACAATTATATCTAGTTGTTGAAATACCATGTTTGATTTATGATACTCTTCGATTTTTACGAGTAGTAAGATATTTATCTGAAACGACCCTTACTAAAAAATCTTTATAACTAAATCTCCAACTTTAATACTTAATATGTAATGAACGGTAGCGTGCATGTAAAGTTTTATCTTATAAATTTTAACAAAAAAAAAAATCTAATTTAAAGATTACAATTGTGACAAGAAAACTTGGCAGGCTGCAGATAAGACAAATTTTAATTTAGAGTTTTAAAATAAATTTTGATAATTACTATAATTTAAAAATGTAAGTAAAATATTTTCAACGATTTCCATTTGAAAGCGGAAATGGAATTTAAAAATTATCATAAAAGCAATCCTGAAAGGTTGGAAAGTTAAAGAATCGCCAACTTCTTATTAGATAACTGTCCCTAAAGTTTTCCGTTTTCTTGGAACGTCGGATTTAGTCAATGCACTTTGTTGCATTTGAGTTTCTTTAATATTATAAATCGTATAAAGAGATAAGAAGATATGTGTGTGTCTAACAATAAAATATACGAGATTTTCTCGAAATCAAGTATTAACTTTTAAGTTTTAAATCAGAAAAGCTTCTTCCCAATATAAGCTTAACTGAAAAGTTTGATCATAATACAATTGTCTGCTGACAGAGCTTTCGTACAACGTAACTGTGAGATTATTTTTTTAACTTCTTTAACATTCTCTTCATTCCGTTTCTTTATAAAGCAACTTTGTTATCAAATTTTACTAAGAGTAAGAAAGCAATTTAAATAAATAAACTCTGTAATTTGCAAAAACTCTAAAGCAACAAATTACAGGCCAAAATATTTGCGAATGTACAACCCTTTGTTAACCACAGACCACAGAAACGTTTGTCTTAAGAGTGAACAGCAGATGTAATTGACTAAAATTATGCAGCCATCTTGTCTAAAACACGAAATGTGGATGTATGTACAAGAGAATTTGAGGAAACTACCGCACATTTACTTCGTGACAAAGATAGAAGGTTGGCTTTAGATACTGTGAGAAACTATAGTTTATTTTCTTGTAAAGACTTTGTGGTCAGCTTAATCGACGATAACTTATAACAAATGCTTTCTATTCGAAAATAATAAGGTTAGCTTGAAGAGTGTTTGTGGAAGGATTATTTGTTGCGTGTTCAGCTTCAATGTAGCACTAAATCCTTTACTTTTTACTATTGCACAAAACTAGAGGATTTATAAGACTTGTACTAAACTTTAGATATAAGGGTAAATTGAAATGTCACGTATTAAGCTTTATTCAAATTTTATTAAAAAAAAGTGTGGTGCAGCGCCATTATCAAACAGTCTCGAAATCGGTGCAACAAACGATATCAAAGGAAATAAAACTCGCTTCGCAAACCGCAAAAGCTGAAGTATGCAATAAAGTCAAACATGTTGTTCTTACATCAGAACAAACTGATTTGTGTAAATAAGATAGTTACGAGCTACTGAAATTAAAATAATATCCGTAATGGACCACAGACTTGTCCAGAATGGTAACAGAATGATCAATTTGAAGCGTTAAATTAGGTACAGTCAATGTAAAACAACGAACTAGGAATTGTTGAATATTTTAGTGTATATGAATGATAAATACATTATTTTAAAACATTTTGAGATCAGATTGTGTTTGCAAACGTAGGTAAAAAGGTTTTAATCGTAAGATGTTAAATATTTAAAATATACAGTGTGGCCAAACGAGGAGGGGCTGGAAGATTGTACAAAGACGAAATAAGTTAGGTAGATATCAATAGGTACTACATGTTAAAAGTATGTTTGATCATACAGGGTGTTTCATGTTGTTGGAGCAAACTAAAATTATATTTTTTTAATGAAACACCCTGTATATTACTACATTTTATGAAAGCCTATAAAATACGCTTTCATTTGATACCAAATTGTACAGGTCTATCTCCTTTGGTTTTAGAGATATTCAATTGTTTTTCGAAACAGTTATCCCACTTGAGGTCACCGCCACTGACCTGTTCCGCGACTTTTGTTTATTTTAAAATGATAAAAAATTTTTGGTGGTCCTCTAGTACTTTGAAATAACTTTTTTGTATTAATTCATAAAACACTCTGGCTTCTAGGCAAATCTAAATCAGTCCTTAGTAAAATTTCTGAAGTACTCAATTTGACTATGTTCAGATCAATGAAGTCAATTTTTACGTCTTTTTCTAAATATAACCGTATAAAGATGGTCATAGAAATTGTAGTTTCACGCTAAAGAATTTTTTAATCAAGTTGTATTAATTTATAAAAGAAACTTTGGCGTTCTTAAATATCTATCACTTACAAAGGTTTGAGTACTCTCAATTCTACTGTAAAAGTTCGAATCCTCGTAATTTATTTTTTTATCTATTGGCATTACCAAATTTGTCTTAATATTGTAAATTAACTATGCATTGTTTTCAGTAAATTAGGCTGGTGAAAATAACTGTAAATATGTATTATTTTTATATTCAACACTGTGTAATAAAATTAACAAATTCAAATTACAACAAAACAAGAACAATAAAATGAAACAGTAAAAAAAAAACTCAAAAATCAATTTTTCACTAACTCTAATGTCCGTCATGTGATATTTTGAAAAGCATTGGTGATTCTTTCCCTCATATTTTCTGGTGCGGTTGAAATTTCTTTATACACATAATATTTTACGTAACCTCACAAAAATAAATCGATTGGGGTCAGATCAAGTGATCTCGGTGGTCAAAAAGTAGATCCTCCTCGACCTATCCACTAATTTTCTTTCCAGTGGTTTAAAAATGTTCGTACGTTTTGATGGTGTGAAGATTAGTTTTTTCCCTTTTACTCCGCTGATAAACACCGTAATGAAGTCCCTCAATTAATTATGTGTTGTAAATAATTACACCCTGATTCGTAACGAATGTCAAATAAAAATCATGTTAAAGTTTTGATATTCAAGATAAAATTGTTTATGATAAACAAGCGTCAAGATATAAAAGATTACACCGTTAATATAAATGCAGATTTTCTTTTTTATATCCCGAAATAAAAGCTTGACAAATAGTAATTTAGTTTGTATTAAAATGCATCTTTTAAATGGAAAATTACATTCAAAATCTTTTATATTACTGTTAGTTAGAGATAAGTAAACTGAAGCATTCAAAATTAGAATTCGAAACCCTACAAATATAGGCTAGAAAGTCTCAAATTAATAAAATACTTAATAATTAACACCGTTATAAATTAATCTATGTATTTCTTTGAGTTGCATTTTTAAATAATAGACATTTTGTCCGTTTGTGAATAACATTGTATTTGAAAAGGAACATCTGTCAACTTCAAATATGATAGCATAATATTGCCTCTACAAATACCGTTTAGAAACAAATTAAATTTTGTAATTATGGAGAAAATAGCCTGTCGTCAATAACGACGGGAGATTTACGATTGGAAATCTACCGCGGTCAAGAGCAACGGATATTCTTGGGATGCTTTCTTGCTGAATCCCCCACATGCTTGACTTAATTATTTAAAATTTCTTCTCGTTCGCGAATGTTTTGAGAAAATTATCCCTCGTCTTCGATTAGGGATAATTTTCAAAACATTTGTGACTAGAAAGAATTTCCAGAAATAATTCAAGTACTAGGGAGATTACAAGTGAAAACAAAGTTCACTAATTCATTCCTGAAATTAAAAATTAAAGTTAAACCTGCCATAATCTCTATCGCGTTAACCAGGTAAACAACCACAATGGAAATTGTAATCTCGTTTCCATTGTGTAAAAGAAACTATTTTTAATAATATATTCCAATCGCCAACATATGTGCAAGAAGCAACGGACTTCTGCAAATTTTGAGTTATAACTAGACAAAAGTGTCCGTAATTATTAATTAAGACATCCTGTAGAATAAGTATTTTTTGTTAGTAGAAAGTGGCAACATTTTATATCAACCAATCCGTTATTTAAGGATCAATAATTTGGGAATGTCAAAATAAGTATTAAATCACTAATTGATTTAATATTAATTAAAGCAACTTATGACGCTGCTACCTCATTATCGGAAACCTGGGAATTTCCAAGCGCCCCACTGTTAATGTTTTGTATTCTATATAGGCAAGTGATACCGCCGAATCTTTATCTCTTTGGTTCTCGCTGATTTAGTACATAGATAGAAGCTGTATTTTATTAATGAGTATGGGGTAAAGGGTAGTTTAAATTGATCAATATAACAAACAAACTACACACACGTACCACACAAAATTAAAAAACACCGAACGCGTTTCGAAAGCTACGCTATCATCATCAGCGGTCGACTAGGGCGGACTAAAGAACATTTCTAACATATATACCAACAGCAAGTAACGCTTCGTTGCTAATCTGGTGAAAGTGAAAGTGAAAGTTATGAAAGTTTAACGAGTTCTGAGTAGCCTAAAGGTCCTTGATCATTATTATTCATTAGAATTTGTTTGTTTTTTGAAGATCTCTAAACTTTCATAACAATCAAGTTCGTGCTTATTACTAACATGTTTAATGATTCCTCATCTACTACATGGTTTTTATCAAACATATGTAGGGCTACGGCAGACTTGTCCCAACGTTTGTATTTTATATGAGCTAAATGTACTTTAAAGCGAATCTTGATAGGTCGTTTAGTTTGCCCCACATATACTTTTTCACAATTTTGTTCAAACACGTAGGGTGAGGGTTAAGAACGTAACTACATTAGGTAACGCTAGAGAACAAATAGAAACAAAGTATGTAAAGTTACCAAACTATCCCGCTTATACAAAAGGTCTACCTAAAATATTTTCCAAAATTAATTTGAAAACAGTCACTACTTCAGATAATAGTTTGCAAACTCTTTTAGGCAATCCAAAAGATAAAGCGGATAAGCAGGATAGGTCAGTAATTTATAAGATTAATTGTAAAATTGTGGGGCAAACTAAACGACCTATCAAAATTCGCTGTAAAGAACATTTAGGTCATATAAAATACAAACGTTGGGACAAGTCTGCCGTAGCCCTACATATGTTTGATAAAAGCTATGTAGTAGATGAGGAATCATTAATCAATCAAACATGTTAGTAATAAACACGAACTTGATTGTTATGAAAGTTTAGAGATCTTCAAAACAAACAAATTCTAATGAATAATGATGATCAAGGACCTTTAGGCTACTCAGAACTCATTAAACTTTCATAAATTACATTTTCACTTTCATCAGATTAGTAACCAAGCGTTACTCGCTGATGGTATATATGTTAGACATTTTCTTTAGTCCGCCCTAGTCGACCGCTGATGATGGTAGCGCAGCTATCGAAACGCGTTCGGTGTTTTTAATTTTGTGTGCTACGTGGGTGTATTTTGTTTATTACAGATCATGCCACAGTTCCAGTGTTCGAGATTTTCAACCGATCAATATAATTTAAGTTAATAGATACTCTCTCTATAAGTACGTATTTAATTTGTTTTAATACTAATAGTAAAATTTGCTTTGCTACTGATAACCGTTCACATTTAAACCATAACCGTTGAAATTTAAATACTCTAAGAGAACTCGTGTTTATTAAACCGCCATCAATCATTCATCATAAATCATCGGTGAAGTATCTTGGTTGTGAAAGGGACCTGTGACCTTTCTCCGAATTTGGTCTGTTTTAAATACATCTTCCACCGCTGGGAATACCCTGAATTATCCCCCACTGTAGCACCTGGAGTAGGCCGTTTGGGAACTGAGGAAGTTCAGGATTGGTCCCAAAGAACACCTGAACAGAAGCTTCTCTTTGGGCGGGGCCCATATCCGTTACCAACTCCTGGAGCGAACAACCGCTGTCCGCAATCCGTCCTGGAGTGGTCCTATAAAATAAAACAATATCGTAACTTATACTTATTTTAAATGAAACATTTCCAAACGAGTCTTACTTTTGTATTGGTGCTCGTTGAGGGCAGACTTCACCTGCCACCACCGAAAAACCCTTTACAATGGTAGTGGGCGGTACATCATCATGATGGAACCACATATTTAAATAAATTGCTTCATTAATAATAAGGTTAGGTGGCACATCTCTTAAGAAATTTAAATACACCTCGCCGGTTAAGGTATCTTCATAAAATAAAGACTAATAACATGCGACCCAATAATTCCCCTCATACATTAGTGCCCACCGATTTTGTTGGTCAACATGCCTGATCCAATGAGGAATTTCAGTGCTATGATAATGCATGTTATTTCTGTTCAATAAACCATTACTTTTGAAGGTAGCTTCGTCACTAAATAATATAGAATTGAGAAAATTAGAACGTCTGCATTTTTGCAAAACCAGTTGCAAAATTAATTCTTCGTTCACAATCCTGACCATACAGTTGTTGATGAAGTTCTATATGATATCCATGGTATTTTCCTTAAAATGTTTGTAACAGATCTTGAAACGCCTTAGGTTGCGGCTTTTTTCAGTACCGGGATATCTTGCTACATAAATTCTACTTGCCAGTAAGCAATTATTTTGACATTCTCCAAGAATAAAAACCACTAAAACCATTTCCTGAATATTTAGAATCATTTTCACCACTTTGAATAAATTAAAATACAAATTAATTTTAGACAGAATAGAACCGATTGTTGCAAACAATTTTTCTTTTTCAACGCAATATTGCCATGGCACTCTTGGTTTTAATTGCGAGTTTAAACATTAATTCCAAATAATCTTTGTTATTTAATCTGTAACCAATTTAAATTTACAAAAATACATAGAAAATGGAAAAGTTGATTTGAACATAATCAAATTGAGTACTTCAGAAATTTTAATAGAGACTGATTTAAATTTAGAAATCTCATTAGGGATTGATTTAAACATGCCTTAAGCGAAAGAGTGACTTATGTATGTGAAAGAGTATGCACCAATTTTGTTCAAAAATTCTGTTAGATTTAGAATAATTGAATTCATTCAACTTGCATATATTAACTCTTGTTTTAACTTAGAAATAAATTTTAACATGAAAAAGAACGGCAACGTTTTTTTATAAATTAATACAACTAGATTAAAAATTATTTAGCATGACACCACAATTCCAGGACGATCTTTATACATTTACATTTACAAAAGACATAAAAATGAAACTGTTGATCTGAACACAATCAAATTGAGTACTTCAGAAATTTTACTAAGGACTGATTTAAATTGGCGTAGAAGCAAGAGTGTTTTATGCATTAATTTTGTTCAAAACGTTCTGTTAAATTTAAAATAATTCATTAAATCAATTTGTAATTGTTATATTAACTCTTGTTTTACTTGAAAAATTTTTTATTAGGAAACTACAACCTTGGCCAACTTAACAACGCTATTTTCAGTCTTTTCTATTGCAATCGTAATTTTATAAATAAATTGAAAATATTTTGAAAATTATTAATTTTAGGTACAATACATGCTTGATGAAAAGAAAGAATATCAAACCAGGCATCGAATGACATGAACAGCATGGAGGGGCGTTAAAAAGAATTAAACAAAAATTATACTTACTAACAGTGACACGCCCTGTATATTATTAAAAAATCTGAAAATTAAGAATTTGAAAATCACAAACAATTTTTGCCATTTTAAATAAACAAATGGCGCCTAACAAATCTGTCACGGCGGCAGCAGGTAAAATATTTTTCTTGAAAAACAATTGAATATCTCTTAAACCAATGGATATAGGCCCATATAGTTTGGTACTCAATGAAAGCGTATTTTATGAGCTTTCCAAAATGTAGAATGTCAAAAGTTTAGTTTGCTCCAATAACATGAAATACTCTTCAGGATAAAAATATTTTTAAAATGTAGTGTATATTGATATCTAACCCTGGTCCAAACATAATTTCTCTAACTTATTTCGTCCTTATACAATCTTCCACTCCCTTCTCGTTTGGCCACCCTGTATATTAAGGTCCCGTATTGAAGTAAGCGAAATAAAATTTTAATCGTTTCTACAATCTGCAATAAGAATTGAATATATCAATAAAGAAGGAGCTTGAATAAATAATTTTTGTGTTTCTTGCATTGCAACTGGAGTTTATTTTGTTCAGGAATGGCGCATTGCAATAAAGGAAAAAGGAGTTCAGGTTGCATGGTAAAAATAAATATGTTAGTTATATGGAACTAAATTGCCAGCGTGGTAATACTGGAAATTCAGTAAACATTTAGAAACATAAAAATATACTAAATTAGCAAATAGCTAATTGTATTTATTTAAGGTTGGTACAGCTGTAGTTTATGTTA
Source organism: Vesta saturnalis (assembly GCA_036346205.1). Lineage (NCBI taxonomy): Eukaryota > Metazoa > Arthropoda > Insecta > Coleoptera > Lampyridae > Vesta > Vesta saturnalis. Next base: position 2,006,866 of record JARFJB010001237.1, on the reverse strand, counting down.
TTTATTGATTTTTGTTTTACCAGTTACCTCTTTCACTTTTTATCGTTAACCTTATAATTTCTTCTAATTATCCTAACCAATATCGGTTTTCTGAAATTCAATTGTGTAGAAGAATTGGTATCTGCATTTGAAAGGAAGCTTGTTCACAATACGTGGGTAGTATGGCCGTACAGTATACCGTTTCTCAGGGTAGCCGTTCGTTACAAGCTTTCGTGGTTAGAAAAAACATAGAATTATGAATTTTTGTACTTTGGGGTTATTCTAGGTTCACGTTCATTTCAAAATATTTTCAACGTCAGTTCTTCTTTAAATGAAACACCCGGTATATTATTTCATTTTTAGATTCCTGGAAAAATTTCAAGGTAAGTTCAATTAAGTTTCCCTATCACTATTTTCAACTGTTTCTTAGATATCTTGATTTTTTTGAAAATTTTGAAACATGTAGCCTTATTTTAGACGTTTTTGATTAACAAATGAGTCAATTTCAAAGCTGAAAAAGTTCGCTTTTTCAAATGTGACAAGATGTATTTTATTGGATTGTCGGATGCAGAATTTGATTCTGCGCCGATTCGTTATAACTTTTCCGATACTTATTTTTAACGATTTTCTTGTTAATTTATATTTTTTATGAGAAACCGTTGAAATTTCAAAAGTCCTATTTAGTAAACATTGGTTATGACAGGAATAGAAATAATTTTGTCAATGCGTCACACGCACACGCACACCCACACGCACACTCTCACGCACACGCATACACACACACTCACCATGGCCGGTTTTGGCGGAACTTGACCAAACCTTGTAAAATGAGCTATTTCAAAGCAGTAATAGCTTACATCTTCGCTAGCTATCTACTTACAGTTCTAGTGATTTTTCCTAAATACAGTTTATAATGGAAAGTATTGAATAATATTCGAACAATGATTTGTAAATTTGTTTCATACGTATGGTGACTGTGGACGGATTGTCGGAGAAACATGCAGGTTGTTTAACGAAGGATATCCCAACCTACCAACAATGACTACCGGAAAATTTATAAAAATCGAAGCTCGGTTATGGCAACTGGAAATCACCTAAAACTCATGATAGGTAATGAAGACAACGATGTGATCCATGAAGTTCAACTTCAGCAGCAGCGCTGGATTTGGCTATTTCAGAGCATCAATTCACATGCATAAAAATGAGATTTCTTCACAAAATTATGTGGACTAAAGAATTAAAATTCAGCAGGCAAGAATTCGCCGGAATTATCATTACTGGGCACAAAATAATCCATATGTCGTAAGGGAACATAATCAGAAGGACCACTCTAGTTTCAATGCTTGTGTTTAATTAATGGACATTAGAGTGGCATATCAAGTGTATAATGAAAATATGAATGGGGCTAGATGGATATACTCAGAGGGTATGTTAGTGATTTCCTTAATGCTCTTCCTCCACCTGAGAGAGAAAACATTGGTATCAGCTGGATGGTGCTCCACCACATTCCACTACAACTGTACACGAACAGTTAATTTTGGTCACCCAGATCACCCGAATTGATGCCCTTGGATTTTCAACTCTGGAGCCGTATGAAAGAGCTAGTGTATTCTAGGCCTGTACAGACCAGAGGGGAATTACTAAACCGAGCTCACTGTACGTTTACTAATCTAAGTGCAGGCGACAGAGGCTTATTTCGCGAAGAGTATATGACAGAATTATGTAGTGTATGAACCAAAATAGCAAAAATTATTGTAATTTTACGTTCATTTATTATTTCTTGTCAATCACATTAAAGTTAAGGCGACCATTTTATACGGGACAGTCTCCTTTTTAAATACAACATATCGTATTTGCAATTATTTTAATAAGTTAAGGTTAAGTGTTAATAAATAACTGTGTTTAAATAAATAATCGTTATGGTGTAGTAGGTGTCTAGGACGGTAGAAAGTGCCGAAAAGAAAATGCAAATTTAATAGAAGTTTGTCAAGTGAATATCCATTTATAAAAAACGCAACCTCAGATAGTGATGTAAAGTGCTTAAAATGTTACGCACAGTTTTCACTTGCACATGGTGGAAAGGCGGATATTGCTGAATACATATAGTATCATTGTCATACCACAACGTGATCCACATCAATCGTTTCGTTGTATGGATTGCACTAGATAAAAGTATACATGGTTTTACCAAATTTAAAGCAATTAATGAAACTAAAGTCTTTTTGCCAAATCAAGTTAATACTGTGCTTTAGTAAATGAAGGAGAAGACCTAATCATAACTCAATTTGAAACGTCAGTGACCATATTTTATACTTCTTGTCTAGCATATTTGGATTAATTTAAGCAACACTTTGAAGGTACAGCAAGCATTTTGTTGGGTATTGTTCAAGAAACAACTTCTGTGGTTAGATGTTGGAAACTCATTAAATGTTATTCAAAAGCAACACCCTGATATTCTTATGGATGATCTGCAACTTTTTGGTGAAATTGTTTGCATTAAAAAATAGACAACCAGTCAAATATAAAAGAGTGGAAGTACGTTTCTGTGTTTTTTGGTGTACTATACAATAACATATTAAAAATTGTTGAAATATGCATGTGTTTAGCGCGATCCAACGCCGCCATGGAAAGGATTTTTCCCGATATGAAGAAAATTTGGACCAGCGAAAAAAGCTAGCCGAACTGTAGGAACCCTAAAACGACTTCTTAAAAGATATTTTTGAAATAAATTGTCCTGACTGTCTTAATATCTTCAAAATCGTACAGATACTTTCCGAATGGTGTATTCAATAGGAACATATGTGTAACGTTACACTCGCCATTCTATTAATTAACGTATGTCTCATAAGTTTTGAAACAAAAAATATTACACTACAAGAACTTAATGAAAAAACTTTACTTAACTGATATTATTCGAACCATGAAATTATATTACAACTAGCGGGCCACGATCTTCAATGTGCCGCAAATTCCTTATAACGTGCAACATACGTTTTTGGATGGCGACGAGGTTAACTTCACGTACCTTCTTCGAAGGTGTTCTTCGTCAGCAGCGTACCAATCACCATCATAGACTTTTCTGGAAAGTAGACGCCAAAATTCCTGGATGGACTTGACCAGGGTGACGTTAGAGGGGTTATCCTCCTTTGGAACGAAAGGTGTGTTATTAGCTTCCAGCCAATCTCGAGTCATTCTGGCGTAATCACATAACGCAAGATCTGGCCAGAACATAGTGTCGTGATTACTGTGATGTGTATTGATGAAACACAAAATATTCGGTAGACTTATTCTTGTATAAAGGTCGGCAGTAATCGCTTCACCCCTTACATGTCCAATATAAGGTTGAAACACACCGGCCGAAGAAATTGTGCACCACACGGGAACTTTATTGAAAAATTTGACCTTTACTCTATATTTCAGCTTATCAGGAGAATTATTGATTGATATCTGTATAAAATCCCTCATATCCCTTTATCTCTGGGTTTGTTCATGTGAAGCTATTACTTAAACGATGCAGTCTCAGTGCTCGACAGCATCTCGGGATCCTTTGCAGTAGGTCTGAATATATTGGACGTTTCTTTCTTTTATTGAATTTGAGGATATGTCGACTGATGTTTCTACCGATTGTCATACCCCCAAACCAAATCGCCGTGCTAATTGTCTATTGGAAACGCCAATCCTGTATATAACGCTCTGTATAACTCTATTGGCGTAGTTATCGGGAAATATGCATAGGTGACCACTTTTTGGTAGATTAATGCAGGGTATACTTCTTCGCATTATCTTATGGTGCGATAAATAGCTGCACGGGAAACATTGTTATCGTTAAGTAAATTTACAAAGCCGGTTTTTGACATGCGGCCTACCAGATTATATACTTCTTCGAAATTCTATTTTATATGACATTATCCTTGTTTACTTTTGACAGCTATTGATTTACAACAAGTCAATAATGGCTACTAAGTATTGTATCATCATACCAACAGAAATCAAGGGTTCCTGTGCCGCAAATATTACAACAGAAATTTGTCTCAAAACTAATGGGACTTACGTTATGTACTTTTAAAAACGGAAGTAAAATACAGGATGAAATAATTTTTTTAATTATTTTTTTTTTGTTACCATTATCACATGGGACGCTTAACAATGTACCATAAATATCTGCTACATTTGTCCCTTATTTCGTATCAAAATTAAAAGAAATGTTTCCCTCTCCTTCCCGTTACGGAGGAGTATTTGATATCCTTCAGACTCTTCGCGTCCATGTCACGTATTTCTTTTTACATAAATAGTCACCTTAAATAAATAAGAATATATGGATTACCAAAAACAAGAAAGTTTTAGTGAATCGACGCAGACTCAAATTTTGCATCCGACCATCCAATAATATACAGGATGTCACATTTGAAAGAACAAAATTTTTCAACTTTGAAAATCGTGTGGTCATCAAATTTTGTCACCTAGTATGCCAAAATTAATGTAGATTGAAATTACCATTATTGTGCTTCCATTTACCCCAGAAACGCTTACCACCAGTCGAAAATGGGTAAAAGGCGCAGTGTTGCAAATAAGACATCTTTCAAAATTTTCAACAGAATCAAATTATCTAAGAAACAGTTGAAACAGGTATAGGAAACCTGATAGAACTTATCAAGTTTTCTGAGGAATTCAAAATGAAAAATAAACTTCATATTCCATTTAAAGAAGCAAATTCATGGTGACTTCCGTAAATTAAAACATTTGTTCTTTTCAGGCATTTTTCTTTTTTACTTTGATTTACACTTTTATTACTTTTACTTTTCTACTTTAATTACATTTTAAACACGCATTTAATTTTACTGTTGCGTACGCTTTCATTTTATGATTGCAATTTTTATGTGAAAATTTCAAGAAAATGCATTAAACGGATTATTCAATATCATGAAGATAAATTTACAAGAAGGAAAATTCCATTTATGGGTGTGGTTTACAACGTAAAGGATTATTTCGAGATAATGCGCAATATTGGTGCAAAGATGACATCACCTTGGTTGACAGTTCCGTAATCATTTAGATACCAGAGGTTATTAAAAAGTTTGTGTACAAAATTTTACGAACAGGTATTTATCTTTATAACAATTAGTAATTTAAGGCTATAACTGGTTTTAAGATATATTTTATATAACCCTATCATTGTTAATAAACATAGTCTGTATATATTTTTTTATTTTTTACATTTTGATAAAATTTTTATTGTAAAACTCGGTTTAGTTATTTCGACCATTATTAAAAAATAACTTGGCGTCCGAGATCATTCTTATTAGTGTTACATTGCATTTTTATTATTTATGTTCATCGAAAATAACACAGCATAAATTTGTTGTAATTATAAGCAAATCAAAGGATTGAACCACCCTACGTTAATCTACCGACTGAATCAAAGGCATTATTTTTGGTGAATGGTTTGTATCTCGAGTTAGTTTAACGATTTGTTTATGAGAAGATTTTTACACTTATTTCTTTATTATATTATTAAAACACCTTTTATACCTTATACCATCACCACTTTATTTTTTACATTAGCTGCTTTATCACTACACCAATTCTTATATTATAATTAATACTTACATTATTATAGTAGTAAATGAACTCAATTATTTAGGTAAAAGCGAAGTTAAACAATGTCAATGGAGTTTACTATAAATTTAAGGCATAAGTGTAAACAGAAGGTAGGTTCACTAATTATTAAGCTATTAATTGAATAGTCGATTGGATAAAAAAAAAATAAGTAACAAAACTTTAAAACAAAAAGATAAATTTTCGTTTTCAAAAACCATAAACTTATTTACTTGTTAATTATTTTATGTTTCTGTTGAAAGTTTGCTAGTTATTGCGCTATAATGAGACATTTTCTTTAGTAATAGTAGAATTTAGTAACATTTACAAAAAATCCAAAGTTTGAAAAAAAAACCCACTTACCTCTTTTAGCCATGAAGTATTTTTACACAAAACAGATCAGCCTCAATTGGAAAAAGGGGTATCCAAACGAAAAGTTGCTTATTTTATATATATATATATATATATATGTATATATATATATATATATATATATATATATATATATTTAAGCATAATACATGTGCGAGACATTCATTTGATATAATTTGGTTCACGATGGGTTGAAAGTGAATTTGTTTTGGGCAAAATAATCTGAATAACATTTATACAATTTGATTTAATCATAAAAAGCATTGAGCTACCAACAAAAATGTCAGGAATGTTAAATAAACTTATTTCCGTAAATTCAATTTAGTATTTTAGTTTATTTCAATAAAAGTCAATTTTTCGAAAGTATTTTGGCATGTGAATATTTTACAGGTGTTTAACACAAAGTGTAAAGATAGATTTATATTAGGGATATTGTATAAATAGTTTATAATGCAGGAAATTGGATAAAATTTAGGAAAGGGTTATAATATGGACTTAATATGATTATTTCTCACATATTTTTGGAAGCGATTGTGTGACAAACTTAGTGATGCAATTTAAATAGTAAGAGCAGTGCATAGAACATATTCACACAAAGACATTTACATGTAGATATATTTTTATAGTGAAATTTCAAGAAAGTGTGTTAAACGATATGATTTCTTAATGTAACATTAATTTATACTATGCAAGTGAAATGAACATTAAATACAGTAAAGGCAATTATTACAAGTCATTAGGATAACATTTTGAGTTACATAAACGTTTAGGCTTAAATTATATTATTAAAGTGATTAATAGGAGGTCTTCCTCAATATCTCATAGCAATATAAAGTATAAAATGCATTTCACCGCAAAATTTCATAGAATGGGGGTTGAATTCATAATTTTTCTAGATAAACATAAAATTCCTTTAAATTCAAGATTTCGAACTTTAAATGTGTGTTCTCCTATGCTAAATTTTATCAGGATTACATATATGTAATTAAATTAAGTGTAGCTTGTAAGATTAGGTAGTTATAAGCAAATTTAAATTAGATTAGGTCATTTCGCATAATATTTAAAGGAACCATATCTTGTTGGATGTCTATCTATTCGCAATTTTACACAGTTTTCATTTCTGGCATTAGATTTTGAATCCGTAATTGTATAAGAAAGATATGGCTAAATTTCTATTTTTGTTAAATTTCTAAAATTTTTCAACTAATCAGAAACATGGTTACATAGGTAGATTTGCTAGAAAAAAGTTGAAGATTTAGTAACAACCAAAAGGGTATAAAAGGAATTGCCCTGGAAGTGGATAGCTCTCTATAATTTGTTCAGTTTTTTTGAAAAGGTTAAAATAGTGTTGTGTTTTGTGTTACAAGTAAGTTTTCCTAACCTAAATAATCATCGAGAAAAAGTTAATAAAAAACGGAGAGACGAGTATTCAGGTGCAATTGTTTTTATACCGACAATAATTTAAATATTTAAGTTCGGTTACCGATACCTGTACGTTTTCGTAAAATTCATTACGAATTAATAATTTTTGTGAAGATTTATGTTGAACGTTTAAATTTTTCGGCTTGTTGAAGTTAATTTGGTTACGTTATACCAAAATAAATTCGTAATCATTTTTTGTTAATTGTGTTTTATTTCTTGCTGCAAATTTCTTTTAATAATTTACATTTGAGCCGGAACCTAAAATAAAGTGGCATTAATTTAAACCTTGGACAACCAGTAAATATTTTATAAACGATACCATCAGAAATCATTAATATATTTAAATAAAATTTTATCGAAATTAAATTTGTGGTTGGGTTGAAGTATTGAAAGAGAAATATTACCAGTTACGGAAGCGAACGTGATCAACAACCCGCGCACCAGTTAGCAGCTTGTGGGTAAATGGTAGCAGTAAGAATTAACATATAAAGATCTTCGAAAATATTGGAAAGTGCCTGCATCTAATTGGAACAGCCTGTATGAAGACATCGATTTGAATTTGGAACATTTTTATGTGAGCCACTTTTTATTATAACCCTATCTATTGTGTTCATTGTTGTGTTTTGATTTCCTGCAATTATTATTTTTGGTTATATGTATAGGTGTATATTTTCAAATTATACTTGTGTAAACACCTGCAAAAGAAACAAAATTTTAAATTATTTTCAAAATTTAAATTCAATTAAAAGCATAAACATAAAATCAACAAGTCATTTTTTTTGACAGTTCTGACATTTTATAATTTCATTCAGTAACGTTACAACGCATGCATTAAAAGTATAAATTCTGTTCAGATATATTTTTTTTACATATATGGTATTTTTTATAAAGGGCAATTCATATAATTATGTCCAAATCAAATATAATTTCCCACTAAATACTGAACCCTATCCCCACATTGAGATTTGAGCTAGTCCGGTGCACAATTACAATTACTAATTATTTAATATCATTATATATAATTTACAAATTAAATACTGAGCTCTATCCCCTATTGAAACAAATTTAAATTTAAAACCCATTCATTACATATCTATCATCCCAATATATATATATATATATATATATATATATATATATATATATATATATATATATATATATATATCTATGGTTGCCATAGATAAAATGCTTTGCTAATACTATGTTTAGGTAGTGGCAGTGTTTGTTGTAGGTCCATGTTTAAGTAAAAAACACCTTTATTGTTTTCTGCATGGTCGCGATCTGCACGTTGTAGTGCAAAGGCTGCTTCATAACTTGCCTTAGGCCCTTGTAACTTTTGTCGCTATCGAGCATACTGCATGTATCGCTTCTAGGTTCTCCAAAGGAATAGTTTAATTCAGTAGCGAAGATCTTGCTGTCGTATGTAGAGCATCTTATATTAAAACGAGGTTCTTTACTTTCTTCCATACATTTTTCTCCGTCATGTCTTTGAAACTTTTAAAATAGGTGAAAAATATTTTTTATGGAAAAATGAGATTATATTGCTGGAAATAATCTGATATAAAACATTACGTAATGTTTTATGTGATTTGTTATCATGTTTTCCTCGTTTATTGGAATTGTGTATGCAAACTATCTTCAATGGCTTTTTAAGGTACCTATATTACATTTTTTCCCAATTTGATACAAAAAACAGAATGCTTTATTACATAATGTCACTTCCCTATTATTATTATTATTAATAGTTACTTTATATACAGGGTGAATCTAAATTAAATTCCAACCTTCAAGGAGGTGTTAGTGTGGCTCATTTGTGATCTATTTAGCCATATTATCCTATATCCAAAAATCAACGGTTTTCGAGTAATTTGAGATTTTGTGGTTTTGTAGTAATTCTCTATTTTCGTTCAGTTTGTAAGAATTGATCCTTTTAAATAGTAATTTTAGTCCAGTTTTCAATAGTAGAATACATATTTCACTTGAAAAATGTAAAAGTATGAGGAATATGATTATAAGCAGATAATTGTAGAGATTTAAAGTCAGAATGTGAAAGAAACCAAAATTTTCTATTCTCTATTCTCTATTGTTCTCTGCACTATTCTCTACATGTAGTGTTAAAATAGTCCAAAAACTAGTTGAATGTTTTAACTTATTTTTGTCAAAATTCGTTCGATAGTTCCACCAGAAAAAGCTTTTCAACCGCGCTACCGTTCGAGAGTTAATAATTTTACATTATGTGTTCAAAATGTCCGTCTCTTATACATGCTTGAGTTCTCTTTCTTATTCCTTGACAGGTAATTGTAATTTGAATTTTCCACAAGTGATGAAAATTTCGTAATTGAGTACTATGAAAAAATTCAGTTTTGGAATCAAGAACGGTGGCTCGGCAATTTCCAGATAAAATAGAACAAACAAGATTGTAGTTAGTCTAATAAAAGGATCATATCAATAAATTTTCAATTTTCCCAAAAACACAATCGAATTTTAGAAAAGGATACAGTTGTGCAACTGATTCGTTGAACAAAGCTGATGTAGGTAAATTATCAATTCTAATATTGCTTGAATTTTCTAAGCCCTTCGGCACTATTAGCCGTGCAATATTAATGAGCTTATTGAATTATGTTGGTTTCAGCTTAGGCGCTTGTACCCTAACTGAAAATTATCTGGAAGTTAGAAGACAACTAGTAGTACTTAACAATGAAAATTCTGAGGCACTGTCTGTATCCTGTGAAGTTCCTCGTGGATGGATATTGGGCCCCTTACTTTTTGCATTGTACACAACGAATAAATGCCTAAAGTATGTGAAGTTTCACAAATATGCCGACGATACTCAACTACATTATGATTTCCATGCATATCGTATAATTCAAGCGATAGAGTACCTGAACAGGCCATTTTGGAATGTTTACGGCTTCAAAATGTATACTAACGTAAGATAAATTTTTACTTCTTTAAAACTAAATATCTGTAAAATTTTCTTTGCATAACATGAATTAATCAAAACTGCTTTAAGAATAACCTATAGTGTGAAAATGTAAACCTTCACGGTTTTCATACATAATTAAAATATTTACCTTTTGGATATTAAATCGTGTATTTCTTGTTTATCTTTTATAGAAACTCAAACGCCTTTATAACAATTACAGTAAATGATAATAGCTTTAAGAACAACTTTAGCTGTTAAAATAAATTTAGTAAATTGAAAACCCCATATTTATTAATTTTTTTTGTCGTTTATTGTTTTTTTCACAATTTTTTTTATTTTAGTTTTCTGATCCTCGGGTGGTTTAGGAATCTTCTCCCTCTTTAGCCCTGGGTTTTAGGTATTTGTGTTGTGTTTATTTCAGTATTGTAAGTGGGAACAATTTTGATGCCTTTACTTTGTGAGAAAGAAAATGACATATTAAGTTAGACAAGTGAGATAGTTGATGTGTTATTAATCTATTTGCCCCGTCACTATTCCTACTGGTCGCTCAGAGAGTAGCGTCTTTGTTAAATTTGGCTATAGATATGTTCGACTTGGCGCTTTAGGGAATGTCGTAGGCTAAAATGGTGAATAGAATTGGTGCTAGTGACGAGCATTGCGGTAAGTGATCGGGTGGGTGAAATGTCGCGGTAGTAAAAGAACCTACTGGTACCTCCACGCATCTGCCTGTCAGATATGAGAGAAGCAGTCGGACAACTGAGCTCGGAAAACCTAACTATAGTAGCTCGTCCATTAGTTCTGCATGCCAGATTTGGTCAAAGGCTTGTTTTATGTCTAGGAACACTACGAGACAGCAGTCATGGTGGTTTAATGCTTTGGAGGATTCTGTATAAAGTTTCACAATGGGATCTTGGCAACAACGGTTTGGTCTGAAGCTGAACTGGCTATTGGGTATCCTGTCATTGGCTTTGAGATGTCTCGTAGACTTCGGGATAGGATGGTTTATAGACACTTGCTCACATAGCTTAAAAAGCAGATCGGTCTATAGGGTGAAAGTTGGGAAGAATCGGATGTATGTTTAGGTATCCTGAGGGTTGAAACAGCCTTCCATTTGGGCTAGCTCTCCAATGACGTTTGGTGGTAGATTCTTTAGTGTTTGTCTGTTAAGTCCGTATTGTCTTGGAACAGAATTTCTTCCTTGTCTAAGAGTGTAATATTTGGTTGGGTGACATGGGACTAAGAAATGTGTAATTACCGGATAGTTCCTGTGGTTTGTAGTCTTGGTTTTGGAATTAATCGAGGTTTTCCTCGAGTTGAGTATTGAGATCGTCGTCAAACGAGGGATCGTTTGTAGTCGTGAGTGGGGACTGCAGGTGAAGACCGAACAGGTCGGATTTCTTCTGGTCTGAAACTGATAGGTTAGTTGAGGGTTGTTTGGGTGACAATTTTGTATGTTTTTTTGTATAATTAAGTCTTTGAATGTATGCCAAAATTTAAAACCTTCACGATAGTTAAGTTTGGCTGTCCCTTGAATGCAATTTTTTTGGATCAATCTGTTTCTATTCGGACAATTGCATTGAGTTTGTTGTAAACAGTTTTGAGTACTAGGTCTCTGGTTTTCAGAAATCGACGATATATGCGTCGTTTTTCCTTAATCCAGGGAACAATGCGGGAATGAGTAGTTTGCGGGTAATAGAAATTATTTTTGTAGGGATTACAGGGTTGGTTGCGTCGAAAATGAAATGAGTTGTCCTGTCTGGCTCGGTGTATGTTGTCTACAGTATTTAATAGTAGGTCTGGGAGGTTATTGGAGATGTGTTCGTTGAACGCATTCCAATCGGCATTATGAAAATTTTTGCTTGTAATTGTGATTTGTGTTGAAGGAGCTGGATGACCTATGGATGTCTTGACTAGTAGAGGGAGGTGGTCAGATGTTATTGTGGTAACAAGGTGACAGTTGTCATCGAAGTACTGTATTAGTTGTTTAGAGCAAACTATATGGTCGGGTATGAAACTATAACCGTTTGATGAATGTATTCAAAAGCTTCGCTTATCTTTGCATTGTCATACTTCATAATATTATTTGATAACTTAAATTAATGTTTTGAAACTACTATCATTCAATGAAGTCGATAACTGTAACTGTTATCGAAACGTTCACATGTGTATAAAAGACAAATGTAAAGTATACGCTTAGTACCAAAAGTCTATGTATTGCGCTGGTTTTACAAATGTGACCTAGGTTAGGCATACGTTAATCCTTGGATTAAGATTTGTGATTAGCCATTGTTTGGCAGAATGACAAATGATGTTTACACCAACCATATTTCATAGTTCCGGGATTGTAAGGTTATGTTAACGCATCATGTATGTGCAGTATTTTGATAACGTATGTAACGTATTTTGAGTGCAGCTGAAGTGACTTTGCACTAAAAGAATTTTTTTGTGTATGCGTAATGTGAGTTGGTGTAAAGGTTATACAAAGATTTGCCTGCGGAAAGCGTTAAATTTGGTTGAGAACTAATGTTTTGAGTAAATTGTTATTGATACGGCACTGGTAAAACAACTGGTATTTTTACTACTGTGTATGAAGGAATTTGAACTACAGAAATGGTTTTAGACGTACCAATAAGTGAGATTGTGGTATATTGAATTGTATTATCGTGCAGTAAGGAATATGGATGCATTTTTTTGTTCGTGGAAGTATTTGGTAACATTGTGCAATACTGGTAAATTGAATGCGTATGTGTACGTACAGGGACATTAGAATGAGATGATTTCACGAAAATGATGCGGAAATAAAACTCGCACACATGCAAGATATGTATGAAAAGACGAAGAACGACCTGGTGAATATACTGAATGAATGTGGTGAGGACAGATGATTTCCTCGAGGAGATTTTATAACTTTTCACGTAAAATAATGATGGCGGCGGGTTTTGTACGGGGTAGCATGGTTGAGTCCATGTTGGACATTGTGACGTGATGTAGAGACGCAGTGAATACGAGATGAAGATAGGTAGATTTTAAATTTAGCGCGAGATGCATTTGGAAAGGCGGGCTAAAAGCATATAAGGGAGTGTCCGTCTTGAAATAGAGGACGAGAAGCTTAAGCGTTCGCTAGAGTAGACGTCGCGCGTACTGAGTTATGATTAACGCTTAGAATGTTTTAGCACAGGAGTTTTGTTTATGAAAATCGTAATGTGTGCAGCGTATAAGTAGAACTACTGCAATAACCGTTACTGGGATTGACAAGAAGTAGACATTCATAAATAAACCAAGTAGCAAATTGAGTGTTGAAGGAAAAACTATTTTATATTATTTTTCTTCAATAAATTATAAGTGCTTATGCAGATCTGAAAATTAAACAAGTATTTTGTTAAAAGAGTTTCGTTTAGCGCGTGATCTTACAAACGTTTTATAAGCTTAAGTAACCATTTAAGTTAACAGACCGAAAAGTGTAAAAGTAGCTTAAAGAAGTGGTGGTTTTATGAACGTTCGAAGTATATTCATACAATCGTCACTAAATACAATTCGGTTGTATAAAAATCAAATAAAAGATTCGATATCCAAACGGGAACCAAATATACCCTTTGTGTTAAACGTGTATGTAGTTAAGAGCTTATGTTAATATTTATGTTATGTGTGTACCCAAAGTGCTGGCCAATTTAAAGGACGTTAGCAAATAAAGGATTACATCTCACCGATTAAATGGACTACATATAATATCGGCAGAAAACGGATCAAATGACCTTTCTTGTAAGAATTAGTTATAAGACTTATTGACGAATACGAGCACGATCACCTTTTTAGGACAATTTTCTTTCTTTTCTTTGACGATTACTCTTTTAAGTTTATATGTACAGAGTGTTTAAATTATTTTGTTGTTTATTTGTGATATTGACTTGACTGGTTACATATTTTTAACAATTGAAAGTAATCTTTACCTTATTTTATTTTGGAGATTTAGGATCGATTTGACATCTTGTATTGCCCAGATCGTTGACAAAATTTTAGTAAAACTTTGGAAAGTAAAGCAGAATATTAGTATCAAAATACTCAATTTTGATTTAGTACTTCCATAAAGCAGAACGTTTATATTTGAAGTGATAAAGCATAAATATATTTATGAATGTCTAACTACGATCACTAAAGTTGGTATTTTAATAAAATATATACAGAGATCATTAATGAGGAAAGCACTAATCATTCTAACGTTGTGTTACTTAGCAATTAACGAGTAGTTCTCATTGGGATAATGAATATCATTAAATCGTTTCGTTTATTCATTTTGTGTTAGAGGTTTTCCTAACTTGGGCATTGACTATTTATTTAATTTTAAAGATCATTAACCGTTGCAGATTTAAACTGGTAGATACACGAGGAACATTTTCGAAACTATATAAGTTAACGTTTTATTTTATTTCTATGAATTGGACTTTCTATTTATACAGGATGTGTTCAGTAAGATATAACGACCCGTGTAACACTAAATTTTCTGAAGTTTTGAGTTGATTTATTTGGAAGTGTGTTTGACATTGAGAAGTTAGTGTATGAGTTTATTGAGTAAGCTTCAATCCTGTTTTCCACGATCAAATAGGATTAATTTACCATCTCGCCTAAGACGATTGATTTTAGCAAAATCTAAGATTGTGGTGGCGCCAAGAGACATCTTTTCCAGATTGAGCTGTATAAGTTGTGGATTTATGGAAGTGTAAGGAGTGTGAGCTTGTTATTCAATCATTTTAACCCTTATCTCTACCCCGCCAATTTCCACTGTAGCTGGCTTGGCAACCCGCTTGCTAATGTAAACATATGCGACGTCTAGAGCGGATTGAACGTGTAGCAGGATTTAAACGATCATGACTTAAATCACAGTAATGTAACCCGCCATAGTCTTTAAAAACACTTACTGTTTTTTTATGCTCTCTTTATTTATGCGTTTAAAACATAAACACGCACAGATGGCTTTTTATACGATGTTTAAAAATCCCTCTTAATTTCATGTATCTGAAAATTTTGCGTTGAGCAATCTTTAATCTGACATTTCCTAGGTAAAATAAAAATTAGCTACAAGAAATACTTTAAGAACCATCAAATATTATAACTAAATTATACTTATTGACCGTACGCTAAAAAGATGTACAAAGAAAAGTTGTCTCGAATACGTTAAAAGCTCCAGCGATTATCGTCGTTTTCATTAAAATCCGATACTATTTTTTTTACCTTCCAGACGATTTCGTTTTGCCTTAACGGCACTTCATGATTTTGGATTATCTCCCCCTCTAGCTCTCTCCCTGTCTCTCTCTCTCTCTGTACAGAGTAATAATACGTTTATGGAATAATATTTTTCAACCAGCAGTTTGAGTGGACGTAAGGTAAAGGCTTAAATTGTTAGTCAGAGTCTGTTTAATGGTAATTTTCTCAGTACGATTAAGGTTGTTCTCGATTTAAATTTAATTGGTGGAAATTGAACTACAGGAACTATCCTCGCGGAAACCACGTTACAAAGTAAAGTCAAGTAATTCTTTGACGACGGCTGCCGTTGTAAAACACTACTAATTTAAAAGTGTCAGACTGAGATAAAAAAAACTGACAAGAGTTGAGATTCGTAAATAAAAGTGTTAAGCTTAAGTGAAATGGGATAACAGAAAATTTGAGCAAAATGCAAGATAAACTTTTATCAGCTTATTGTGAGAATTGCGTAATGGGTTACGAAACAAGTTATTGAAATTAATTAGCCTAAATGCATACTTAACCCCGGTTACTTATTTATTTCTATACTGTAATGTATGTCTCCTCAATTAGGTAAGGTTGAAGTATTTATATTTACCAGTGAGGTTGTATTGTAAGCCTGGACTGGCCGATTTTAATTCCAAGCTTGTTCATTCCATGTTAACTCTTTTGTGGTTGTTGAGGAAATACAGCGATTAAACGAACATCAAATGAGATTACCATGGTTCGCAAAGATTGACTTTGTCAGTACGATAAAATAAACAATCCGTTTCCAACTGATATGAATCATTAAAATATTGTATTCATTTGACCTACAAACCGAGTGACCTCACTCTTAAGGCATGAAACTGTACAACAAAGAAAATCAAATATTAAAGATTTATGTATTGCTTGCTAAGCTTTCATTCTGAAAGCAAATTCAACACACTAATTTAGTAAAGTGAGGTAGGTTAAGTTTAAGCTTTAAGGATTCGTTAGTATATTACTGTGGTATATAAAGACAACATCATATTGAAGCATAAATGTAATTTATTCAAATAAAACGTCAATTTTTCAGCTTGCTTAATAGTTAATTACAGTTGATTACTAAAGAACGATTTTTCACCTTTACTATAAATAGCCATTTGTGGGTAATATTTTACATTAATTGACATGCAATTTATCATAGCTGTACTTATTCAAAGATGATTTTTTAATGATAATAAATTGAAGCATAATTGTAATTCTACTTTAATTTTACTACAAGTTTTGTTATGATCAAAAATAAATATGCAATTAAAAATTATTATTAATTTTATTAAATGCATAAATAAAAAATTTACCTCGAGTAGGATTTGAACCTACAACATGTACTTTAATAGAGTACCGCTTTAACTAACTGAGCTATCGAGATACAAGCCCCTATCGTTGTAAATTATATCTCTATGTATGCAGAATTGATGTGAATTCTAAATATAATGAGATTACATGAGTACATGTCATAGGTTCAAATCCGACTCGAGGTAAACTTTTATTTATGCATTTAATAAAAATAAAAATTTTTAATTACATATTTACTTTCATTTCACTTTCTAACTTGCCTTGCCCAGAAATGTGAAAAGTATATTTCAGGGTAATTTTTTTTTTGCTACAAATATACGTATTTAGTTTCTTTATAATTAGGTATAACGTACTCGAGTTGTTTAAATTTTATGAGATCAAATAACTTTGAATAAACTTACCAGATTCTTGCTTTTATAAGATACGAAATTGTTACAAAGTGTAAAACTCGAAAAATAACTTTGAAACTTTAAGGGGTTGGATGGATACCTTAGTTAAGTCAAAACTTATACAACAATTAGGTGTAAAACAATACCCACCTTTAATGTTTAATATCTTAGGGTTTGTATGGAAAGTTATGCTTAATTAATAATGCACTTTTGTGTAACTATGGTGAATTGTATCATAAAATAGTTTTTACCGTTAGTAACTTATTTTTCCATTAAAAGTACACGCATTAAGAGGTTCCATGATTACGTTTGGTTGAATTTGTTTTTTTAGAGCAACCTTTCGTTGGAGATGTCATTAACTGAACGGTGTACTTATATAAATGTTAAGCCATAATGTGTATGTTGTAATTTTTCCTATTATGTGCACTATTGCAATGTTGTGAATAACGATTAAACGTATTTATTTGGGATAGCGTTTACTTTAACGTCTGCGGTACTTAGCAAAAGACCCAAATACACCAGAAGTTAAAATGAAGACGTTCCATTGCGCCTTGTTTAATTAAAAATGTCAAATTACATTTAACGGAAGACTTTCTTCTTGTCTATTAAGGTTGTTTGTATCATAGCAAATTTCAATAGCTTCCCCTTTGTAAACGAATATAATAAAATTTCTACCTTATCATATTGAATGTTATGATTTAAATTGTTTAAGACATGTTTAGCTATTGCAGACTTTTCTGGTTGGCACAATCTACAAAATCTTGTAGCCTACTAGTTTGAAATTTGTGGTATTAGAGTATACTTTATCCCAAGATAGCGATACACTCTAGAAGATGACAGTAGATTTTAATCATCCTTTACGTGATTATGAACGTCGTTTGTCCTTGTAAATAGGAATTTTCCCAATCTATCCGTAACGTTCCTTACCAAGAAAAGAAAAGCGGTTCTAGCGTTTAGCATTAATTTTTCTTTATAGGTACGTGACTAAATTTTTTTAAATTCGTGTTTTGGTTGGCGCATGTCTTGTTGGTAACCATCATCCGTAGAGGAGTTCTGCAATGTCATTTTCAAGACGGTTTAATAATATTTAATCTGTTATCTACCTACTCATATTTAATATTCATTAGCACGTGACATGTACCTAATTGTCACATCAGTTGTATCTTATCTCACTTTGTTTAATACCTTTATTAACTGCTTTAAAGTGTAATTCTTTACTTTAGTGATAACGATAACCGTCATTGACATAGAATAGTGTAATTATTGTATAATTTTATGCTAAAATACACCATCAAAACAATTCAAAAGATATAAATTTAAATTTTGATAATTTACGTTTTCAGACCTTACTAAAATTTGGAGCACTAAATGTTTTCACGAAATGGAAGGAAGAACTTTAACTTATAACAAAAAAATAAAAATACTACGTGTGTCACATTTTGTGACAACGAAACAAAATCAACAAGTAAGCTACAGTAGCATAAACATGTACTAAAATGTAGTTTTGCATAGGTCGTAAAAATCCATTTTTATGAATTCCGTGTTCTCCATATTATGTGCTGATTAAGTTCTCCTTCGGCGACGTTTCGACAAAATCATATTTGTCATCCTCAGGTCATTAGTAACTTAGCTCTGCTCCTTGTTATTCGGATTTAACTGACGTCCACTGTTGTATTCTCCTTATTTATAGGGGTCACTTTATCCACTTTTACTTTCTCCGCGTTCATTATCTTCCTTTTTCTTTTTTTTAAACGTATCACTAATGTGTTTTTCGGTTTTATTGCTGCTTGTTGTTCCTTCACTCTGGTTAACGCCAATTTTTCTATGTACTCGGTAGTCTTTGGGCGTCATCTCGTGTACTCAGATTGCTAGTGTGTTTTTCTATTTCTATAGCTTCTCTAATTATCCTTTTTGTTAAGTGCTCCACGCCAGTATGCTTTTCGTTTCCTCAAAATTTATTCTGTTTAGTATTTCGCACAAGTTATTCTAACGATGAAGTTGTAGTATTTTTCTTCACTGCTAGTCTGTGTTCTTTTACTTTTGCGTTGATACGTCTGTTAGTCTGGCCCATGTACCCACGACGACAACCCCCAAATGGAATTTTATAAATACCTTGGTCATCAAAACTAATTTTTGTTTATGAATTGGAAAGAACCATATCAATTTTCTTGTCGGTTTTAAATATTGTTCTTGTTTTATGTTTTCTTAATGTTTTACTAATGTTGTCCGTTGTTCCCTTTACATGTGGTAGTAATAATTGGATTAATTTATTCATGGAAGTGAAAACACTTATAATACTCATTGAAATCTATATATCTATATATATATATATATATATATATATATATATATATATATATATATATATATATATATATATATATATATATATATGTGATGTTTTTCAAATAAGTTCCGTGCATGTAAATACTGCCAACGTTCTAGATTGTTCCTCCCTTTTTGAATCGTGTTGACGTACGCAATAGCTATACGGATAATTTGTTTCATCTAGCTAAATAAATTTATGACATGCAACGGAAATTATATGAAAAACACTATATACAGGGAGTTTCATGACGAACTTCCACAATTGATATATAAAGAAATAATACGAGGGTAAGATGAATAGTTCTCATCCTGACACAGAGATGGCGCTCCAATCAGGAAAAAATTATGTTTCCTGCCTGGCTATTCGTGTCATTAGGTCGTATGACAATTTTCAACTTGTTCTCTCATGTAGTTTTGTTTACATGAATTTTGGCAGTAGACGTATTTCGTGTTTTTAGTAGAAATGGATAAACTTGAATATCGTGCGGTCATAAAGTTACTTTGTTTTGGATGGACTAACCCCTAAAGAATTTCATCCGAAACTGACAAACGTTTACAGGAACTCTGCTACTTCCATATCAACCGTTAAAGAGTGGCAGTTGAATTTAAACGTGGTCGCACATCCCTCGAAGTACAACGGTAATGATGTTGCGAGGCAGCTTTATGAATTGTTTGAACATTGGTGGTTTGGTCATAATAGTGCGCACACTTGGCTACCAAGGCCACCTGACCTTTAGATTTTTATTTTTGGGGTCGAGTGAAGGATTTTGTGTACGGAACTGTACTCACATCAAAGGAAGAATGTATTGACAGAGTTCGAAGTGATTGCTTTATAACTTCAAACGTATTTGCTTTAGCTCTATACATTCTTTAATATTTTGTGATGATTTTTTTATGGAGAATACGATGAACTTATAAAAAATGGGGTTTTCATTTAAAAAAACTTACAATGTTTCAGTTAGCGACATATGTCATTAAGAACTATGCCAAATTTCAATAATCCACCTTAAACACAATAATTTCTTCAATGAAATATTAATAGTTTGAACCTAAATATAATTGTTCGTAAAACTTTACAATAATAAGACCCAATCTTTATCAATTAAATAATTAGATACCTTTTCAGGGATAAACTAAACAAAGTAGGAGACTAGTGCCTAAATAATTATTATTAATTCGGAGACAAAATATCGGTCGTTATCATAACTGACGAACCAGTTACCAGCTTGGCATCAACTCTGTTTTCTACACAGGAATATTTTATAAAACGCTCTATAAGATAGTCCTTACTTTATTATGTTAGCTAGGGAGTGAAATGCTAAAAAAATAAATTCCGTTCAGAGATAAAATTGTGACGGAGGCGTTGTCTTACTTCCATATCGACCGTTAAAGAGTGCCAGCTGAATTTAAACGTGGTCGCACATCCCTCGAAGTACAACGGTAATGATGTTGCGAGGCATCTTTATTAATTGTTTGAACATTGGTGGTTTGATCATAATGGTGCGCACACTTGGCTATCAAGGCCACCTGACCTTTAGATTTTTATTTTTGGGGTCAAGTGAAGGATTTTGTGTACGGAACTGTACTCACATCAAAGGGAGAATGTATTGACAGAGTTCGAAGTGATTGCTTTATAACTTCAAACGTATTTGCTTTAGCTCTATACATTCTTTAATATTTTGTGATGATTTTTTTATGGAGAATACGATGAACTTATAAAAAATGGGGTTTCCATTTAAAAAAACTTACAATGTTTCAGTTAGCGACATATGTCATTAATAACTCTGCCAAATTTCAATAATCTACCTTAAACACAATAATTTATTCAATGAAATATTAATAGTTTGAACCTAAATATAATTGTTGGTAAAACTTTACAATAATAAGAACCAATTGTTATCAATAAAATAATTAGATACCTTTTCAGGGATAAACTAAACCAAGTAGGAGACTAGTGCGTAAAGAATTATTATTAATTCGGAGACAAAATATCGGTCGTTATCATAACTGATGAACCAGTTACCAGCTTGGCATCAACTCTGTCTTCTACATAGGAATATTTTATAAAACGCTCTATAAGATAGTCCTTACTTCATTATCTAAGGAGTGAAATGCTAAAAAAATAAATTCCGTTCAGAGATAAAATTGTGACGGGGCGTTGTCTTAAATAAAGAAGTAGTTACGAACTTTGTATCATTACAACATCTCACATAAATATATAAATAGCTCCATAAAATTGTTTTTACTTGACTACCTTAGCTAAGGGATGAGATAAAGGATATTTCCTTTTCGAGACATAATCGTGGCCGGGTCGTTCTCTTAACTGAGAAAGTACTTAAAACGGTTTATCACTACCACATTTCACACACGTATTCTACATAAAAAAATTCCATACTAAATCTGTACAGTGGACATTCCCCAGGAAATTACTTAAAAACTCTTTTCAACCATCATGAGATTTAATTCCTTTCGAAACTGAGATCATTTTTAAATGATAATTCCCGGTAACGTTTTAATTTTAAATTCTACATATAATAGGTTAAATATCCTAATATTAGAAAAGAAATAATCTACGCCAAATTTCAACCACATGTGGCAACTCACCTTTTCGAAATAATATTCACAATAACCACCGTGATTTACAGGATTATCTCCCGCTTTACTTAATTTAGGTCGATAACTCCATCCTCCAGGTGCATGTGCTACGAGGACTCACCCACAATGCGACGGTACTGCTATGACCCCTGTAGAACAGGAACGACATATGAGAAGCCTAAGAGATTACAAGAACCGGCTCTAATCTCACTGGTGCAAAATTTCGAAGTACAAAGACATCACTACAACCTCCGTTGTCGAGCTTACTGCCTCCGCGAAGGAGACCTGGTAAACCGGAAAACGCACTAAACTTCCAGCAAGATCAAAGATTTCTCGGCGAAATTATCTGAAAAATATGACGGTTCGTATCTAGTTTATAAAATATAGTCGCCTGCAATAGTGGAACTGCGAGACCAGACCATACAAAAAAGCACGGGAGAAACACACGTCAAAGACGTGAAGAACACTGTAATCAATTACCCCACCAATCACGCGTGTCATCCAATGAAGAGTTAACGTCCGTACAATTCCCGTGTCATACACCCTATATGGGAACAAAATGGTTGAAATTCCACTACCAACAAACTACCGTTGCCGACGTCGCATCTTTCTATGAAAATCCGAAGCTTACAGTCAACAGGAGACCGAACATCAGCCGGTCAGTACGTTTGAGCCCAGTTCGGAGTAGAGACCGACCTCATACGTCAATACCGAGGATCCCGTCGCCGATAGTGACGCCGCCGTGTTCTGCGTATGAATGGGAACTTTCCCGGCGACAACTAACACATCTTGTCACCGACGCAAACAGCATCGCATCGAAACCCTGCTGCCGATCGGGGAAAGGATACGAGTCAAAACGGTGGACTTAATGACTCACATCGTCTCGCCCTGGAATGAAGGGAAACCTTCTATTAGTTTTTTTTTGATTAATTACTCGAAAATATTAAGAATTTTGCACGTCAGAGTCCCCTTCAGTCCCACTTCTTACACCCCAGTCAATTGCTAAATTAACGCTAAAACCAGAAGTCGTCCCTTTCTTCCGCAGATTTCCATAGAACCGCCAGACGCGCTACCGAGAGCGGATTGTCTTACCAGACTTGTCACCGAACTTATTATCTGAACTTCTTCTGTTCACACTGCCTGCATGTAGGTTGTAGTACGCCACCTGTGGAGAACGTTACGGCGGGAGTTTAATTCCCGGTGTCGTTGACTACTTACACAGACGGACAGAGAGGCCTAATTCCTGCCGACCTTACAGTGTCCGTTAGAAAGCGCAACAGTGATATTTGACCTGGTCCACTAGCCTACACTAGTTACATAATTACACATAAACCAATAGCTACACGTCCTACCAGGAAGCTTACATAAGTGGAGAGTGTCAGAAGAAGGAAGGCGATTAACCAGACGGAGAGCCGATAATTACTTATGCCCTAAAGTTCCCAAAATTACGTAAAAAAAAGTGAATATTAAAATTTCTTACCAAACGTACTTGCCTGTTTTTTTTAAATCTACTTCTATTGTGAACCCCTCTATCTGTCCTGCATTGCACTGCGCGATAAAACCCATATTAAATAAACATACCGCTATCAAGCATTATTTGATATCAAATTACACAAACATATAGTTTATTCAGCCCGCTAGGATCAAAATATAAATATCCCTGCAAACTAATCAGTCCTGAAGGTTTAAACACCTTATATAATCGTCCCGGTAGCATTTCTCTCATCCACCACCAACACATACCCAAGGCCGCCGCTAACGACACATAGCCCCAGTAAAAGAATATCATTCGGAGATAAATCACACGATCTTGGGGGCCACCGTATGGGGCCAAATCCACCAATCCATCATTCTTGAAAAGTATTACTCAAAAAGTTTGTAGCGGCACTAATTGAATGCGCTGGAGTACCATCCATTTGAAAATAAGGCTTAATAACGTTCAGAGTCTCAATGGATGGTACGATATGGTCTAGCAAGAGATCTAGAAATTTTGTTGAATTAAGGTTTTCCTCAATAAAAGATGGACAAATAAATCTATCATTGACCATTCCCATCCAAACGTTGACTTTTTGCGCATACTGTGTTCTCGTTAGATTTTAAATGTGTAGATTTGTATGCGCCTAATATCTAAAATGTTTGGAGTTGACCTCGTCGGTCAAAGTAAAAGAAGCTTCATCTGTGAATACCATTTTGTTTATTATTTCTTCATTTGCATTTAACAAATTAAACATTGTTGCACAAAAATCCGCCCTTCATTCTTTATCTTCTTCGATACATTGAAGTGTCTGGCTACATCTAAAAGAGATGCTATAGGCCGTTCAAAAGAACGGCCTATAGCATCTCTTTGCTATGTTCAGTTTCATTTTATCAGTTAAAACATGATTGATTTTATTCCTTTTACTGTGGGAACTTACAATGCATCCATCGGTTTTCAACTTGCTAAACATGTTGCGAATGGTCTTTGCACACGGTATGGGTCTGTCAAGAAATTCCACTGAAAACCAGTCCCTTACGTTCCTTAAACCATTACTGTTCTGATACCACATTACTATTTTAAATTTTTCTTCTTTAGCGTACCTATTCATGACGAATTTAGCTTTAATAAAATGTTAGTGAAATTCGAGGTTGACGTTTGAATAATTTATTTGATATTACCTATATGGTACTCGTATTTCCATGGTTTTTAATAAAACGTTATGATCAATGCATTAGTTGAGTTGTTTGGCCTGTGTCCATAGTGTTTGCTTTTCACTGCTACGTTTCGGAAGCGGACTCTGCTTCCGTCATCAGGCTATTTTCGCATTTGAGTCGAATTCTTAAAGTTAAGAATTCAAAACAAGCGCGAAAACAGTCCTTCTCAGGACTAAGTCTGATGACGGAAGCAGAGCCCGCTTCCTAAACGTGGCGCTATAAAAGCAAAAACTGTGGAAATAGATCGACCAACTCAACTAATATGAAACCACAGTTAAAAAACACTTATAATACACCATCAAAGCATTGATACTTTTTTTTGTTCAACTAATGTGTAATAATTAGTAATGTGTAATAATAATACAAAAAGAACCCGGTATATTTAAGCATTATAAAATTATAATAATATATATATATATATATATATATATATATATATATATATATATATATATATATATATATATATATATATATATATAATATTCGATTTGAGCTATTAGTCGCTGTAAAACGTAAGAAACGTATTTACAGCTCATTAGGCCAGTGTAGTTCTATAGAGTATTCATGTGCGAGGGATGGTAGTTTTTTTTTTATGATTGTGGACCTGAACAGGCTAAATAAGGCCTATCGTGCTAAAGCACTCAGGAACACTTAGGAGGATGGATAGAGGGATAATGAATTGCCAATGGATGCCTATGAACAGCTACCTTAAATTTTCTCATATCATAAGTGAAAGGAAAACAGGAACTAGGGAGATCATTCCAGAGTTTAGAAGCCGTGTAGAAAAATGTGGATTGCGCCCGTTTGGTACGACAAGTGGAGATTTGTACTGCATACTGATGATGTGATTGAGCGAACCGAGTGTTTCTCGCAAAGATAGCCGGAGATGGTATCAAAGAATGTAATTCACCAGCACAATAGCCGTTGTAATAACGATAATACAAAGAAAGAACTGAAATCATCCTTCTATGCTCAAGGGACTGTATGTGAGAAGTTAAAGACGGGTCATTTATAAGCCTAATCGCTCTCTTTTGAATACGATCAACGATATCGAGAGCGTATTGGGGAGCACTAACCCAAAGGTGAGAATTATATTCCAGATGAGGCCGAATTTGGGCCTTATACAGCAAAAGGAGTTGTCGAGAGGTAAAGTACTGCTTAGATCTGTACAAAAAGCCTATTTTACGAGCAGCTGTTTTGGTAGCTGACAGAAGATGGTCAACCCATGAGAGATTTGAAGATACAGTCATACCCAACAGAGTAATAGAGTCTGAAAACTTAAGAATTGAGCCATTCATACTTACAACAGGAAATGATCGATCTTTTTTGGCGGACATAAGGCAACACTGAGTTTTGTTGGCATTAAATTTAACTAGATTATTGCTTCCCCATTCAAGAATACGTTGAATGTCTTTGTTGATTGAATTTGATACAACGTTTGTAATTACGTTTGCAGTTGAGATGACTTTCTACCCACGATTTTTTAACCCACTAATCCCCCACCTAGGGTGATCAAAAAGACTATTTTATACAATGCAGGCACTTATCTAGATTTTAACAGATTTAAGAGTGTTGATCGATAACTGTAAATAATTATGTCAGGAGAGAATAAAAAATTTATCACGGCAATTAATAAATGAGAAAACATACGAATTATTATTCCCCAAGGAAATAGTTTGAAATTTTATTCCCTTTATTAGACTTTCACTCTCACCAGTGCAAAAAAAAGATTTATTTGTGTCGAAAAGAAAGAAGATAAACGTGATAAAGTTTATTATAAGTTTTGTTATGAACGAATAAGTGAGAGTCGGTCGTTCCTAGATTTTGTAAGTGTATGATGAGTAGCTATCAGCTGTAGCAAAAAAACTTATTCGAAATTCGAAGTTAATAATTTGTGGTAATAAATTAATAATATACACTGTTAAGCTCGTTAAGTAAATAAGAATTACACTTTAAGTGTGAATCATTCATAACGCTTAACGTAAATTAAACATATTACAATGTTACTACTAAACAACTGACTACTGTTACAAGTTGACACAGAGGTGATGCAATTTGCATTTACTTAGACGTAGAAGTAAGTCTCTTAAACATAAATTGGAAACCTTAAACTAGTCAACTAAATGGATTACTTCCAAACTTCGTCATTTAACATATTGAAATTGCAATCAGCCTGCATGTTTGGTCTATTGGTAGGTTGCATAATTCACTTTAGTTTGATTTAATATCAGTAGGTACTATAATTTGTTTGCAATTACCTAATTAAATTTAAACTAGATACCATTAATCTGTGGCAAGTTTCCGTACTATAAAGTGAGTATACCATAAACCACCCACGGAAATGAATTACAGCATATTACTTGTAACTATAGTTTATCAACACGTATAACAAGGTTACAAAGTAATTAAAGATACTATAAATGTGATCAGCGGCTGATACCTTAAGCTTATGCGGATAACGCACTGAATCATTTATCCAACACAAAAAACATCACAACGGTTAATTTTTTGAGAGAACAGTAAAAAACCAAGATCAAACAGAGCCATGGGTATTGTCACCGTGTAGTAAATGTTAGTTTACGTAATGGTAAAAATTCAAATTTTAAGATCGAAATCGATTAATTCTCACGAAGTTCAATTTACTGATTTAATGGTTTGAGATCTTCTGGTGTATTAATAAAGAAAAGGGAGGATATTGAATTGATAGAAACCCTTTTACTTATATGAAAATGGATACCTTACATTCTTTGTAGTTGCCTTTAGATCTGCACGCTGTGTTTGATTGCTGGCAGGTAAGCCTCTGAATAAATTTTAGCTACACCGTTATAGAAATGTGCGCAAAGAAATAGTTGCAAATTTGATTTAGAAGTAATCTTCCAGTAGTTTAATTAAAAATTATTACTAATTTTATTAAATACATAAATAAAAAGTTTACCTCGAGTAGGATTTGAACCTACGACTTGTACTTTGCTAGAATACCACGCTACATCAATTGGGGCTTGTATCTCGATAGCACAGTTGGTTAGCGAGGTACTCTAGCAAAGTACAGGTCATAGGTTCAAATCCTACTCGAAGTAAACTTTTTATTTATGTATATAATAAAATTAATAATAATTTTAATTACTTATTTACTTTTGAATTCATTCATTCATAACAATTCCAGTAGTTTTTTTATAGATTTTTAATCAGGTTCATAGTTTTCATTTAGGACGCTTGAGCGAGTTATTAATTATTAATATGATCTTTAGGAAAACGAAAACGCGGTTTTAATAACATTTTCAGAAGCCCTTTCAGTAAGGAAAGAACAAGCACGAATATCAGGCCAAGTAGATTAATGAATTAGTGGTGTGACTGACCAATTTCAAAATGTATTCTTGATTTTTACAGAAATTGCGCCTCGGAGATTCAAAAAATGCAGCGTGTTGGTTAATACACATACAAATGTATCGTGTGTCCCGATTTCGCACGCTAACAAGCAAACGCGAAGACACGCAAATACGAAGACACCAAAACACGCAAACGCGAAAACACGCTAACTGAGCAAATCCAGAAAATAATTGCCACATACTCTGCCTCTAACTCTCGCTCCTTCTCCCTTTCGGTGTCTCTCTCTCTCTCTCTCACTTTCTTTGAGTTAACTCAATACAAGTACAATATTAGGTTAGATTAATAAACGCACGGTTCACTTTAGATCAATACTCGTGTATTAGGTTAGATTAATACACACACAATTTTAGGTTAAGTCAATACATGAAATGCGCAAAGAAATAGTTGCAAATTTGATTTAGAAGTAATCTTCCAGTAGTTTAATTAAAATTATTACTAATTTTATTAAATACATAAATAAAGTTTACCTCGTAGATTTGAACCTACGACTTGTACTTTGCTAGAATACCACGCTACATCAATTGGGGCTTGTATCTCGATAGCACAGTTGGTTAGCGAGGTACTCTAGCAAAGTACAGGTCATAGGTTCAAATCCTACTCGAAGTAAACTTTTTATTTATGTATATAATAAAATTAATAATAATTTTAATTACATATTTACTTTTGAATTCATTTATTCATAACAATTCCAGTAGTTTTTTTTTACAGATTTTTTAATCAGGTTCATATTTTTCATTTAGGACGCTTGAGCGAGTTATTAATTATTAATATGATCTTTAGGAAAACGAAAACGCGGTTTTAATAACATTTTCAGAAGCCCTTTCAGTAAGGAAAGAACAAGCACGAATATCAGGCCAAGTAGATTAATGAATTAGTGGTGTGACTGACCAATTTCAAAATGTATTCTTGATTTTTACAGAAATTGCGTCGCGGAGATTCAAAAAATGCAGCATGTTGGTTAATACACATACAAATGTATCGTGTGTCCCGATTTCGCACGCAAACAAGCAAACGCGAAGACACGCAAATACGAAGACACCAAAGCACGCAAACGCGAAAACACGCTAACTGAGCAAATCCAGAAAATAATTGCCACACACTCTGCCTCTAACTCTCGCTCCTTCTCCCTTTCGGTCTCTCTCTCTCTCTCTCTCTCTCTCACTTTCTTTGAGTTAACTCAATACACGTACAATATTAGGTTAGATTAATAAACGCACGGTTCACGTTAGATCAATACTCGTGTATTAGGTTAGATTAATACACACACAATTTTAGGTTAAGTCAATACATGTACAATATCAAACTTTAGGATAGGTCAATGCCTAAAATGACCTAACCTCAAATTTTAACCTAACATTGTACGGGTATTGACATAACCCAAAAAATTGAGATATATAAAGAGACACACAGATAGAGAGAGAGAGAGAGAGAAAGAGAGAAAGAGAGAGAGAGAGAGAGAGAGAGAGAGAGAGAGAGAGAAGAGAGGGAGAGAGATATTACATTCTGGATTTCCCCAGTTAGCGTATTGCATGTTTTCGCGTTTGCGCGTTTTCGTGTTTGTGTGTTTACGTGTTTGCTTGTTTTCGCGTTTGCGTGTTTGCGTGTGTGAGAAAGCGAGAGATTACTTTCTGGATTTCCCCAGTTAGCGTATTTTCGCGTTTGCGTGTTTGCGTATTTTCATGTTTGTGTTTTCGTGTTTGCATGTTTTCATGTTTGCGTGTTTTCGTGTTTTGCGCTTGCGTGTGTTTGCATATTTTCTTGTTTGTGTGTTTTCGCGTTTGCACGTTTTCATGTTCCCGCGCGCCCGTGTGTGTGCGTGTGCGTTTTCGCTTTCGTGTTTGCATGTTTGTGTGTTTTCGTGTTTGCGTCTTTGTGTTTTTTCGCGTTTGTGTATGTTTGCGTGTTTTCGTGATTGCGTGCTTTCGTATTTGCGTGTTTTAGGGGTTTGCGTGTTTTCGTGTTTGTATGTTTTCGTGTATGCGTATTTGCATGTTTTCGTGTCTGTGTGTTTTCCAGTTTGTATGTTTTCGGGTGTGTCTGCGCCTTCGCATACACAATCAAACACCTAAATATGCGTTTGCGTGTTTTCGTGAGCGTATCTGTTTGCGTGTTTGTGTGTTTTGTCTTTTGTGTGTTTACGAGTTTGCATGTCTTCGTGTTTGTTTGTTGGCGTAGTTTCGCTTTTGTGTGTTTGCTTTTGCGTGTTTGCATGTTTTCATGTTTGAGCGTTTTCCAGCTTGTATGTTTTCGCGTGTGTGTTTGCCTCTTGGCATATTTTATCGTGTGCGTGTTTTCGTGTTTGTGTTTTCGCGTGTGTGTTTGCGTGTTTGTGCCTGTGTCTGTGAATGCGTCTGTGCTTGTGCTTATGCTAGTGATCGTGCTCGTGCTCATGCTCGTGCTCGTACTAGTGCTCGTACTCGTGCTCGTACTCGTGCGTGTGCTTGTGCTCGTGCTTGTGCTTGTCCTTGTGCTTGTACTTGTGCTTGTGCTTGTGATTGTGCTTGTGCTGGTGCTTGTGCTTGTGCTTGTGCTTGTGCTTGTGCTTGTGCTTGTGCTTGTGCTTGTGCTTGTGCTTGTGCTTGTGCTTGTGCTTGTGCTTGTGCTTGTGTTGTAGTGATTGTGCTTGTGCTAGTGCTTGTGCTAGTGCTTGTGCTTGGATTTTGCTTGTGCTTGGATTTTGCTTGTGCTTGGATTTTGCTTGTGCTTGTGCTTGTGCTTGTGCTTGTGCTTGTGTTTGTACTTGTGCTTGTGCTTGTGCTTGTGTTTGAGCTTGCGCTTGTGCTGGTGTTGTTGCTTGCGCTTGTGTTTTGTAAAAACAACTTTCATATGAAATGATTTAGAATGCACGAATAGTGTTGTCAACTGCGACAAATTGTAATATTTCTGTTTTTTAAATACAACATCCAGTGTATTAGGCTGTATTCAAATAGAGAATTAAGAGGCAGGTTCAGCTGTATACGACAATAATGTTGGCAGAGACTAGTTTCAAATCAACCTGGGCTTCCATCTTGTTTTTGTTTATGTTTTATTACGAATAAGGTTGATCAAAGCTGATTGCAAATCAATATCCTGGACGTGCATCTTGTTTTTTTCGTATTAAATCGACTAAGATTGGGCAAAGCTGCTTTCCCATCAACATCCTAAACTTACATCTTTGATAGTTTTGGTGTTAAATCGAATAAGGTTGACAGAAACTGACTTCAAATCAACAACCTAGCCTTGTACAATATTATATTAAATCGAATAAGGTTGGCAGAAGCTGATTTCAAATCAACATTCTAAACTTACATATTTTCCTGTTTTTGTATTAAATCGAATAAGGTTGGTAGAAACTGCTGTCAAATCAGTATCTTAGTCTTGCTCAATGTTTTTGTGTTAAATCGAGTAAGCCTGGCAGAAACTAAATTAAAATCAGCACCCTAGACGTGCGCATTGTTTTGGTTTTTGTATTAATTCGAATATGGTGGGAGAAACTGATTTCAAATCAACGTCCTAGACCTGCACATTGTTTTTGTGTTAGATCGATTAAGGTTGGCAGAAGCAATTATCAAATTTGGAAGTGAAAGTCGACTTGTCAGTCTTTATGTAATTTCAAAGTCTGTTTTCTTTTCCTGTAATTAGCTAATTACGGTTTTTTTACAAGTACGTCAGAGGCCTTTGAATAGTGAAAGGGTGTTGTGGCGGTTACATAACTGGGGAAATGCGGAAAATAATTACTTTATATTAATGATTGGGGAAAACCGTTAAGTACCTTATCTCGAATTTATTTCTATGTTACCCACCTTAAAATTGGGTTGCAATTAAAAATCTGTCTATGTATTTGATTGAGATTGCTTTGCTTGGGATTGATTTGATTGGGAATAATCTGACGCAGTACAAAAATTCTTTGTCATAAAATCTAGGGAAAGCTCGTTAATGAATAAAATCCAACTAGTGACGGGCCTTTTTTAGGGAGTCATAATTAAAACAGATAAACGGACCAATCAAAAACCAGGGGCGTGCCGCCGTCCTCTAATCACAGCCCCAGGCTGAGTCTGTACAAAAATTCTTTGCCATAAAATCAAGGTAAAGTTGGGTAATGGGTGAAATCCAACCAGAGGCGGTGCATATTTTATTGGTCACAATGTCCGGACAGGTTGATGGACCCCGACAAGGGACGAAGCCCCGAGAACAACTCCAAGAGGTCTATAGTTGTCGCATGAGATAGTCTTATTAAAATACTATTTCAAATTTCCCGCCAAAATAGAAATGACCAAAAAGCAGGCCGACAAGCCACGTCCATAAAATGGCCGCCAACAATCAGAAACCAGCACCACGCCACAGCCCTCCAATAGCAGTCTGAGCTTATACAAAAATGTTTGCCATCAATGTCAAGTTCGGTAATGAGCAAATTCCAACCCGTGGCGGGGCATTTTTAGGGGTCATAATTAGAAGGGGGGGGGTGATGCTGCACTCCTACTCTCGATAAATATTATTCTACTGATATATTTCGTCAATGGTACTTATATTTTGCGAAGTGCCAAACTCAATGGCATACTAACATTTTTCTAGGGGTGCGGTTGTTGGGTAATAATATAAAGTTGCGTCTTTTTGAATAGGAATCATAGCTGGCTTCTAGCTTAGCAACCATCAGCTACAGTTATTGCTTAGCTTTTCAATGATATAAATATTGACCTTCCTGAAAAACGTATTCCAAATGTTTTTTTCAATAAAGCGGTGCCACAGACCATAATGCTTTGGGGGTGAGGAATTACTTAGAACAATAATCGTTGGATAGCAGGGTGGTGGCTAGAAAAACTGTTGGTGCATTTGAATACTATAAGGTCAACTGATTATCTCGTGATAAACTCTACAAGGTGGTTAGACCTCAGGAGAAATTAGTTTATGTAAATAAATTATATTCTTACGCAGGTGGGCGTAATAAAACTAAAAGTTTTATGTGTTCTGGAGCTGGACAATAATTGAAGCAGAAATATCTTTTTAAGTTTAGTTTTACAGTGTTAATTTCTGGTATCACGCAATGAAATGTAAGCTGGGCTCGGGATCAGGACTCTTGTAAAGAAGTAATTTATGAAATGGATGACGCTCTGAGGGATACAATTCTAATAACCAGTTTTATTGACGTAATGTCTACGTTATGGATCTTCATGATAAGAAATAATTATCGGATTAGAGTGTATTTTATGGCTCATAACACGACAATTCTCTGCACTTTGTAAACTACTAATGGCGACGTGTAAGTCGTTGTGGGGATTTTGTGTTCTGAATCTACCAGTATAATTGGACAGACTGCCCGTAGTACTGATATTGAGGCCGGCATAATTTAAGCAAGCAACCTGTATGTACGGTGGAGTAGTACTTTTTGGCGTTAGGTCAGAGATTGGCTATTATATATGTATTGGAAATGAAGGGGGGGGGATCAGTCGTGAAAAATGTTCAACCCCTTCTGTATTGACGGCAGCTGAGATAAAATTGATTATTTGATTATTCTGCAATTCAAAAAAAACTTGATAATTATAAAATAACTGATTAATAAAATAGTAACGGAAAATTTTATTAGATACCGTTACGCTAGTAAATATAACGAATAAACTCTCTAATTTTAGGGGTGTATGCAACATTTTTTAAGTATTTCAGAGTGGATACGTTTATTCGTGTTTCATTAAAGCGGGTAATTTATGAAGATTAGGCGTAGATGTTTGTTGAGTATACTCTCGTAAAGTGTTGCTGATAAACTGGAGGATTCGTGGACGGTTTCGTAGCAAATAAAAAGGGAAAAGATAATAAGAAGGATTAAGATTAAACGGATGCCCTGAAACCAACTTAAACATTCAATAGTACCTTAAGAGTACTAAGGAAAAATGCATGCGTTCCTGTAAAATTATTAGGATATTATTATGCGGGTTTTACTGACAGATAATGCATTCCTGTTCTGGTTTCCGATCAGAGCAGGTCGTTAAGTTAGAACTAATTACTCTGTAATTAACAAGTAATTTAATTAATTCGATTCTATCGGCCGGTATCAACGTAACGCTGCCGCGCCATAGACCGGGCCGAGAGGTCTACGACGACGACGACGGGTGCCTCTGGGTCAACATCGAAGATCTCCAAGGGGACGCCAGCGACAACAGCGAGATATGGTACGGTTGCAAGCCGGGCAACCTGCCATCAACAAGTACCGCCAGCCCGATACCGTCGCTTCTGTCCCTTCCGTGGGAGTTTGCCAGAAGCAACGCGCCATCAGCCGCCACCGCTCAGAAGAGGAGAAGGCCGAAGAAGACACCACCGCCCGCAGAAGACGTCGCCCCGCCAGCCGAGGCAACAACAAGGACAGCACCGCCGCCGCAAGCCGCCGCCGTAGCCGCCGAAGAGAGAAGAAGAAGTGAAGACCCGCGTCCTGGATCCACCAGCCCCGATGACTTCGTGGCGCAGAAGAAGAGGCCGAAGAAGGAGACCGTCTGCCCGCCTACGCCACCACCGACGAGCAACGTGTACCAAGCCCTGGAGCAGTACACGGACACCGCCACAGCGATGGAGCAGACCGCCGCAGCAGAGACCAGGGAGAAAGTACCCCCGGTAATCCTTCGTCAGAGGGAGAACTGGGTCGCTTTCTCCCGCGAACTCGACCGGAAGAAGATCGCCTTCACCAGGGCCAAGGCGACCTTCGAGGGAATCCGGATACAGCCTGCCTCACTCCAGGACCGAGACAGGCAGATGAGGTATCTCGATAAGTGTGGTACGCAGTACCACACCTATCAGGCAAGGAGCGAGCGTTTTGCCAAGGTAGTAATACGTGGCGTGCCCGTAGAGCTATCCGAAGCGGATGTAAGCTCCGATTTGACGACGCAAGGGATTAATACAGTTTCTTGTTTTAGGATGAAGCAGCGAGGCCGAGCGATCCCCCTGGTTTTGGTATACCTACCGAGCGAGGAGGACAAGAAGAGGATTCGGGAGGTGAAGCACGTCGCCCGCCTCCGAGTCACCGTCGAGGACCTGAGGCGGAAATCCGACATCGGGCAGTGTCACCGGTGTCAAGGTTTCCGCCACGCACAGCGTTGCTGCAGGGCGGCAGCACGCTGTGTGAAGTGCGCCGGTGATCACCACAGCAGTCAATGCACTTTACCCCGTACCGACCGAGCTAAGTGCGTTAACTGCGGTGGGGACCACCCGCAAGCTACCGTGGATGCCCGAAGTTCCTCGACCTCCGCAACGGAAGAAGATGGAAGCACCGCAGCGACCGCCGAAGAGGACACCGCCGGCGCCCTCCTCGACTCGGACCGGAGTCAGCTACGCTCGTGCGACGGCAGGCAAGGCTGAGAAGGCGGAAGTACCGAGAGTGGCTCCCGCCGCTGTCGTTACCCCGCCCGATCAATCTGCCTTAGGGTTCGACTCCCTATTGATCTTCCTCGGAGGGCTCAATATGAAGAAGGCCCTACCTGTCATCCGTAAGGTGGCAGAGGCACTCGCTAAGGTGGAATCTGCGACTGACTTGTGGGGGGTTTTCCTCTCACACAGTCAGGAGGTGGCTACCCTTTTAGGGTAAACACACGACGGTCCGGATCGAAGTCTGGCGCCCGAGATAAGTATTTAGTATCGATTTTTTACCTAATTTCTGTTCTGTAAATATAGATAGTGTTACACTTTACTAAAACATATTTCTTTTTATTCCAGATAAGCAACCTAGCGACAACAGGACAGCCCACACAACGAACCACACAACGAACACACCAATACAAAGCATCACCACACAACACCCGCTCCAAATTCACATTCAATAAATTTAAACATCTTTTTTTTTTCTCTTTTTTTATTACCAAAAATTACCGCACCTCATGATTGTACACAATACAATAACAAAAAACTGCGCAGCACCAACAACAACGAAATGACTAGGGCTGAAGAGGAGAAGGACTCCTGAACAGTCCACGATAAGATATATAAGAGCTAAAATAAGTAACTACTAACCATAAACATGAGCAAACTAAAAAAAAAAAAAAAAAAAAATGACAGATAATGGATTGTTTTTTTAATTTTCTATGCAAATACTGTGAATAATTGTACGACTGACCTAAAATTTTTTAAGGTACCGTTTTATAACATTTTTGTCATTTTATTTGTCTGTAAAGGTACAGCCTTTTGAGTAACAAGATTATTTGATCAGAGTTCAGGGGCTGGAAAGACTAGACTGGCGCCTCATCACGTAAATATTATTTGTTTATTAAATAATTAGCTCCAAGTAAAATAATCAGAAAGACAAAAACATGGGAAATAGCCCAGTGTTTACAAAAAAAGAGTACTATGTGGGTTTCTATGTCGAGTGATTTCTGGATGAATAAGGGAAACTGGAAAAATATACGGAGTGAATAGTCATATAAGGCTCTCGTTTATGTTTAGCCGTGGCGCCATTCGTACAAGCGTGTACGTTCACATGAATGTATTACATATATAAATGGTATAAATAGCAGTTTCAATGGCAGAGCACCTCTGGTTAAGTGGTAGTGATCGCCTGTCACGCGGTAGGTGCGATTCCCGCCCAATGTAACTTAGTTTCTATGCTAGGTTACAGTAGTTCTGTTTATCTCATCTAAGTAAGATAAACATAACTACGATAACCTACGGAACGCAACTTGTGATTTAGCCGCTCATCATTCTACACTTAGTAGATTGAAGATTGGTTCAACGCGCTATTCGTGCTCGAATAGCGTTTAGCACAAACGTACACGAAAACCGTGTGCGACTGGTCACTTCGTAAAGATTTATGTATGCCATATGTTGTTATATTGGTTGAGTTGATCAGCCTATTTCCACAGTTTTGGCTTTTATACCGCGACGTTTTTTATCGCTGGGCACACACACACACACACACACACACACACACACACACACACACACACACACACACACACACACACACACACACACACACACACACACACACACACACACACACACACACACACACACACAGCACACGCACACACACACGCACACACGCGCACACACACGCATACACACGCACACACACGAACACACACGAACACACACACACACACCGACACATACGCACACACACTCACACACACGCGCGCACACGCGCTTACACGCGCACACACTTTTTCGTTGTTACACAGCAGTTTATTGTGCAGGTGTATTGAACCTAACTTCGTCGCGCAGTGTTGGGTTCCATATGGGTTTTACTTCTTTGTTCCAGACATGTTCGGAGATTCTTGATCTTTCTGTTTCGCCTTTGCGGATGTTCTTTTTATGTTTCTGAGTTCTCATTTTGAGCGGCCTACTGCTTTCCCCTATGTATGCCCTGCCTAATACTAAGAATTCTGGTGCTCATTGTATGGTACGGTTTTGATGGGTATTCCCCTGACCGTTCTCATCGATTTGAAGGCAGTGCGTATCTTGCGTTTTCTGCCTATCCTTCTTATTTTGTCCGAGGTATCTGGTATATATGGTATGGTCGCTGTATATTTTGGTTTTTCTTTTTCAGTTACCCTTTCCCTGTTTAGGTTAGTGTTAGATATGGGTAGCCATTTTCTTTAAGTGTTTTAGCGATGTTTTCTTTCCTTTTCATTAGATCCTCTTGTTTCTGGTATGTTGTTACAGCTCTATCATACAAGCATCTTGCCAGGCCTAATTTCACGTTTTTGTGCTGATTGGAATTATGGTGTACGTACCTCCCCGTGTGGATAGGTTTCCTGTACACTTGTCGTGAAACTGTGGTTAATCCTGTGTACAAGTACATTCAAAAATGGCAGTTTTTGTTCCAACTCCAATTTAGATGATTCAGGAATTCATCCAGATTATGTTTTGCCAAACTACGAACGTATGGTCCACGTATCTAAGCCATAAAGACACATATTCCTCCTTGGTTAATAATTCAACTTACGCTTGACCTGTTGCCAAACTACGAAGGTATCGCGCACGTACCTAAGCCACACCCTTGGTTTTTCCGTGAATTCGGATATCGCTTGGTCTTCGAAGTTTTCCATGTATATGTTGCTCACTATATCCATGGAAGTACTCGAAGACCAAGCGATTACGAATTCATGGAAAAACCAAGGATGTGGCTTAGGTACGTGCGCGATACCTTCGTAGTTTGGCAACAGGTCAAGCGTAAGTTGAATTATTAACCAAGGAGGAATATGTGTCTTTACTATCCTGCTCTCCTTTTGCCAAATCACGTGAGTTCATCAATATGTTTGCCAACACTGTGGTTCTTAATACGATTAATGAACTTAAGGCATAAAAATTGCTTTAAATTTAAATTATGGCTGTTTAACGGTACGTTTGTAATATATAAGTGCTGTGAACTATATGAGATACTATTATAAAGAAAAATCGACACGTGCAAGCAAGTGATGAAATTTGGAACAATAATTTATCAATCTAATAATTAAAAGTGAAGCAATTATATGTGGCAACTGTTCTTTTTAAATTATAAGTCATTGAGTAATGTAGAAATAAAGTAAATCAGTATTCTATTTTTTTTTCAAAAAAAAATTTCAAAATGTCAAGTGTAAGTAAAACGCTTTTATAAATTATGTACCTAAATGTTCTTAATGTGCCTTTACACGTTTTATAATGTGGCAGTTTCATGAATTTTGATTACACTTGCAAATGTTTTTAGTACATTGTCTCGACAAGAAAATCTCTAAAAACGGCTTGAACAATGTAATGAATCATTATAGAGATGTACAGACTCTACTTTTAACCATCATCTCTTTACAACTTCCTGCATAGTTAACCAGGAATAATGAACTGTATCTCGTTTATAAGAACTTTAACTCACATTTATACTTAACTGCAGAATTTCACATTGTCAAAAGAATTTATCCCCTTTATAAATACTTAAGTGCTACATCTACTACAAAAGTAAAAATTATTTTCACCAAAATAGAAAACAAACGTAGAAATTAAAATGAACGTTACGAAATTGAAGATAAATTTTGTAATTAGATAGTATAAGAGGAACACGTGCCAATTAAGGGTGGACAAATCGATCTATTCAACCAGCTAATTACAAGTTGGTCCGAGTCGTTTACATGAACCCTCGTTCGTCTATGAAATACATTCTATCCCTTTCTTGTTAATCGGATCTAACGCTTTACAAATACTTTGTCAACCTGTTTTGATTGTCCTCGAACTTTAATCCCAATACTTAACTGCTGCTTTGTGGAGAATCTTAGGCAGCACTATACTTAGCATTACAATTAAAAAGTTTTGGTAATGAAGTTCCTTTTAAGCTTGCCCAACACTAATAGTTTTATTTAGTTATATCACCGACTCTATACTATTTTCTAGATTGATTTTTATTACAATTGATTATTATAATAATCGCAGGCTTTTCAAATTTTAGAGAATTTGAGAAAATTTATCATAATGGGAAAAATAATATATCGTACGTTATATAGGATGTTTCAAAAATGTCTGCCAACATTTCTAGGACGTATTCTGTGTGTGAAATTAAGCTAATTTTGTCAAATAAACATATGGTCCAAAAGCCACCATTTTCGTGATACAGGGTGATGAAGTTTCAAAAAAAGGACGTTTTATTTTGATTTTTCGGGAACTATACTGATATTATGTATATTACCTACACTCTTCAGGAGTCATACACTGATGCTCACGATACTCAATTATTCGATACAGTGGCGGAGATGCGGATAGGTCGAAAGGGATTTCAGGTTGAACTTCTACGACACTGGTTGTACTCGAATTTTGTTTCCATTTCCGTATTTGTCAACTCAATATACACGAATAAGGTTACTTGTGATTTTGAGATTTGATGGTTCGTTTCCAAGATAAACAAGAAAATTTGTTTTATGTACTTCATAGTGTACGCCACTGGTTCACTATTTCGATCTGAAAATCTCTGAGGCTGACGAAAAAATGAAGGTAAATAAAAATTACAAATAGGATTTCTCTTTAAATCGCTTCCTTTCAGAGGTTCAGGGTGTATATAAAAAGAAAACGTAAAATGAGGTGTGATAATCAACCTATACACCCTGTATCTCTGAAACAAAGCGATTTAAAAAAATCCTGTATGGAATTTTTCTTTGCCTTGATGTTTTCCGCGTCATCACAGATTTTTAAATCGGGATAGCGAACTAGTGGCGTACGCTATGAAATAAAATTTTCTTGTTTTTCTTGGAAACTAGCCGTCAAATCACAAAATCGCGAGTGACCTTATTCCTGTATATTGAGCTGACAAATACTGAAGCGGAAACAACATTCGAGTACATCCTGTGGTGTAGAAGTTCTTTCGATCTGGCCGTATCTCCGCCACTGTATCGAACAATTGAGTATCGCGAGCATCAGTGTATGACTCATGTGGAGTGTGGTCAATGTACATAATAGCAGATTTTGTGTATAGTTCCTGAGTAATCGAAAGAAAACGTTCCTTTTTTCGAAACCTCAACACCCTGTATCTCGAAAGTGGTGGAATTTGGATCAGATGTTCATTTGACAAAATTAGCTTAATTTCAGACACAGAATACGTCTAGAAATGTTGGCAGACATTTTTAAAACACCGTGTATAAACTTATGTTTATTAAACATGTTTTTCCAAAGAATAATGCGCTGTGAAATTTAACTAATTCCGACACCTAATCTTAAACTTATAACAATTTGAAATAAACTTAATGAACCTCCTTCAAACTATCAAATGGTACCTAGGGTTGTCTTAAAAAAGAAAATAAAAAGAAAAGCACCCTCTATTTCTAGTTTCTGCTTCTTGTTAATAACAAGCCTGAACTTGATTTAAATTATTGGCAATTTTTCAGATACATCTGTGCTCTGTAAATGTAACAATTGTGTTCTGTTAAAATTATGATTAACTATTATGAGGTATCAAACTAAATTTAGTGTGTTTTAAATTTGCGCGACTTGTATTTATTTACAGGGTGGAGACAGAACTCAATTTTGTAAATTACTATTTATTAATTAAACTTTGATCTCTTGCATTGTGAAACTCTTCTATTTTATATGTGAGGATTATTTTGTCCAATCCGTATTAGAATTGGTCAAGATAAATTTGCCACATGCGAATGAAATTATTACGTTTTCATACACATTTAGTACTCCGTTCTTATGTGGTGATGTTATGTCAAATCTGTCACAAAAACTGACTTAACGAATCGTTAGTGAAGCAAACGGGGGTACTGTAAAATATACAGGGTGGTCTAAAAAAGCATGGCAACAAATAGTATGACCTTAAATGAGACGCCCTGTATATTATGACATTTTTAGATTCCTCTATAAATGTCCTTTACATTGCTATTAGATTTATTAAATTATCAATAAGGGTTAGAAAGTTAGAGACAAAAAAACGGTATTTTAAAGAAAGTGCTCACCTAAATAGTGGGATTTTTAGAAAATGACAAATATTTGAAATATGGGCTTTTAGTAGTCTTTAGTAAAGAATAAATTATTAAAATTTTAACTCAAAAAAACACAATACCATACAGGGTGTTCCATAATATAAGCCGAATTATCATATTTTCAACTTAATTTTTCCCTTCCAACCTACATATACATATACACACGCTCCCACACGCACACCACACCCACGCACACGCACACGCCACACCACACGCACACCACTCCACACGCCACACACGCAACGCACACCCGCACACCACCTACACACACCACACACACCTCACACACGCACACACCATACACACCACACCACACGCACCCACACACCCACACACCACGCACACGCACCACACACCACACACCCCACACACCACACACACCCACACACCCACACACCACACACCCACACACCACACACACCACACACACCACACACCCACACCACACACCACACACACACCCACACACCACACCACACCCACACACCACACACCACACACCACACCACACACCCACACACCACACACCACACACACCCACACACCCACACACCACACACCACACACCCACACACCACACACCCACACCCCACACCACCCACACACCCACACACCCACACCCACACACACACACACACCCACACACCACACACACACCCACACACCCACACACCAACACACCACACACACACCACACACCACACCACACACACACACCCACACACCACACACCACCCACACCACACCACACACCACACACACCCACACACCCACACACCCACACACCCACACACCCACACCCACACACCCACACACCCACACACCCACACACCCACACACCCACACACCCACACAACCACACACCCACACAACTACACACTCACACACCTACACAACCACACACACACACACACACACCCACACACCCACACACCAACACACCCACACCTACTTCGTTTTTGACATCTAGTTGGACTCTCAATTTAAATCCAACTTGGTAAGTGACAATATTGTTATACAGTGCGCTCAGAAAGTAACGGATAAGTGCATTGTTTTCGAAATCGTTAATTTGTGGTCAAAATCCTGCGACACGTCGATTTTTTATTTTGATTCCGGACTTTATGTAGTGTCTCACGTGTAGATAGCGCTTCCCACTTTTCGGATATGACGTCAAAGTTCATATTTTTAAATGGCCACCCTGTATGTTCTTCGCGGAAATCGATGCAACTCTTTCTCCTGATTTCAAAAATGCCCTATTTATTGGAATTATTTGAACAAGTATGCGCGATATTAATTATTAAATGTGGCATAATTCGAAAAGTGGCGCGGTCTTAGTGTTGTCAATATTTGCGTTAAATTAAGAATCTGGGTACTAAAAAGTGCGCTAAATTTATTGAAATAAACATAAACTGAACGAAAATAAACATTTGAAAGGGTTTTAGTCTTCCGGTGACAAAAATACGTACTTCAAGCCTACCTATAACGATACATAAATATGCGGTGTTCGGCCACTTGAACATAAAAAATAAGCTCCATATGGAGTTACCTAGTTGCTTGTTGTTTTGACAAAAGCCTACATTTCAATCACACCAGTTTCGTTCTTGACTAACAAATAATTTCGAATAATGCCACATTTAATAATTAATATGGCGCATTCTTTTTCAAATAATCCCAACAAATAGGGCATTTGTGAATTCAGAGAAAGAGTTTTCCGTGAAGATGGTACAGGGTTGCCATTTAAAAATATCAACTTTGACGTCATATCCGGAAAGTGCGCAGCGCCATCTACATGTGCGACACAGCATACAAAAATCGACGTGTCGCAGGATTTTGACCACAAATTAACGATTTCGAAAATAATGAATTTATCCGTTACTTTCTGAGCGCACTGTATAAAGAAGATTGTTTAGTACTATAAATTTTTTTCAATACAAGGTGGGCCATGATAGTTATGAAAACGACATATTTGGTTTGACGAAAAAGTACCACAGTATTACGATAACTACATTCCTTTACCTTTACTCATATCCCAGATAAATCCATCAAAAGTGGAACATACTGTACCCGTAAACTTTTCATGCTAAGATTACGTTTAAATTTAAATGTAACGTTAAAAGCCAAATTAGAAGTATGTTCAGAAACATGGGCCTAGTAACAAATCAAACAAATTTTAAGCTTTTTCACAAATTTGTAATCTAATTTACATCAGCTTATTATTACAACAATTAATATTATGAGATCATTTTATAAATTACAGTAATCCTTCACGTGTGAACGACGGCTGCGGCTAATTGGCGATAGCAATCAATTCACAATCCCAATATAATTTGAATCTAAGCATTTTGCAGTTTGTTGAAACATTGCAATTACGATAGATTAATTTTGCTGCATGTATTGAATACATATTTTTATGTCGAA
Organism: Vesta saturnalis; assembly: GCA_036346205.1. Taxonomy (NCBI): domain Eukaryota; kingdom Metazoa; phylum Arthropoda; class Insecta; order Coleoptera; family Lampyridae; genus Vesta; species Vesta saturnalis. Next base: position 1,962,812 of record JARFJB010001237.1, on the reverse strand, counting down.
TAACAAAACGAAACATTGTGGATTTTATTACTTGTTCACATAAAACATCTTGTATCCTATGAAGCTATAAACAAAAAAACCGAATTTATTTACGTTTAATCAGTTTGGATAATTCACCCTTGCCTTATATCATTTTAATATTGCAACTTTGTTACATTTTTGTGACACAATCTGCTAAGTGGATAAATGGATACAATTAAAAATTATGACCACGAATTTTGAAATAATATTGGAAAAAGTTGATTTTCTCAAATAATCAGTGAAAATGATTTAATACTCCAAGTTTCTATAATGTTCTTATATTACACAGATGGATCTAGAAGCATATATTTAGTTACATCCCATTTTCATGTTTATAAACGTTATCTACAAGTAGGTAGGCACTTTTCATCCAAGTTTCCTAATACCAAAGTTTTCAGTCTCAATTACATCATCGTAAAGGGGAATCATCAAGTAAAACTGCTTAAAATAAGCATTACGCTCTGAAATTATTAAGAAAATCTGCATTTAGTAAGAGTAGAGATAGATATTTTCAATTGAAAATTTTCAAACTCTTACAAATGTTTTTATAAAAGCCACTGAGAAATAAATAAAGATAGTTGGTTGAAAGTTTATGTTTTCCTTTGCTAAAGTTTCAATAAAAGTTTGGTTAGAAAAACTAAACAGTAACGTATGAAAATGAAAGATCTCCATGATCACGCCTAATAAATGAATACTTAGTTTTTAGGTAAAATCGTCCATATTTTAAATATAGCAATAAGCTTATACGCTTCTACAGCAATTTTTGAAAAAATAAAAATGAACAATTTCACCCAGAAAGTAATGTACCGTTATTAATAAGTAATTTCGAAGGCTTCATTTATATTTTAAAATATTTTGTTCTTATGTGTAATTTTTTCGCAGAACGCATTAGCCACCCCAGCTAAACGGTTGTATGGTTATTTTGACGCAGTATTTTGATAACGTATGTAACGTATTTTGAATGCAAATGAAGTGAGTGCACGAAACAAATTTTTTTTTGTGTGTGCACAATGTAGATTTGTGTAAATGATACGGCACTGGAATTTTTTTAGTTGTAGAATGATTTTTATCTTGAAAGCATTAAGTTTTTGAAAAATAATGTTTTGTGACAATTTTTACTTGGACGGCACTAGTAAGAGACTATTGGTGTTCTGCAACTGTATATAAAAGAATTTGGATTAAAGAAATGGTTGTAGACGTATGAATGAGTGAGTTTATGATATATTCATATTGTATTAACGTGCAGTTACGAATATGTTGTTTGTAGAAGTTTTGTAATGTTGTGCAATAGGAAAATTTTATGAATGTGAGGTAATTGCCTAAATTGCGCGGAAAGAGAAATCGCCCACATGCAAAATTTGCATAGACATTTAAGTTATGGTCTGGAGAATGTACAGAGTGAATGTAATTGTAATTAATAATTTTTTTCGGGGAGTCTTAAGTAAATTTAAAAGTAAATTCAATATATCTACGTTTATTTCGCATTGTTTGCGTCTTGTTCCACTTTCAGAAATTCGAAACGGCAAGGAACCGCGTGAGACCTCGTTCGTGATGGGTGAATTTTGATGTTAGCGCGAATATAATGTGACCTTTTGGTAATATGGAGGGCAGAAGGTATGTAAGAGACCTCAATTGAAGGGATATAGAGTTGAGTTCAGTTCAGATAGTTCCATGACAGATTAAGTAAGGGTCGTGCGCGTTGTTTTGAGAGGACTTGGAATGGCCAGTGTTGGATTTGTTTATGAAATTGTAGTTCAGTAGCGAGTATAGATAAGCGGTTGCAATAACCTAAAAGAGGATAACTCATATATACACATTCATAAATAAATAGTTTAATCGTGAGTTGAAAGAAAGTATAGTGATTTTCTTCAAGAAATTTAAAAAGTGCGAAAGCAGAATTGAAAATAACACAGCAAATATTTTGTGAACAGTGTTCAGTAGTAGATCACCTGATCTAATAATAAAAAGAAAGCCTATAGTAACCCTTTAGGTAACCGAATTAAAAGCTTCTAAATTTAGTTAAGATCATCATTGACATTGAATGAAGTACATGTGTACAATCGTTAGCAATATAAGTCGATTGTATAAAAGCAACTAATAAATTTAATATTTATGTGGAAACTGTCATTGTGTTAAAACATTTACGTTGAAGGGCAAAAATTAAAGCATAACATGTGATGTTATGTTAAAGCAGAGCCCAGGTGAGATACGCGCGTGGACGACAGACACTACTGCCCTCGCGCGTGATACATCCGAATGTATTAACGGATACGGCTGTCTTCTGTGTTGTGCATAGTGCATTTCCAAATTTAAAAAGGATTACTGAAAGCAGACCATGTGGATAAAGGACTAATTAACAGAAATTGTAAGAATTAGTTTTAGATTTTGTTTAACAGATACAAGTACGAGTATCTTCTAGGTTCGTTTTTTCTTATTGGGTTAACAATTTATTTTTTTTTTGTAAGTAAAAGGAATAATCGAACCTTATCTATTATAATGTTTCAGTGCTAAGAATTTGGGTGACTGTTTAGTCTGTAAGCATTGATTTTCGTGGTGGTTTCATTAACCCACGTGTGTGAACATATTTACAATTGCAAATTTGTCAATATATGTACAGTATTTAATTTACTTTGTTGTTTATTTGTCAGCTGAGATAAAATTGTAGCATTACCTAACCTGTATCAATTTACCTACCGGGTTACATACATTGATAATTGAAATTAATCTTTGTTTATTTCGACCTTAATGTTCGATTTGAAATTGTGTAATGAGCCAGATCGATTACAAAATTTTATTTTAACTATTTTGAATTATTTTACAGTCAATTAAGTACAGAAGACTGATAACGAAATAATTTTATTACGTATAAATTACAGATTTGAAGTATTAAAATTATTAAAACAACTTTTTTTCTATTTTGATTCTTTTCTAAATTGGGTATTGTTTATTTAATTTAGAGTTTTATAACAGTTAGAAATATAAATTTATAGGTATACGACGGATACTTAAAAAGTATTCAAAGTAAAGTTTTATGATTTGGAATTTTCATACGTACGGGGTGTATTCAATAAGTTTACGATGACCCGTGCATTTCAAAATTTTCTTAAGCGTTTGGATAAATGTCTTTTGAAATGTGATTGATTTTGAGTGGTGAATGGTTTTAATGAGTAGGCTGCAATCCTGTTTTCTACAATCAGACAGGATTAATTTAACATCCGCCTAAGACTATTTATTTTAGCAAAATTTAAGATTGTAGTGTCACTTAGAGACCATTTTTCCCGGACTGAGCATAGTGAGTTGTAGATTTATGGTAAGTGTAAGAAATTTGAAACTACCTTTCAATCATTTTACTCTTTATATCAACCCCACCCATTCCCATTGTAGCTGGCTTGGCAACCCGCTTACTTCGGTAAGCTTCCATGACGCCTAGTGCGGTTTGGACGTGTACTATGTGAGCATCGAAACGTAGGACATATTTAGCACACGGGCTTATACCGGAAGCATCAAGTCTTTCTGTTGCATTCCTTTCTTGGGCCAGAAATAATTGTTACGAGAACTATTATTTATTCTCACACGTTTATATTTAACCGACCATGTACATTATGACTTACAATTGCATTTTTAAAAACTATATTTATATCTTGTAGGATTATTGTAAGTCATTAAGGTTACTTAGTACTATATTGTATAAATAACGTAACATTTTATAGTTTGCGAAGCATGGATAATGTTACACCATTGATATTTTTAACGTGAAGTATATGTTGCTAGATGGCTGGTTACTATATTTGTAAGGTATAAATTTTAAGGAATAACGCTATAGCATAGAGTAACCAATTCATTTACGTTTGGACATAAAGTAATTTTATTAAATGGGTTCGGTTTATATTGAAGTACAAATTGTTTTTAATGGTGAATTATGAATTTCGAAAACAACTTAGTTCCAATAAGTGTATGAATAGTGACGTAGAAAGAAATTACTAAATTTTTTTAAGAATATTACGTAAACTCTAAAATTGGCTATGAAGCAATAGGGTATTTAAAATTAAGTATAGATTGAATCGTTAAGTGAGTACTTTATGTAAAGTTTTAGGGATTTATGAGGGTCAAACAATGTTCTAATTTTTTTAATTTTGTGCAAAAGTTAATCGTTCACTTGAGAAAAAAAATGTGCAACCTCTAATTGGGGTTTCCATATAATATTGGATGAATTTTGTAATCCATGACCACGTCTCGGAAAAGGTATCCTAATTTTCTTTAACGTAATAATATAGCCCGAACTATTTTAGGTCAGTTCACGAAAATTTTTAAATGAGACTATTTTAACACGAACATTTCTAACACAAAATGAATTTAGCACAACACTAAGTGTCAGTTTTTTGAAATACGACTGCTCCTAATAATAATTATACTAGTGAGTGTACAAATTCATTCTAATTACGCAAAGGAAAATGCTTAAAGTATAACAAACGTTTTCTGATTGTCGTTTTCTTTTGAAAACAGTTGCAGTTATTGAGAGATATATTAACCATGAGTAATAGAACTGAAACATTTAACATGCAGCGGAGCTTAATTTATTAAGGATAATCAATATAAAAAGTTAAATTTTAACCCTTACTAAATACAATAATCGTTAAGTAGTGTGTACTATAACTAAATTTATGTAAGCAAAACCTTTCGCGAAATAAAATAGTACGAATTAACGGGATGCTGAAAACTTTATTAATGCAAATAGCAGTAAGTGTAAGTATTAAATTGGTGCATAAACTATTTATCGGATTTACTAAAGTAGTTTTATATACAATGGGGTTAGGGTTTTCAAACCCAACAGTTTAACGTATCTTTGTCTTATTAGTTGCATGATGTGGTTAGATCGAAACGGAATCCCATTTGTGTAGGCATCACTTTTAAAATTTGATTGAATGTTTTTGTGGTTATTTTGCATAAGTAATAAATTAAAGGTGATAAATCAATCTAGTGTATTTGAAACTGGAAATATTATACAAGCTGAATCTAAAGTAAAGGATTATGATTATTCTTAAACTGATTTACATTACGTTGATGTTAATGAATTTTATTTGAAATTAGAAATGCCGACCTAATATTGGTTTGGATATGTTCACTTTGTTAACGTAATGGAACGATTGGATAAACGTTTGTTTCTCACAAGGCCTTGACGAAAGCGATTGGGTAAATCTCTAAGCTATTGCATTCGCTATAGTCTATTCATGTCTTCATTTTTGCGAATTTAAGTTCATAATTACTTAAATTTATTTTTCAAAAGTGGTTAATGTTTATTGGCTTAACCCGGGATCGGTCGCGTTGTTAGGTTTTGTCTAACATTTTTTATATTTTGCGTATAAAATATTAATGAATCATTTAACTCTGGCCGACGCCCAGGAATGTCTCTAGTAGGACTCCGTCAACATACCGGTTTAGGTGGAAGGGGAAGGCTCAATCCACATCCGAGATATGCGCACTTGTTAGTTTCAACCTAACGCGCGACCAATACGTGGTGGAAGATTGTTAAGAGAAATCTAACGGCGCGACCAATTGCGTGTGTGTTTTGTGTTTACAAAATAGATTTTATAAAACAAGTTCTCACAACTATTGCAAAGTAAAGTGTTCAAAATGGATATCAAACAAGAACACCAATTATTAAAATGGTACAATGAGATAGATTCTGATCGTGAAATAGACTCTGACAGTCAAAATGAAAATGAAAATAGTGATGGCGTTTCTTCTGAGCGCAGTGTACATGGTACGGATCTCCGTACGGATACAAATCAATCAGATTCAGAGAGCAACGATTCCATCATTGCTGACTTAGATTCGCCTGTGCCTTTAATTGAAAATCAACAAACCCGATTTACCTCGAACCAAAACACGTGCACATAATCTGATAGCGCAGCTTCCAGGTGTCAAGAGAGTTGTGAAAGAGGCCGGACTCCACTAGACAGTTGGAAATTGTTTTTTTCCTGACAATGTTATTCATGAAATTGTACTTTATACGAACCAAAAGTTTTCTCAGCTAATGGAGTCTTACCAGCGAGAAAGAGACTGTCAACCAACTGATTTTAAAGAAATGCATGCTCTCTTAGGAGTATTGTATATGGCAGGAGTTATGAAAAGCCAATATGTCAACACTACTGACCTATGGAGTACTGGTGGAATGGCACCTGATTATTTTGCCGTCGTTATGTCCTAAAGGAGATTTCACTTATTTATGAGAAGTCTGAGGTTTGAGAAAAGAAAGAGCTAAATATGACAATTTAGCGCAATTCGAAAAATTTTTGAAAATTTTCACAAAAGGTGCTCCAATAATTATAGTGTTGGAGAGTATCTAACAATCGATGAAATGCTTGAAGCATTTCGTAGGAGGTGCCGCTTCAGGCAGTATATTGCAAACAAACCTGCGAAATACGGCATAAAGATTTATAGCCTAGTAGAACATTCTACACATATAACATGGAAATATATCCTGGCAAACAACCTGATGGGCCTTTTCAGTTGTCCAATGTTGCAGCTAGCGTGGTGAAGAGACTAATATCCACTATAAATAAATCAGGTAGGAGCATCACTATGGACAACTATTTGACTTCAATATCCCTTGCCAATGATTTGCTTGCCAATTATAAACTTACAATAGTTGGCACATTGCGCAAAAATAAATGAGAAATTCCACCAGAATTGATCAATATAAAAAACCGGCCAGTCAAGTCTAGTATTTTTGCCTACGGTAAAGGTGGTTAACAATAATTGTCTTCTTGTTTCATATATGCCGAAAAAAAACAGGAACGTTTTAATGCTTTCAACACTCCATGATGATGGCACAATTGATCCAGCTAGTAATTGTAACAACCCTTTTTTTTGTGTTGTATTAAATAATACATTTATTTAAGATCGTCCATTTATTTGGCGTAAAATTAGAAAAGTTTTTAATTATTAAAATGTAGAATTGAGAAAGGCAATTTAATTTGCATTTCCTAGAACATATCTTTTTAAGTGTAATATTTCATAAAGAGTTATAGTTCCCTTTCTTAAAAAAAAAATTGGATTCTGATCATTGTATCCGCGCAACGCGTGACAACTTTGGGGGAAACAATTACTGGAGCTATTCTGGAAGCCTTTATTTAATTCACTTCCTGCAGAATGTTGTAGCGGGATGCATTGTTTTGGGTTATCCCTAAATTTTTTGTAACAGTGCCATCAGTCTTGGTGGTAAGTTACCCTTTTAATTCATTATATTTAAAATTAAAACATTTGCTTTTTTTAGATGGCACTTTTTGCACACTTTTTGCACACTTTTATAATGTATACTTTTATAATGCATTTTTATATGTCACTTTTATGATGTTTACTTAAGTCACTTCAGTTTACTTCGGTTTTTTTTTAATTTTTTTATAATGGTACTTTAATTACAATTTAAGTACGCAAGTAACTTCAATTAGTGCATCCAAATTTCAAAATAATGAAATATTTTAAGAAGAAATTATAATAATACTTCGAGTTATTGGGTGTGGCGGTTAAATGGTTATAATAATTTACGCAGGTTGATACAATAATGACATCACTGACTTGACCGTTTCCAATTCATGCGAACGAGGTATTTATATAATGATTGTTTTTTTGCTTTACTATAAGCATAGTTTTAAGACTAATTTTATCTAATCATCATTATGATAATAAACATAATTGCACGTTGTTATTTTTTTTGATATTAATAGAAAGGTTTTATTGTTCTTTAACTAGGTTTTGTTGTTCCTATAACTAAAGACAACATGGCGCTCGAGATTTTATTTAATTATATTTTTATTCATTAGTGAAGAGAAAATAATTAAGCAGATTGGAATCAAGCAGCATTTTAGGTATATGAGCAAATCAGTTTATTAGAACCCATCCTACCTTAATCTACCGATAAGAGTCAAAGGCACAAATTAGTGATGAAAGTATCTCAATTAGTTATATGATTTGTGTTTAGGGAGAATTTTGCCTAATTTCATTATTACTTTATTAGAATATTCAAATTACATCATAACAATTGAGTAGTTACATCACTACGTTTTGTTATTGCAACTTGGCGTTATTTATTGTTGTTACATATTGACGCCTTTATTAATGTTACATAATGAAGCCAAAAAACCTGAAGAAATCACATTTTACAACCTGACTAAAGGTGGTGTGGACGTGGTGGATCGACTGAAGTCTGACTATTGCGTCACAAGAAACAGCAACCGCTGGCAATTGACCGTATTCTCCACGTTGTTGAACATAGCACCAATAAATGGGCAAATAATTTGCAAAACTAATACAGGTGTTATTACAACAAGAAGACAGTACATAGTGGATCTCTTAAAGCAGCTGACGATTTCCCATCTAACACGCCGTGCATCAATCCCAACATTACCCCTGACTCTCCGAAGAAAAATAGCAACTGTCACTGGCAATAATTTAAATGTGATCGCCGCAGCAACCCAAAACAGACAAAAATGCAAAGTAGGTATTGCCTTATTAGGAAAAATCGTTTCACCATGCAGCGTTGTGTAACATGTGAATTTCCAATTTGCAAGGACCATACCGTGACAACCACATCGACATGCACCTCCTGCGCCGCCAATGGAGAAGATTCCGATCAAGAAATGTTGATTTAGATTTGCCATTATATTCGTTGTTCTAATTATTTTTTTTTTAAATAAAAGGTTTAAACATTACTTTAGTTTTATTAAAAACAGTAATTGTTAGATCAAATCTAACACGCGACCTGTAACGTAATTATTTTAACGCGACTTATCGCGTGTTAGTTGAATTTTCATATTACCGTTTAAATACTATTACCAAAGTGGATTCTGGAAATTTGAAAGGGACACAGGATAGGTATGTGTTATATGAGAGAATGCGAAAACCTATTATTTATTGATGCATAATTAATGTCACGTTTACATTAATAGGGTTAAGTGCTTGGGTAATCCAATATTATACAATGCGTTCGTAAAGTAGCGGATAGATTTAATTAAAATTTGAATAGGAGTTGAGGAAGAAAACGCTCGGACCCGTTGATTTTTATTTTCAATTTAGAGTTTTTTTTCCTAAAAGTGAAATATACAGGGTGTGTCATGAAAGAGGTATGTCATTATTGACATTTTTTTTAAATCTCAACCCCCATTCTTCATTGCAGAATTAGAAAGTGTACATCTTTTTACGTCCGAGAAGGTAAATACGGGAAATGGTTGCATAAGGAAATATTGAATAAAAATTATTGTAAACATTAAAAATGAGAAAATTTGATTGTCAATGTAAGAAAACGCTAAATTGTACATTATGTTAAAATTATTTTAATTATTTGCACATTAGCAACTTGTGTTTAGTGTTTTGATAAGCGACAGCATTATTATTGTAAGTTTATCTACAGAACCATGACGATAAATAACATCTGCATCATGTGACAGGAGTTTCTTTGGTGTTATTCTCAATGTAAGAAAACGTTAAATTGTACATTTTGTTAAAATTATTTGCACGTTAACAACTTGTGTTTGGTTTTTTGATAGGCGACAATATTGTTATCGTAAGTTTATCTAGTAACTACTTTACCGTTATTTTATGAAATATGAGGAAATTAAGCGAACATGTAAGAATTGAAATCTTGTGTATGCTTGGTTTCGGAGATAAGTCGTGCGCTCAATCAGAAGGGGTGGCGTTGTTTAATGCAAGTCGCCCTGATCGACCGTCCATTAGCCAAAATATGGTAAGCAGAATTGGGCCGAAATTTCGGGAATTTGTACATGTTCGGGATACGAGAAAAGCTGGTCGAAAGTGGATAAGTGACGAAGATCAGTTGAACATTGTGTTAGTAGTGGAAGATAATTCTAATACTACCATTACGGACACGCTAGTAATGTATGTGTGGCGCGATCTACTGTGCATAAAGTGTTGAAAAGAGAGGACTTCCAAGACATGCTTACTTCACGAGCTGTCGGAAGATGATTTTGATCGGCGAAATTAATTTGGTGAACAAATGCAACAATTATGTTTCGGTAACGCAATTTTGCGAAAGGAATATTTTCTTCTGACGAAGCAACATTTGGTTTAAACGACCATGTGAACAGACAAAATTATCGTTATTGGGCAACCGAAAATGGTCATTGGTTCACGGAATGGCACCGAAAATGGTCATTGGTTCACGGAATGGCACACCCCAAACCCTCAACAATTGAACGTTTGGTACGGAATAGTTGACGGAAGAGTTATAGGTCCTTACTTCTTCCAGGCTACTCTCACTAGTGCGAGATATTCAGACTTTCTTCAAAATAACCACATCCCCGCTCTAATAACGTTGTATCGTGATTTAGAAGAGCCCGATATGCACCACTGTGACCTCTTCTTTCAACAAGATGGAGCGCCGCCACACAATGCTTTATCTGTTCGCGATTATTTGGATGAAGTTTTTCCAAATCGTTGGATAGGTAGAAAAGTGGCCAGCCAGATCGTCAAATTTAAATCCTCTAGATTACTTCTTGTAGGGATACTTAAAGAATAAAGCATAGGCGACGCGACCGGCCCATTTAGAACATTTAAAAGCACGAATTCGCCAAGAAATTAGAAGCATTAGCGCAAATGTCATCGACAACGTTCACAAATCATTTGGTAATCACCTTGGCTATTGTCAAATTGTTAACGGTGCTCAATTCGAACATTTCATTTAAATTAGTAGAATCATTTTACAACTAAATAAAACCTAACCCCAAAAAATTGTCTGTGTTTCAAAATATATTTTATTAAAAAAAGTGTTTTGAATCTTTTTCATTAGAAATGATACATGGTATCCATTTAGGTACGATTTTTTCTTCAAAATGGCCACATCTATCCTGTATAACATAATCAAACGTTATATTGAAAGAACGAGCTGAATCCAAGTTTTGAATAACATACAGGGTGTCCCATTTAAAAAATCTATGTTTGGTTCACCATGTATAAATGAAACACCCTGTATAACCTAAAATAATTTTCTAATTTGCACCTCAGGTCTTTCTGCTACATTTCAAAATGTTGTTCTCCTTTTCCATCAAATGAAGGAGGTATCGCCCGCGGCGTAAGTTTGGGACACCCTGTATTAACATCATCCATATGTACCTTATCGTACGTAAGAAGATGTGTCCTTTCTAATTCTGCAATAAAAAATGGTTAAAAAAAATTCTAAATTGAAAGCGTTTTCTTTCTAAACTCCCATTCGGATTTTAATTGAATTTATCCGTTACTTTACGAACGCACTGTATATATTGCTGCTAGTTAATGTTAAAATTATATGCAAATTAAAGGAAAACTTACAAACTAAACACATCTAAGTGCTAATGATGACAAAGTCATAATAGTAATAATTGTGAATTATTAAATGTGGAAAACTATTCGTTAAACTACACCTTTATAAAGTGATTCAATATTAATTAGAGTTTATGAACAAGTTCGTTGGAAGCGTATAATTTTCTAAAACGTTAAAAGATAATAGAAAATAATTTCGGTTGTAGATCCACATATAACTTTTAATTAATAAACCAGGTCGTTCCCTGCGGTTATACTAAGAAACTAGTTTCGTAATTTCTTTTAATTGAGACCTTTCACCACAAATTTAATATCAAGTTTCTAACCAGAAATAAATTTTAATTAGACTGCAACCAAGAGCAACAACTACTATACAAGAGACTGCGTTATAAAGTGCTAGTAAATCAGTAACTGGACCCTTTATTCTGATTAACTAACCAACTACATACACTGTAGAGAAAATGAGAAACTATATAGAATGGTCGACCTCTGAACCAACATGCTGATAAACCCCTGCTGGATAATAACAGCAACTTGCAACTGGTGCATTGTCACTTAACCTGGATACGTAATTACATGTTGTTAATTAGTAACGTGTGGTTGTGTGGAGTAAGAAAAACAGATAAAATATCACGAGGCAATTTGTCCCTGAAGTAATAATAATAGTAGACCTGCTTAACATGCATGCCGTTTATCCTATAAAGGGTTATGAGATTATGCAAGCGACTCATCTTAGTGGCTCTCAAAATGTGATAGTTCTTGAATTAATGATTATATTATTCATGATTCCAAACTCGCGTGTAGGTATATTGCAATATATTTAGCAGATACGAACTTAATTATAATACAAGTAGTGCCTCAGTTTTCGACGCTTTGCACCTCGTAATTACCAAAATTATAATGAATCTGTGCACTAGCGCATTTTGGAACATTGCCCAAAGTTATTATTTGTTAATTAAAATGTCAAATTGATAAAGGCAAATTACTCCCCTATTACGTTTTAAATTGAAACTATTTACTAACTAGCTTAATAGTCATATTTATACATAGATATAAATTAAATTACTTACGGTTTGTAAAGCAGAGCATCCACAATCCCGAGATAGTACATTTAGATAAATAATCCCTTTCTCCAGTTCCATTGTACGATGGATTATTCATTTTTTCTTCAGTATGAAGCCACTGATTTGTTATCATCGCGATCAGCACAACTAGCAAAGAAACGGTTGCGGCTAAAGGCGTTAAAACCCAAAGACACGATATAGCAACATCAGCGGCACCCAAATGATTCGGATCTTCGCTTGTTGTTGATGGTGTTGGCGGATTACGCGTTAACGCGCGTTGCATTTTTATTTTTTTACGATTTATATGTATTATTTTACTTTTGTTTTAAATTTGATTTGTACCCTATGCCTGAGCATCGCGTAGCTAAAAGACGACATATTTTTAATTTATTCGGTCGAAAAGAAATTAAGCATAGTTTTTACACGAGTAGTCTATTGTGCTGCTGAACGGTAGTTAACACATCTGAAACAAAAAGGAAACATTAATATAAAATTCTCATAAAGTGCAACATGTATGAAAAAAGCTCAACAATAAGTCAAAAAGCTAAATTATATCTGGTGTGGGATAACACACGACCTTCCAACTTACAAAGTGGAAATTAGAAAACATGAAATAATTGTAATATCAATAATTGATTAGGATAATTATGCAATCTGTTTTACAATCTGTTCATAACGACAGTAGGCAACATTATGAAAACAAAAAGATGGACGTTAAAACCTGTATGTCAGACAGAGGTTAACAGGCATCTAGATGCTAACTTCAAAAAAAATTCCAAAGCCACCCGCTTCTATAAAAATATCAATATTAAACCTTATTTTTAGACTTATTTGGTCATGTATTAAGAAACTGTATAAAGAAAAGTTATGTAAAATTAAAGTACCTTTAAAATGTTTATTCAGATATTGAAATAATCCACCTTTTTTCAGTCGAACGCGATGTATAGTATGTAAATTTCATAGAATATAATGAATTGATATGTTTAACGTCTAGGTATTTTTATGTCTCTTAAATATGCGCCTGTTCGAAAAATATTTGATAGAACTAAAAGCTGCACCTTTTCGTAGAGGGATTTTTCCCAAAATATAATCAGCTCTAGGAGAAATGAGATGAAGCTTAAATAAAATTTCAATTAAAGTGCTACTTTACTTTTAGAAATTTTAGACACCATGCCTGTGGTGTCTGCGTGCCTGGGCGTCTGTGTTTCTGTGCGTCTATGTGCTTTACCCTAGTTTCGCCTACATGTTTGTATCTCTGCACGCCTATGCACCAATGAGTATGTGCGCCTGTGCATGTGCTAATTTAGACACATGCGCGTCTGTGCCTTTTCACATGCGCGTATGTGCCTTTGTGCGCCTATGAGTTCATACATCTGTACATTTCTGCGTGTCATGTGAGCGGGACCTACGACAATTTGTCGCGGAAATGTTTGTATTGGACAATTCACCTTAATTTCTCACATGCGGCAATATATAGTAAGACTATGTATCGTATTAAGATATATTAAGATAGATAAGCAAACAAGTTGAACAATCCTTTCAAATTTATTACAAGCATTAAAAAACAAAGATACACGTCATGCAGTAAACAAGTTGCATTTGCAATTGCAAATTCTAAGCAACTCCGCACCAAATATTGCATATGTCCATAACTTTCAACCACAGTCACAATACGTCGTAAATTTTTTTTGCACTTCGTTTCCTCCCATAAATTGTTTTTTAATAATAATTAATAAGAGATGTTAGTAACTCCTAATTGGCGACATAGAGTTCGCTTTCTAGTAACAGCACAAACGTATCAACAGTATCATCCTCGGACACACTCGGACACAAACGCTAGGGCTCCAAGAGGTCGAAAATTCAAGGCAATATTCAGAAAATCTCCATAGACTTTGCGTAAAGCGAAAAAAGCAGCCACGTGTCCTTGTAAAGGGAAATTAATTAGAACGACATTCATTGCTGCTTTCTCGAACTCCAGAAGAATTGAAGAAGGATGAAATCGATGCTTTAACTCTTTTAAGTCTTGAAATAAACGTCTATAGGTTGCCTCGTACCTTCTGGGGAGAAGGACACATTCGGTTGGAATCACACTGTTATACTAAACACCGTGTATGGTATAAATGTGTGCAAACAACCGTGTGGCCGTCGAAACCTTCCATTTGCGTACTAGTGTTCGCAGTCGGCCATATAATCCAAGTTTGTCTGAATTGAAAATAGCAAAATTCTACCTTCTGCAGGACTACCATCAAACATGAGAAAGGTTTCTCCTCTAGAAGTGATAGTATACTTGGGCGGAATTACTATTTGGGTTAGTGATGTGGGATGTGCACGCACACACGCATACACGCACACGCACACACGCACACATGCACACACGCACACACGCACACACGCACACACGCACACACGCACACACGCACACACACGCACACACGCACACACGCACACAGCACACAGCACACAGCACACACACACACACCACACACACACGCACACACGCACACACGCACACACGCACACACGCACACACGCACACACGCACACACGCAAATATAATAACAAAAATATCTCAAATTTTTAATTAGTGCTGAGGGTACAGTTTATAAATATTTTATTACGTACGTGAAAAACACAAATGTAAGACCCGACCATTTAAAGAACTACAAGACAAGATTAAAGCGGAGACTAATTAATGAATATAAGTGGTGCTTGAAAGAAAACAATGTCAGCAGTTTTGAAAAAAAGTGGTGTTTAACTAAAGTGCTTTGTACAGCACAAAATGTAGTACTAATATTTAGAAAAGACTTAGATACGCTGAAGAAAAAGCTGGTTCACGATATTGTAAAAGTAAGCGGTTTAATTATGGGAAATGAACAACGCTTTTAACATAATGTAAATACGTTTAATGTAAAAAGAAAATTGCAAAAACAGTTTTTAATAAATAATCATAATAATAATAACACACACGCACGAATGCACGCACCCACGCACGCAAACACCCACCCACACGCTTGCAAGTATGCACGCACCCCCCCCCCCCCCACACACACACATACACCCAGACACGAAATTCTTTTTCCAAAAATGTGTTTTTCGTGTTGTTCCATCGTTATTAAACATGGAATTCTGAATTTTCTGCAGACAGCGCCAGCTGCTCTACAAATCGACACAGTTATTTCCGTTGTGCAAAATTTTATTAGAAAATTGTATTTTGTTTTTAAGTAATTCCTTCACGTAGCTTTCGGCAACACTGGGCGATTTCCAGCCTCCGTGTCTTTTCAGGACCAGGATATCCGTCCTCTTGTTCCCCAATAACGTAGCGGACGTCTGCCTAAACGAATGCCAAGTGTAGACATTCGGGTTTCTGTTTCAGATAAGTAACAATTTTAGACGGGAAACTTCCGGTAGTGTTTCTACCAACAACTTGATTGAAACATCGTCCATTATGATATTTCAGAAAGAAGCGTCCAGAATCGACGCGATTTGGTTGCAGACTGAAATCTTCCAAAAAAGGAATCAATGTTATAATCACAAAATTCTTGTGTTGACCGAAATTAATCGAATTTGATGTAATTAAGTCAATCTTATGCTCTGCTCATACCTTCACTAATATGAAATCGTTAAAAATTTATTCACGCCTTATATGCTAAACACTTGTGAATTCTTTGGACGAACCACATCGAAGGCAATTCCCACGAAGTGAAGCTAACTTTCAACACGCATAACGTACACGCACACCGCATACCCACAAATCACCACCACACAACAAGCGAGCTACTACCCACTACGACATAACGCTTTACTAAACACGCACAACGCACACACGTCGAACAATTCACAGCACACTATCGCAACACGCACATACGCTTTGACAACAGCGCACATGCGCACACGCAGAACACGCATCAACACGCATCAAAGCTCTTACGAACACACGCACACGCACATGACACAGATGACATCGATGCAACCAGACGAATAACGCACACGCTCACACGCATACACGCACACAACACCAGACACGCGTACACACGCACACACGCGAGCACATAAAGCACACGCACACACGGCACACGCACATACGCACCATACGACACGGCACACGTACACACGCACAACACATGCTGACGAACACACGCACACACAGCACACACGCAGACACACACATCACGCACACACACGCACACACGCACACACTAGACAGGCATACGCAACACACGTTACGACGCATCACACGCACACACGCACACGCACCACACGCACACACGCACACACGCACACACGCACACACGCACACACGCACACGCACACACACACACAACGCACACACGCACACGCACACACACACACACGCACACACGCACACACCACACACGCACACGCGCACACGCACACACGCACACACGACACACGCAACACAGCACAGACTACGCACACACACGCACACACACAGCACACACGCATACACACGCACACACGCACACACACACACGCACACACACGACACACACACGCACACACGCACACGCACACAAGCACACACACGCACACGACGCACACGCACACACGCACACACGCACACACACGCACACACGCACGCACACACGCACACACGCACACACACGCACACACGCACGACACGCACACACGCGCACACACGCACACGACACACACGCACACACGCACACACGCACACAGCACACACACACACGCACACACGCACACGCACACACGCACACAGCACAACGCACACGCACACACGCACACACGCACACACGCACACACGCACAACGCACACAACACACACACACACACACGCACACACACACACACGCACACACGCACACACGCACACACGACACACGCACACACACACGCACAGCACGCACACGCACACGCACACACGCACACGCACACAGCACACCACACACACACACACACGCACACGCACACGACACACGCACACGCGCACATCACACACGCACACACGCACACACACACGCCAACACGCACACACGCACACAGCACACACACGCCACACACGACACACGACACACACACACACACACGCACACACGCACACGCACACGCACACACACGCACACACACGCACACACGCACACACGCACACGACACACACGCACAACGCACACACGCACACACAGCACACACACGACACACACGACACACACGCACACAGCACACGCACACACGCACACACGCACACGCACACAACGCATCACACAGCAACGACACACACACACACCACACGCACACACACACATACACGCACACGCACACCACACGCACCACCACACGCACACACGCACACGCACACACCACACACCACCACACGACACACCACACGCACACACGCACACACGCACACACACCACGCACGCACACACACACAC